>JAMPIV010020769.1:0-499268 GCA_024509875.1 Oreohelix idahoensis | reverse complement strand
ATCTAGTTAGAATGAAAGAGAAGGGGAATTGGTGGAAGCTGTGGCTAAAAATAACTTTTCAGGCAAAATTGTAGAGGGGATGAATATGTTGGTTCAAAAAACAAGTACGTTTTTGTGAAAACGCAAGTAGAGACGGACAGACTAACAGATAAAAATCCATACTTGACTGAAGCATGACTGAAATGACTTTAGTGTAGGAAATTTGAATTGAAAAACACAAGGCAGTGATTGGCCACAGACAATCATATTATCGGCGCTCAGATGCGCATTTGGGGCCATTCCTCAATAGTTGTCCAGTGATAGACACAGTAAATTTCAAGTGTGGTGATTTCCAAATGAAATAAATTGAAATAAGTTCAGGGACGCCATACTATAGCCAGCAGCTCAGCTGAGTTTTGCTAGCATTTCTGTGTTCAAGTGGTAACTTGCCACCCTTATCGACACCTGGTATTAAAGTGTAAGATGTAGGTGTCTTCTCTGATTTAGGATGTTGCTGTGTATGTGGTAGTGGAACAGTTCACAGGGTTATCACACAGGCAACATGACGTGTAGAGTCATAGAAAGGGTAACTTCGTTGTATAAGTTTCTTCCATTTATTGCACGCCACAAAACAGTCATGATACTTATGACATCAACATAGTTAACGAGTTCAGCAAGATGATATGGCACATTGAAAACAATTTCTGTAGTCAGCAATGACAGCTGTTGTATATATGCGTCATAAGACATCACAGTTCAATAGATTCAGAAATTCATAAATCATAGAGTTCTAGTTCGTGAAGCTGTATAAATAATAATAATTTCTATAACTTCTGCAACAGTGTCAGCTACAGATCTTCAATGTTCATAAACAATAATAAATGCTCCCATTCTGATGCTAGCAGATCAGTTGTATACAATAAGTCCGTTCACTGTCTGCACGTGAATAGCATACATGGGCTACAGGTCAGCTCGACCTTTATAATGTTCCTAAGTCTAACCATCTGACTTGGACGTGATCTCTGATATAACGAATCCTGGAACACAGACAATAGTCTTGTTGGTCTAGAGCGACCCATATATATTTAACTAGTTCAGGTATAAAGCTACCGGTGACTTAATCCTAGTCAAAGTACCTCTCCATTTTGCATCACACAGGCGAGCAAATAGGCGACAAAATGACGAACCTCTAGATGATAGCATAAAGTTCGATACAAGAGGAATTACCTTATTTCGGAAAATCAACCATGAACATATGCCTCCAGGCAGGCAGGCGTGAATAATACTGGGAAATAGTCTAGTTAGCTAACTAACTCACAAAGACAATGTATTTCCCTCAGAGAATCACAAGACGCAGGTCGCGTCTGCTCGCTTCTTAAACCATTTCTCAACTCCCGAACTGGGCGGAACACACAGAACGAACTCCCAGCTTTTGACATGCGCAGAACGACAATCTCTGAGTTGCCGTTCACAATAAGACGATTCTAAGAACATTCGAGATAAAAGTCTTACACAGTCGCGCCTTTTATGGTCATGAAAAGAAGCGTTAAGAAAGGTTTCAGACATCTACCATAGTTGACTGGTACTACCAAATAAGGAGATGTGGTCACGCTTCGTTCAAGAAATTATAGACCGAACGTGTCTCTATACAAGAGAAGGCAAACTCCTAAAAAATTGTAGTCTCGATAACTCGGATTATGTCCCTTTGACCATAGAAAACATAATACACACTTCAGTCAAAAAAAATGATCATACATATGAAAAAATGTTTATACAAACGAAAAATAATAATGATCCGTGCGTAACATTACCGCACCCTCCCTGGAAAAAAAAAATGAAACATTTTTTTTTTAAATCCTGGAGCCGGAAAAAATCTAGGCTCCTAACGCACGTATGATGCGTGGATATATACCTAACAAATTAGCTCAACGCATGGAGCGACACTGAGATCATATCTCAGATCCTTAGAGAAAAAATTTATCTAAGTATACGCTGATATATTCCAGGAAGGTGCCACCAACACACGCCACAATGATGGCAACAACATAATGACAATCAAATTATTCTCATACCAATATATGAAATTAAATATATTATGTGTTATCATACAATGTGTTGCAAATAGCGGTGTAATTTACTAATATACCGCACTATATTATTACATTATATAAAGTAACAGTAATTAATAAGTAATACATGTGTTGATCTTCGGTGACATAAAACATTCAATAGAAGAAGATGTGGACATCATCCGCTCCCAATGTAGGACAGGACTTGATATCCTCAAAGTTCCACAATGGACATAAACTCGCAGACTTCAATGATGTGCTGCGAAAATATCAATAACACAAATCTTAAAGACAACTGGTAAATTTCTTAATACAATCCTGAAAATAATTTATTTAAATGTGGCCGAGTGATCTTTTGGCCCGTATATCACTAACTAAGCCTTCTTAGATAATTACATGGTACAATGTTATAAATTTCCCTCAAAAAAAAAAAAAAAAGAGACAAAATCTACTAACATGTCATTATAACATTGGACTGTATATCAGGAAATATATATATATGACAGAAGAATCATGTGGAATCGTGTGGACATCTGGACAGAATGTCTGCCATTACATTATCCGAACCACGGATAGCTCGAACCGAGAAATGAAATGGTTGAAGAGCTATGGCATAACGAGTGGACCTCGAGCTCTTCAAGTTTTTGCTCTGAATAGCAGTAAGCGCTTTCTGGTCGGTTTCCACAATGAAATGTGCGCCTAGAAGAAATCTTTGTAACTTCAGAATAGACCATACCATAGCCAATAACTCACGGTCTAAAACCGAGTAATTCTTTTCTGCAGCGTTTAATTTCCTAGAGATATACATCACCGGATGCAAAGTATCAGAATACTCCTGCATTAGTGCTGCCCCAATCCCTGTTGACGAGGCGTCACTTCGAAGAACAAAAGTCTTCTCAATAGTAGGTAACTTAAGAATAGGTGGAGATGAAAATAGGGCTTTAACCTGGTCCAATGAGGATTGACATTCTTTAGACCAGCGGATCAGATTAGGCGACCCTTTCTTCAATAAAGTAGAAAGCGGTGCCATAATGGAGGACAGATTCGGAATGAATCGTCCGTAGAATTGAATCAAACCTAATAGACTCCTTACTTGTTTCTTCGTCTTAGGGACCGAAATGTTAAGTATTTTTGAAACATTGTGGTCCTCTGTCTTTAAAAGACCATGACCAACCCGATGACCTAGGAAAGAAAACTCGCTAAATCCTATAAAGGCTTTAGAGGGTTTTGCAGTCAAGTTATACTCGCGAAGAGTAGACAGTAATTCGTATAAACCCAAATAATGATCTTCCCAAGAATCACTGAATAGACAGATATCATCTAGGTATGCTATGACATCTGTACGATATGCGAGAATTCGCCGCATCATGCGTACGAATGTAGCAGGGGCGTTCATAAGACCAAAAGGCATGAAATTCCATTGGAATAAACCCCTAGGTGTAGAAAAAGCTGTAAAAGGTTTGGCACGTTCAGTTAGCGGGACTTGCCAATAACCTTTAGACAAATCTAGTTTGGTAAAGAATCTAGAATTAGAAAGTTTATTGAGTAGCTCTTCTAATGAAGGCATAGGTTCAGCATCGAACTTCGTAACTTGGTTCAATTTGCGATAATCTACGCAAATGCGAATGTTATTATCCTTCTTTCGAACAATAACCATAGACGAAGAGTATGCTGAAGTGGATGGTTCAATGATTTCCAAACGTATCATTTCATCCAATTCTTTTTCGACTTGAGACTGGAAATGGATAGGTATTGGATATGGTCTGACTCTGATAGGATTGTGATCAGTTAGCACAATGTCATGTTCTATGACATGTGTGTGTCCCGGGATGTCTGTAAGAACATCCTGAAATGTTTGCAACATCGAAGAAACTTGTCGATGTTCCTCAGCGGAAAGATTTGGAGAAACGGTCACGTTTTTCCAAGATTCCGTAGAATAAAGTGGGACCATAGAAAGAGGAAGATTGACATCAGAAAAAGTAGTTTCCTCATCCTGTATAACTGACAGAGATGAGTACTGACCATGAGTTGCTTGTGAATTGTCCGTAGCCTGGAAAATAGGCTGCAAATAGTCAGGTCTTTCATAAAATTCCGTGAGCATATTTATGTGGAAAGTTTTATGCTTTCCATCAATATCGACAACATAGTCGACATCAGAAATTTTGGAGACTATTGCATATGGACCTTTCCATGCAATTAGAAGTCTGTTCTCCCTTGAAGGAAGTAGAACGAGAGCTTTGTCACCTGGACAAAGTTGTCGTAGACATCTATTCTTATTTGCAAACTGCCTTGCCTTTTCTTTAGCAAATTCTGAAGACGAAGTTGCTAGTTTGCATGCCTCGATGATCTTTTGCCTAAGAGCAATGACGTACTCATAAGAAGATTGAGTCTCATCGCTAATATTATCGGCAGTGATTAGATCGTGAAGTAAAGACATAGGGCCGCGCGGTTGCGCGCCAAAGACAAGTTCAAAAGGGGAAAACCCCGTATGTTCATTGGGGACCTCTCTATACGCAAAGAGAGCCGCGGGTAAGACCCTGTCCCAATCCTGAGGATGATCCTCAGTTATTTTACCAAGTAAAGTTTTCAGAGTCCTATTTAAACGTTCGACCAACCCATTAGACATTGGGTGATAGATACTGCTGAGAGACCTTTTAATGTGTAGCATAGACATTACCTGTGACATAGTGTCTGATATAAGTTGAGTGCCATGGTCTGACAATATTTCTCCGGGAAAACCCAAGCGAGAAAATATCAGCCAAAGAGCGTCTGCGATATCAGCAGTTGAGATGCTCTTGAGAGGTATTGCCTCTGGCCAACGTGTGCACATATCGACACATGTAAGGATAAATTGATGTCCTCTAGCCGACTTAATTCTAAAAGGACCGATAATATCTATTGCCATTTTTTGAAAAGGGCGAATAGGAATGTCAGCAGCCTGGATAGGCGCAGCATGTCGTGGTCCTTTAGATTTGACCTCCTGACATACTTTGCAAGAGCGACAGTACATTCGTATGTCCTTGCTCACAAATGGCCAAAAGAAAGCCGCAAGAACCCTCGACTTTGTACGGGAAAAACCCATATGTCCAGCACATTGCGAGTCATGAGCATGTTGCAATATTTGCAATCTCATGCTCTTAGGCACAAGAATTTGTGAATGAGTGGACGTAGTCGAGTCTTGTACCATACGTACAAGTACGCCGTTCTTCATAGAAATCCAAGATTTCCTATTAGTGTTCTGATTAGGATCACCTTTTTTTGCTAGAATGAAGAATTTTTGTAAAGAAGGATCTTCTTCTTGCAATTTGATAAATGAGTCACGTGTAATAGTCAAGTGACTATCTTGGTCATTTACTTCATCATTATTAGTTAATGAAGTTTGAGGTGGATCCAGAGCATGTGCTCTTGTGACCACCGCATTGGTAGCTTCAATGTTTTGCTCTTCCCAAACAGCAATCTGCTGTGGGGTACATTCCCTAACTCCGTGAATACGACCAATAATAAGGTCCGCAATAGGGTTTGGAAGTAGACACGCGTGGACCTCTCCCGTGAAGAAAGGAGTAGCAATGTGTATTATAGCAGTAGGATACTTTTCTAACGTGCCACCAAATGTGACACATTTGATGACTTTTCCTGTAGCACAGGATGGATCTACAAGAGATTGCCTAACGCCGACAGTAGTACATCCAGAATCAAACAACACTGAGACTGGATTACTATTTACTAGCCCCTTATGTAATATAAGAGAACCTCTCCCATCATGAGCAACATTAGCAGGAAGAGCGGGCAAAGGATGACCACAGCTTAGAGTACTAACGGTTTTCGGATCAAATAAAGTACTGCATTGGATACATTTATTTGCCCTACCAAAATCAAAAGATGAGCATCCGATAGCATTATGGTCTTTATCATTATTAACCTGTTTATCTGCTCCCTGAGATTCTTGTTGAACAGAGTTTGTCTGTTGATATCTTTTTCTCTTATGTTGCGATCTACCGCGACCATTATTGCCTCTGCAATTATCATTAAAGTCCCTACTGTAATTTTTATCCTGGTTTGAGTTCCAGTTTCCATAACTGTCATTACTATCTCTATGCTGTTGAGAACCTCTATTATCTTGGTATTGAGGTCTCTGCATAAAATATTTCCCTCTATACCGATTACCTTTGTGAAAATTTCTAAGTTAACCGGAGTAGAATAACGTGTAGTATTAGGTTGTCTCCAGTTCTGGGAAGAAGAATCACCCTGGAATTGATCACTATGGTTCTGGGCATAATTACGATTACTCTTTTTATTGAAATTTTTCTGGCTACCCTGAAATTTACGCATAAAATTTGGGCCATAAGGTGCTGCCGAAGCAACTGGCAGACCTTCTTTCACCTTAGAGTTACTAATGGTTATGTGCGGATGCGCAGTAACATACTGGCTACAGTATTCTTCCATTTCTTTTATGTTTTTAGGCTTACGCTCATGAAGAAAAGATAGAAAAGCTTCATTAACAGAAGACATAACCTTATCTCTAAGTAGTAAATCCATAAGAGCTTCAAATGTATTTTCTGTCTTAGACAACTCAACCCATCGTAAAAAAGTAAGACGGATGCCTGAGATGAATTCAGAGAATTCAACTCCAGTTTCTGGTAACATGGTTTTAAATTTAAGACGATATCCGTCCTCGTTAAGTTGGTACTTCTTTAACAATGCCGCCCTGACAACCTCATAGTTGTTTTTGTCAGGCACATCTACCATACTCAACAAAGTCAAAGCATCACCTCTAAGTATCTTGGACAGATGATACACATATAATGTTTTATCTATATTATGCACATTACATGCACTTTCAAATCTATCTAGATAAAATGTTATATCATCGATTGAGGGATTAAATGCTGGTAGATTAAGCTTGAAATCCTTAGCATTAGTCTTATTTGACACCTTATTTGCATCATTAGCATTACCAGTGTTCAATAACTTTAACTTCTCTAACTCTAAAGCTAAGACTTTTTCATCATGTTCCATTTTTGCTTTTCTCTCATCAGCCTCTCTTTGTAACCTTCTTTCTTCAGCCTCAGCCTGTAACTTTCTTTCTTCAGCCTGGGCCTGTAACTTTTTTTCTTCAGCCTCTATTTCAAGTCTCTTATTTTCAGCTTCTTTTTCAAGTCTCTTATTTTCAGCTTCTTTTTCAAGTCTCTTATTTTCAGCTTCTTTTTCAAGTCTCTTATTTTCAGCTTCTTTTTCAAGTCTCTTATTTTCAGCTTCAGCCTGAAGCCTCTTCTCCTGAAATTCTGCTTCTCTTTTTTGTTTTTTTTTTCCATTTCCATTTGAAATCTTTTTTCCTCCACCTGCATCTGCAGTTTCTTTTGTTCTATTTCAGCCTCTATTCTCTTTTGTTCAGTTTGTTCTTTCATTTTCTTTTCTTCCGACTTCAATGCCTTGGCATATTGAACAGTCGCAAATTCTTCTAATTTATCACCTGTCTTCCCAAGGGCTTTACCCTGCTCAATAAAGTACTCAAATGTAGACATGATGTCTAAAATGTGAGTACAGAACCTGAAATAATTAATTATCTTATTTCAATGTTAAATAGCAACAAGACTTAATAAAGTGCTTGTATAATCTCTATGTTGAACCCAATCTCTGTGGGAAACAGGAGTTGACACCAACTTGTATTATCAAATGTATAATAATATCACAAGTCACCTCTTAATTAACAGTGCACTACTCAAATCAGTGCATAACCATCAGTTATTTATCATAACTGCACTACAATAGTGCATAAGCAAAAAACACCAGTTAGTTATGATAAGTGCACTATAGACCAATAGTGCATGAGCATATATTAACAATAGTGAAAGCTAACTATGCAAGAACTATGTAAACAATAACAAGACAATGTAAACAATAACAAAGGTCACCAACAATGTAAACAATAACAAAGATCAAAGTCAATGTAAACAACAACAAAGATCAGAGTCAATGTAAACAACAACAAAGATCAGAGTCAATGTAAACAATAACAAAGATCAGAGTCAATGTAAACAATAACAAAGATCAAGTCAATGTAAACAACAACAAAGATCAAACAATACGAAAACATTCGCATAAGTCAAATACACAAACAGCAAAACTAAAAAGAAATATGCGAAGATATGACTAACAAATGACGCTACAGTGTATACACAAAAATATACGTAAAGAACTGAATAATAGCAAAGGGGAGACCTACAAATACAAACAATCGAAATCGAAACTAAAAAACACAAAGAAAGAGAGAAAAGAAAAAAGAAAAAAAATATATATATATATACAAGAAACAAAAATAAAGCACAACTCGTCACAACTAAACAGATATAGCAACGATTGTCGCTAGCAAATTTCACTGTAGGAAATTCGCACAGTCCCTAACGAAAACGCTAACAGTAGAACCTCTGTGACGTGGTATCTTCTACTGAAAGACACCGCCCAACCGAGAAAACCCGCTGAAATATAAACATATAAATATACAAATAACAAATAACATATAACATATAAACATGTATCATGAAAACAATAGGAGAAAGTGTGAAAGTACAGAAGGCTCAGTTAGAACATAAGGGCACAGTTCACAAACAAAACAGGCCACTTAACTTCTATAAATCCAGCGTCAGCACGGTGCAGAACAGGATGTAATCAGCATTCTGAGGATAATGATCCAACGTTGATTAACTTCTGCTCCCATAAACAGCCATGACGAAGGAAAAGAGCTTCTAATACTGCAACAGTTGTTACGGCACTTGACCTTCTGAATCTTCTAAATTGATTTAACCGGCACTTGACCTTCTGAACCCGCAACAGTACCCCTGAGACCGGAACAGTTGTTACGGCACTTGTCCTTCTTTTCACCAGATCAGGAAATCCATTCGCTCGGTACTTGTCCTTCTAATTTTACATAAACTTCAATATTGCCGAGCAGCGCCGGGTAGTTTCAAAATCAGCAACTGTCAGAAAATCCGGATACTTTCAATAAAATTTCTTGTAAGGTGGTAGTTGATGCTGTAGTTGTATCTAGTATGATGATGATGTCTGGGTTTGCTGACCCCCTTGATAGCTGGAATCAGAGTGAACCAACCTATGGCCACCAAAAATGATATGGTGCGCCAAAATATCAGATGATAGAACCAGCTCTGGCCACCAAAAATGATAAGGGTGGATTTGAGCTGAAGTGGTAACTTGCCACCCTTATCGACACCTGGTATTAAAGTGTAAGATGTAGGTGTCTTCTCTGATTTAGGATGTTGCTGTGTATGTGGTAGTGGAACAGTTCACAGGGTTATCACACAGGCAACATGACGTGTAGAGTCATAGAAAGGGTAACTTCGTTGTATAAGTTTCTTCCATTTATTGCACGCCACAAAACAGTCATGATACTTATGACATCAACATAGTTAACGAGTTCAGCAAGATGATATGGCACATTGAAAACAATTTCTGTAGTCAGCAATGACAGCTGTTGTATATATGCGTCATAAGACATCACAGTTCAATAGATTCAGAAATTCATAAATCATAGAGTTCTAGTTCGTGAAGCTGTATAAATAATAATAATTTCTATAACTTCTGCAACAGTGTCAGCTACAGATCTTCAATGTTCATAAACAATAATAAATGCTCCCATTCTGATGCTAGCAGATCAGTTGTATACAATAAGTCCGTTCACTGTCTGCACGTGAATAGCATACATGGGCTACAGGTCAGCTCGACCTTTATAATGTTCCTAAGTCTAACCATCTGACTTGGACGTGATCTCTGATATAACGAATCCTGGAACACAGACAATAGTCTTGTTGGTCTAGAGCGACCCATATATATTTAACTAGTTCAGGTATAAAGCTACCGGTGACTTAATCCTAGTCAAAGTACCTCTCCATTTTGCATCACACAGGCGAGCAAATAGGCGACAAAATGACGAACCTCTAGATGATAGCATAAAGTTCGATACAAGAGGAATTACCTTATTTCGGAAAATCAACCATGAACATATGCCTCCAGGCAGGCGTGAATAATACTGGGAAATAGTCTAGTTAGCTAACTAACTCACAAAGACAATGTATTTCCCTCAGAGAATCACAAGACGCAGGTCGCGTCTGCTCGCTTCTTAAACCATTTCTCAACTCCCGAACTGGGCGGAACACACAGAACGAACTCCCAGCTTTTGACATGCGCAGAACGACAATCTCTGAGTTGCCGTTCACAATAAGACGATTCTAAGAACATTCGAGATAAAAGTCTTACACAGTCGCGCCTTTTATGGTCATGAAAAGAAGCGTTAAGAAAGGTTTCAGACATCTACCATAGTTGACTGGTACTACCAAATAAGGAGATGTGGTCACGCTTCGTTCAAGAAATTATAGACCGAACGTGTCTCTATACAAGAGAAGGCAAACTCCTAAAAAATTGTAGTCTCGATAACTCGGATTATGTCCCTTTGACCATAGAAAACATAATACACACTTCAGTCAAAAAAATGATCATACATATGAAAAAATGTTTATACAAACGAAAAATAATACTAATAAACATATTTCAGAATCTGTAGTCTGGGAGGACCTATCTGATGTGAAACCACCATGGTAAAATGTGCTGTATGGTCAGAGAGATCTGACCTGTCTATATGGTGTTGTTGTTGTGTAGTGTTGTGTCCAGACATGGTTAGAGAATGGACTTTTGACACATAGCCAATACTTTGATTGCAGAGCTGTGAGTTTCAGTTGTCACCAAGGCGGTGTAAACTAAGTTGGTGATTTTACCAGAGTGGATCCGTGCAGTAACGTTGTGTCAGAGCAGACTATTATTGCCCCCAAGCACGGAGAGGTGGGGCCACCAGATCTCAGCACCAGAGCTACATCTTCAAAGTTGAGTGAGCCTCTGGTCTGCTGGAAATTCACCAACTCCATTTAGTTACTAACAATCCATAAAATTCCTGCCATTTCTGGACAAGGTGTAGTCAATATAGACTGGAGTGATGAGGCCACCCCAACAGCACAACCATTAACTATCCTCCCAATTAGATGACTAGTATAAACATTAATAAAACTAAATAGTCTAGTACTTACATATGTACACTCTTGCATTTATTATGTAATATTCCATGCATTTCTTTCATAATTTCTAAATCTTTTATAAGTTCTGGTCAAAATAAAACTTGATCCAGAACAAAATAAATGTAAAAAAATTTCTATCAAAAATTTTACACACTTGAGTTAGTTCAGTGTATTATAACATTTGTTAATATTATTAGACTTAGTAAATATCTGTGTGTGTGTCTATAAACTATCACACCACATTACATATCATTACCCTAGACATTTAACGTAGCCACATTCATTAGAAAAAAAAAAAAAAGATAAGTGTGAGGTCGTAGTGGTAGCGAGAAGGGCCTTCTGACAACTCTCAGTTACATTTTATCTCAGGAGCCTTCACAGCTGACCTCATGCATCACACACAGTACCATCACCACCATACAATACCATCAAACCCACTACACCCATTAAGAATAGTAGTTGAACAACGTCTGGAATTGAAATCACCGCTATATTTTCAATTTGTGGACTATGAGAAGGTATTTGACAGGGAATCACTTTGGAAATTGATGAGGCATGGAGTTCCTATGAAGACCACGTAATATAGAAATCTTACGAACACATGACATGCAGAGTTCTTTATGAAGGACAATTTACAGAACCGTTTAGGATTATAATAGGAGTGCGACAGGGATGCCTCTTGTCTCCATTTATTCTCTTACTAGCAATAGACTGGGTTATGAAAACATCGACATCACACAACAGAAATGGAATCCAGTGGAATCTGACTAAACAGCTTGATGATCTAGATTTTGTAAATGACTTGACTCTTCTGTCCCTAACCATAATCAGATGCAAGACAAAATGAAAATACTCGATGAGAGGTCACAACAAGTGGGTCTGAAAATACAAAGATAATGAGAATAAATGCAAGCAACGATAACAAGGTAAAACTTGGGGAAACACCACTACAGGATGAAGAATCTTACACATATCTTGGCAGCAATATAGACAAAGTTGGAGAGTGTCGCGAGTTGTCTCCCCTGCTCTGCAGTAGTGGCCCAACAATGGTCAAACTTTGAGTACACGGATGAGGATTTTCAAAGGTATTAAACTTACTCTTGGCAGAGATATAAATAGAAGACTTAATGCCTCTATTTCAGTGAGTCTAACAGGAATTTTACAGAATGACAAGTATAACAACTGAGCATCAAAGCTGTTATAAACTTATTATTCTCCCCTCCCTCTTTCAGGAAAGTTATTGACTTGTATTTTAAGAGCCCCCAGATGAAGGTGATTCAGCAAAATATCAATTTAATAGCTCTGTATGGTTGTGTACTTTAAAAAACTGAGCCATACGGGTGCAAACATAAAATTCACACAATAGCGATTAATTCAACTCTAGATTTATATTTACATATATACAGGTTTAATAATTGTCACGAGTGATGAAAAAAGTATGTCTGTGACTAGACAAAGTTTGAGTGAAGAACCAGATAATAGACTGAATTATAGAATGTGAATATAGAGTGGAAGTGTAACAGTCGGGAGTACAGAGACGATAAACACTTTTTCCTCCCGCCACTCGTAACAACTGTCCAGCGTTAACCCCACTCACCCTCTCTGCCTTACATATATCAATAAATTTATATATATATATATATATATATATATATATATATATATATATATATATATATATATATCTATATATATATATATATATATATATATATATATATATATAGTGAGTAAGGGACCACACACACAATAAGTGTCTGCACATTCGATAAAAACAGACAGAGATAGTAAAAGAGTTCTGATCCGCTAATAGTTATCTATTTTATTTACATGCTAAAAAAACACAGATAATGGCTGAGCGAAGTGAGGAAACCCAAAAATCAAAATAAAAAACGTCAATATCACTTAACAAAAAAAAAGAACTAAAAACACCCACGTTGGCTCTGGTTAACAATCCAGAATGACAACCAAGTCTGGAAAAAATGATAATCCTCTGAAGTACCTGTAATACTACCCCAAAAAAAGAAACTATAAACCGTCTATGTTCCTGTCGACGTACCCCAGTCTCTTTAAGGCAAATTAACCCTACAAGTAGTTCCATAGTCAACCCTCATCTATGCGTCCCTGAGTCTGTTTACTAATTGCCTGGGATGTAGTATCTATTCACTTGAAGAGTATCTTCTTTCCTTTAACTTCACTGATATGTTGTGAAAACTTAAAAAATAAGTCCTCGAGATGCAGGCTTCGGTGGGAAGACTATCCACCAGTGACACAAATATATAGGAACCCTGATATCCGACGGGTTATACGAGTCCAAACTTAGGTTTTTGTAGGCGACGCGCACTACCATAACCAATAAATGCCGGCCAGTCAAAAATGCAACTGCGCATATAAGTTGGGAAGGGCCAACGCTGATGTACAAGAGGTCAGGACTGGCGCACTTTGCCCGGAGGTAGTGGAGCTTTAATCTCGGCCTTCTCTGGCGTTGGCAGCAGCGTAGGCATGGGGCACCATTAACTAGCTACCGCAGACTACTCCCGACATTAATGGTTGAGGTCACAACTTTTTACCCAAATCACGTACCAATTCAGGACCGGTAAATTCCAAACAGGGAAGGTAATTCAGGCTGGGACGTATTGTCTCCCAGTTTTCCTTTGGTAGTGTACGGGAGCTTCACTGAAAATACAAATATATACAACCGCTATAAGCAAATGTCCTTACATACCGGTTCAATATATAGTTACAAAAGTTTATAGTACACCAGGCACGGTTTACAGTAACAAATAATGGACGTTCCCCCTACAAATTAGCTTGGGAATTCCCGCCTGTCAGCGCTGGCTGACCCGGTCACAAAATCATCTCCCCTTTCCTTGTTATCGGTCAATCGCTAGCCACGCAAAATGTAAGTGACTGGAGGCAGGCCTTCATTGAGAAATCACACCAGCCGTACTCTTCGGTCAGCGGTTACGAAGATGCTGAATGCCTGGGTATGTAAACAACGTTTGCCCTGTGAGATCGCCGTACAACGGCCAACATGATAATTATTTCGCCCACATGAGGCGTCTTCCAAAACTAATAACGTTAAATCAATGGCCCGTATCTGGTTACAACCACTGGGCTGATACACACTGAATAACAACCATATTTACATATGTGCCATATGACAATAGACCCTATAAAGGTATTCACGGGAACTCCTCTATGCTGGTTGTACAGTTTACTGTTAGGAGTCATCAATATAGCACAATTATTTACATCACGAGGAAAATTCTTTACAGGAACTCGTAACAGCACTTTAAGTTGGGTTTACAGTTGTTTAGGGAAAATGGAAATAAACACACACCCACTTTCCTTCGAACAAAAGTTACTAGTTGAAACATCTTCATGGTTTAGTGGTAGGTAGCGAACTTAACAATTATTCACTTTCCCGTCATGAAAGGTGATAGTAAAAACTTATTACTATACGCGTTAGCGCCTGATGACGATTATGTCTAAGTTCCTAATACACCCACTACCTATTTAATTAAGCGCTCTTACCGACATGTAAAGAATTCCAGTAACACCAAAATGTAGCTGGTCGTCAGTATTAGTTACTGAACAGCGCCCACTCTACAGTAGAGAATTCTGGAGACATTAAGTGCTAGACAAAGTGAGGTGCCCAATTTATAAGAGAATAGGCCTGAAGATGTTCGTCTCACCTGCGAGTCGAGTCCCCGGATACAGGCGCGTGTGTAATAATGACGCAAGGCCCCCGGGAACTTGGTTTCCCGTGTTTCCTGGATGAATGCAATACTAAAGCTGGACCGACATTCTGACGAGAGTATCTAGCCATGCACGGTCACGTGAAAGGCAACGTCTTTCTCCCGTGTGAAAATTCAGGGAACTCGGCCGCCCTCTACCAGAAAAAGCGTGCAGTGACCAAGCTCTTTGTCAAGGAACTCTAGGAATGTCGCCGCCACCAGCAACAAAAGAGTCCCGGGACGCCTTAAAAATTATGCCGACCAGCATACAGAAGACACGAAAAGACTTAAGATACTCCCCCGCTCATAAGCGCTTGAGAAAGGGGAGTATACCTGTCCATTTACAAAGTGACAGGCCAGTTTCCCCAATCTACCGCTGTCAAGAGACAAAAATTATACGAAATGGGAGGGACTAAAAGACCAGACTAGATTAGGGGTGGTCTTCACCGACAGAGTGCCAGAACTTTCTTAGCCAAGCATGACAATAATCAGTTATTGGTTTAACAAGGTAAAAATCAATAAAGTTATTTTATCAAAACAAAACAATTAAATGTGTCTTCATCAGAAGATCTTAGCTGTAAGCGGATAAGAGAACAAAAATGTCCATTTCTATGCCAGTTTTCTACTTAATTAGCGGTGTGGGGGTCTCTTGGAGTCTGTTTCCGCCACTGCTAGTTCCCCGTAACGTTTTAGACTGGGTCTTCTCTTCAGGAGTCAATAAGTTTGGCTGCAGCACATTTCTTGCAGCAAGGCCGGGGTAGCCATTCAGGTTGCCTAGTCAAGTGTCTACAAGACCTGTATTATGTAGGTGTCTAGTGTTGACTGCTGCCAATTTGTACCAAAAACTGAGAGGAAACAAATGCGTCTTTTTATATATCGTGTCTCCTGATATAAACATCAGCGACCCCAGCTTCCATCCACCATTTCATCTTCCTCAGAATTTAGCCCACTACTCCTGAGCATTAAATCTGAAACCACTGAGTCAGATTAAAGTTTTTTTTTTTTTTTTTTGACAGTGGAAGACGACAAATGTAACATTCTATACATATATTAATATACATATCAAACTTAATAAAATGTTGGCATAATAAACATATACACCATGATGCTATCATCATTCACTCCCTGCTCCCTATGGAGCCGAGGGCTACCTCTGCTATTGATTCCTTGTGAGGAATTCCGCACAAAGCAGTCACCAACTTTTACAGTGGTGGTAATGTGGCAAATTATTTTGTATGATGAGGTTGCCAGCTCAGTGTGCAACTGTACATTCACAAGCAATTTATATATGTCAAATCTTCTTCTTCTGTCCTTAGCCACAGACCGTCAAAGCAGTCAGTGGCCATTACGCCTAGTGGCGTCTTAGGGCAACAGCAGATATGTTTTCTTTGCCATTGTTTCCCATCACGCCTAGTGGCGTCTTTAGGGCAACGGCAAATCAACCCATCTGCTGTTGTTTCCGTAATCGAAGTGACTGGCAAACGGGTGTCAAATGCAAATACAAAATGATAAAATATACATATTACAACGTACCCTGATATCGGGTGAATTAATACACAGACTTAATTGCACAGACAAGAACGTAATTTACTGCAACTAGTCTAAAATGCATGCCATCACCGGTGTCAATACCTTGTCGAGGTATGGCGGCTTGCGTACCCTGATTACCCCCAGAGCTATGCCAGCGGGAGTTTTACTCCTGGAAGGTTCTACCAAGCTGGACAGGTTTGCGTGGGCAGGGGTTAGACTAAAGCAGACACCCCGGTCCTCCAGGTTGGGGGTTTTAGCATAGGGCTGACACCCCTGTCTATGTAAAAAAAAAATGAAGTTACGGAAACAACAACAAATGAACAAACTTTGCTGCGGGACGGACATCCGGAGTCTGAGGCTCGTATGACTGTCAGTGGTGAAAGCCGAAAGGAAGCCACTGACATGAGAATGGACGTCCTGACCGCCAAACATGATACAAGAATAGGATTTTGAATGTCAGGACAATGAACGAGACGGGTAAACTAAAACAGGTCACGGCAGAAATGAGAAACTTTAGGTTACACATTCTAGAGATAAGCGAGAGTAGATGGACAGGGGCAGGAAAAGTTAAAACAGCAACAGGAGAAACAGTACTTTACTCTGGAAGAGAGGATGGACAGCACAATGAAGGTGTAGCCATTATTCTACAGAAAGGAATAGAAAGGACATTACTGGAATGGAAACCCATCAACAACAGACTCATAAGATTAAGATTAAGAGGCAGATTCACCAATACTACAATAATACAATTCTACGCACCAACGAATGACAGCGATGAAGAGGTCAAGGATGAATTCTATCAACAACTGCAGAAAGAAATGGAAGACACACCTTATAATGATGTTATTATAGTGTTAATGGTTAAGAGGGGGGGTGTAAATGTGGTTATAAATTACGCTGATAAAGGCGATCAGCATGTGTCTGGCTTACGGATAGCCGACTGGTGTGGATATATATATATATAGATGTTAACTCACGCGAATGTCATGTAGTCCTATTAAGTCACTTGCAACTACACACACCATAGCAAACATCGGAGTCAGTAAACGTTGAACTCCTAGTAACGTTTTACACTGTTTATTACGACACAGCAAACGTAGACATATGGTAACTCAGTACATAAGCACATCATGGAACATCAGCAGTTCAACACATCCGTATACAGCATACACAGTATATAATTAAGCCTATCCCTGGCTTAGAAGTAATATAAATATGTTCTCTATGTCCTCTTTCAATCTACAACAGCGTGCACAGCACATGATCAACAAGCCGCAATAATCCTTGGCTTGGAAGTAATATAAATATGTTCTCTGTGTTCTCTTTCAATCTACAACAGCGTGCACAGCACATGATCAACAAGCCGCAATAATCCTTGGCTTGGAAGTAATATAAATATGTTCTCTGTGTTCTCTTTCAATCTACAACAGCGTGCACAGCACATGATCAACAAGCCGCAATAATCCTTGGCTTGGAAGTAATATAAATATGTTCTCTGTGTTCTCTTTCAATCTACAACAGCGTGCACAGCACATGATAAACAAGCCGCAATAATCCTTGGCTTGGAAGTAATATAAATATGTTCTCTGTGTTCTCTTTCAATCTACAACAGCGTGCACAGCACATGATCAACAAGCCGCAATAATCCTTGGCTTGGAAGTAATATAAATATGTTCTCTGTGTTCTCTTTCAATCTACAATAACGTGCACAGCACATGATAAACAAGCCGCAATAATCCTTGGCTTGGAAGTAATATAAATATGTTCTCTGTGTTCTCTTTCAATCTACAACAGCGTGCACAGCACATGATAAACAAGCCGCAATAATCCTTGGCTTGGAAGTAATATAAATATGTTCTCTGTGTTCTCTTTCAATCTACAACAGCGTGCACAGCACATGATCAACAAGCCGCAATAATCCTTGGCTTGGAAGTAATATAAATATGTTCTCTGTGTTCTCTTTCAATCTACAATAACGTGCACAGCACATGATAAACAAGCCGCAATAATCCTTGGCTTGGAAGTAATATAAATATGTTCTCTGTGTTCTCTTTCAATCTACAACAGCGTGCACAGCACATGATAAACAAGCCGCAATAATCCTTGGCTTGGAAAAAATATAAATATTCTGGAATTATCACATATTCCTTTTATTCAAAATATATCCTATCCTGGGACACACTGACGAAAATGGTCTAACATCCATTTCAGAGCTCTGCCCGGATTAAACTGTCACAAAAATATCCCCTGCTCAAAAACAGCTCATCAAAAATTCATCCAGGCGCGAACTCCCTCGCTGAGATGTGAGTAGAGTTCGTCCGCCTTCTACCCCAACCTATCAATAGAATGTTCGACCAGTTTCCTTGTGTTATTTTTTTAAACAAACTAACAAGCAGGTACAATAGAGCTGTGTTCAAAAATTACTGGGTATACAGCTCCCCACTAAAAAATCATCATCATCACCCAGAGCGTGTTTATAAGCGTGCTTACAAAAAAAAAAGGACCTGTGCATACAAGTCTTTTAACGCTTAACTCCCCTTAATAAAACTTGACTTAACATATAGTAATGGGAGACCTCAATGCAAAAGTTGGTACACACAATACGTATAATGAAAGAGTAATGGGGAAATGCGGCAGCGGAACAGCAAACGAAAATGGGGATAAATTAATAAGTTTCTGTAGCATTAACAACCTGGTCATTGGAGGAACACTTTTCCCACATAAAGAAATTCACAAATTAACATGGGAATCACCAAATGGTCGGGACAGAAACCAGATAGACCACATCATGATTAACGGTAGATGGAGACATGCATTACAAGATGTGAAGGTAAGAAGAGGTGCAGATGTGGGAAGCGATCACCATTTAGTAGTAGCAAAACTGAAAGTGAAACTAAGAAGGTCTGGACCAACTGTAACTACACAGAAAAGGTTTGACATCAGCAAATTGAAGGACCCCCTTACCAGAAAAGTTTTTGCGGCTGACATAAAGAAACGATATCAATTTGCCAAAAGTCAGGAAAAGACATTGACTGATGATATAGATCAGAAATTCAACACCATTTCAACAATATATAAGGAAAGCAGCAAATCATGCTTGGGATTCCAGGAAAGGAAGAAGCAAGACTGGATAACACCAGAAACATTAAACACCATAACACTGAGAAAGGAAATGAAAAGAAAGAAAACAGAAGCGAAGTCCCCCAGGTTAAAGCAACTATATAGCGAACAATACAGTCAGCTGGACAAGGAAGTTAAATGCCAAACCCGAGACAACAAAAGGAATTTCCTAGACGATCTTGCAAGACAGGCAGAAGAGGCAGCACTGAGAAATGAACAAAAGCACAGTATACAAAATAGCTAAATTCATCAGCGGAAAACGAGGTGCAAACAATATTACATTAGTAAGAGATAAGCAAGGAAATCTCATCACGACAGCAGCGGGACAGGAAACAAGATGGGCAGAGCACTTCAGAGAAACTCTGAACAAGGAACCACCAGAGACACAATTGAATGTTCCTGAGGCTGAAAACGATCTAGATGTAAATACAGACATTCCACGAAAAGAAGAAATCATCACAGCAATCAAAGGGTTAAAGAACGGAAAAGCTCCTGGCCATGATAACTTAAATGCAGAGCTATTTAAGACAGACCCTGAGCTAGCAGCAGAACTATTAGAACCACTATTTGCACAAGTCTGGAAAACAGGGACAACACCATCAGAGTGGAACAAAGGAATAATTGTCAAATTGCCCAAGAAGGGAGATCTTGCAGACTGCAATAATTGGAGAGGAATCACTCTTCTCTCAGTTCCCAGCAAAATACTAGGCAGGATAATTATACAGAGAATTTCAAAAGCAGTAGACCACAAACTGAGGAAAGAACAAGCAGGATTTAGAAAGAATAGAAGATGTGTAGATCATATATTCACTCTCAGGAACATTATAGAACAGTGCTCAGAATGGCAAAGACAGCTGTACATCAATGTTGTTGATTTTGAAAAGGCTTTTGACAGCATACATAGGGATAGTTTATGGAAAATACTGAGGGCTTATGGAATTTCTTCTTCTTCTTCTTCCTCTTTCGCCTTCAGACTTCCACATTTATGACTCTAATAAAGGCAGTAGTCAACTCAAGGTTCCCGACATCTCCAAACAGTTTTTCGTTGACAGAAGTGGGTTGTTGCCATATGCTACTCCGTTCATTACTGTAGGTTGGGCAGTACTGCAGCAGGTGTTCGACCGTCATCGGGCTGGTACCGCAGGTGCAGAGATCTGTTGCACCAATTTTGTATTTGTGGTATAGATGGTATCTCAGTCTGTTGTGTCCAGTGCGTAGCCGAAAAATGATGAACTGTTCTTTCCTGGATAGTTGATGATATGCATCATTTTTCAAATGGCCTGGGTGCTCTCTTTCCCATTTGGACTTGAATGTAGCCTTTATAGTAGTCTTTGCCATTGCGTAAGTTGTCTCTATATCATTTTGTTGTAAGGCACCTCCTTCCTTAGGAAGTCTGTCTGCCTCCTCATTTCCTGGTATGTTGCAATGGGCTGGTATCCACTGGATAGTGCACTTGTTGTAGCATTTGGCCAATCTTTCAAGGGAGATTATCAGATCTTTTAATCCTTTAGTTTGGTGGCTCTTCGGCGCTGATATTATTGAGAGGGCATCTGTAAAGATTACTATCTGTTTTTCTGCCTGTGCTTTGCATTCAATAAGAATTTCAGCTGCCTGTTTCATGGCTTCTGCTTCAGCACTGACGTTATTGCAGTATTTGCCAGTGGCAATTGCCATAGAGTGGATTCTATTCTTTAATTTTATGAGGATGCCGGCACCCCCATTTTCAACTGCATTTTTGCTGAACCATCAGTATATGCATGTGTCCAAAGCTTTGCTGGAAATTTTTGGTCAATATACTTGATTGCTATACACTTTCTTTGTGTTTCTGTCTGTGTTTCCTTACTTTCAATGCCTGGAATATCAGATTTTAACTCAGGAAAGCATCTTATTTTTCACAGTGGGATAGTTGAGCTTGTTGGGATTTTCTTTGCAACTGAGCTTGCTAGCATGGTATTTTTGCTAATTTTTTCTTTTGCTTAGGCTACAAAGTTAGTTCGCTTGAGCCTGCCTCTTCCTAGCCTATTCATTCTTTGGTACGTGGGGTGTCCTTCGAGTCTCTTAAATTTTTCAGCTTGTTTTAGGACTCTGCTGTCACGTCTATCCTCCATTGACTGTAGCCCTATAATGTTTTCCATATGGTTGATTTGTGGACTTTAGGGCCCCTGTTATAATACGTGCTGCTTGGTTTTGCAGTCTGTTTACTCTGTCAAAATTTGACTTTGCTGCCGTTGACCAAGCTGTGATGCCGTATTCCATAGCAGGTCTGACTCTGCCTGTGTACAGCTGCATAGTGTCAATCATAAAAAGCCTCTATGCCAACTTTACTTGTAGTGTTAGGCACAGCAACCTAACCTTTGAGGTGAAGACAGGAGTACGACAGGGATGCCCCTTATCAACCACTCTATTTTTAACAGTCATAGACTGGGTGATGCGCCAGACAACAGAGGGCAGTCCAAGAGGAATAAGATGGACTACATTTTCTACATTGGAAGATCTGGAATATGCAGATGACATTGCACTACTAGCACATTCACATCAACACATCCAGGAAAAAACGGATAGACTTAATAAGTATAGCCAGCAGGTGAGCTTGAACATCAATTTAAAGAAGTCAGAGGTCATGACGCTCAATGTGAGCAACCCTGAGCTCATATCAGTAAGGAATCAGCAACTGGTACAGACAGACACCTTCACATACCTAGGATGCATAGTAACACCAGACGGTGGGGCAGGCAAAGACATCAACATCAGAATGAATAAAGCAAGACCAACTTTTTTTAGCCTAAACAACATCTGGAAGTCCTCTCAATACAGCACAAGCACAAAATTAAGATTATATCAGAGCTGTGTGCTTTCTGTGCTTCTCTATGGTGCGGAATGCTGGAGAGTTACAGAGAAGGAAATGTCGAAATTGTCCTCTTTTCACACAACATGCCTAAGAAAAATTCACCGAATCTTTTGGCCGAATACCATCACCAACCAAGATCTGCTTACTCGGAGCAAGCAAGAGGACATGCACACCATCATAGCTGGCAGACACTGGAGCTGGGTTGGCCATGTCCTCAGAAGAGACCCCGATTCCATCACAAGAACAGCTATGCTTTGGACCCCTGAAGGAAAACGAAAGAGAGGTCGACCAAAAACAACCTGGTGGAGAACTGTGGAGGCTGAGATGCAAAGAATGAACCACAGTTGGGCTACTGTACGAAGGATGGCCACCAATCGAGCAAAGTGGAATCAATTTGTTGTTGCCCTACAAGACGCCACTAGGCGTGATGGCCACTGACTGCTTTGACGGTCGGCGGCTAAGGATCAAAGAAAAAGAAGTCTAAAATGCAGTTATCCCTAAGATAGATGAAGTTACAGCGTACTGAATCCTTCTAACTATTTTCACATGATGCGGAACCTTTGGCTTGGGCTTTCAGTATTGTTATGGGAGTTTTACACTCTCTAATCTTAGCAGCTACCCGCAGTCCTGTTGCCTGTCCTCTAGGGAATCCTATTTACGAGATCTTATTTTGGTTGTCTGTGATCTCCTCTTTTGACGACGATGGAATATAGTGCCAAAAACCATAGAATGCTTTAGGTTATAAAGTGACTTTCGGCTCCCACACACAGATGGGTCTCCGTGAGGTTCTGTTTGGGAGAACCCAATTAGAACTAAGTATAAATGTCACTCCGTGAGGTTCCGTTGGGGAGATCCAATTAAGTTTAGTTTCATTTATAATCTTCGAAGAAACAGAAAGAAAAGCGACACGAAAACTGCAGTTAATGAACAATACTATTGAGGACCAGCTGGGGAGCAGATATACAAATCACGAAGCAAGTCTACGTAGGAAATATCCGCCCTGCAACAGCAGCAAATACAAATCTCCAGTAGCTGGACAAAATACAGAATGGAGGACTCAGAACCATTACGGCAGGACGCCACAGATTATGTAGCACGTATTTGTTGATGATGTCACAGATTATGTAGCACGTATTTGTTGATGATGTCACAGATTATGCAGCACGTATTTGTTGATGGTGTCACAGATTATGTAGCACGTATTTGTTGATGATGTCACAGATTATGAAGCATGTATTTATTGATGATGTCACAGATTATGTAGCACGTATTTGTTGATGATGTCACAGATTATGTAGCATGTATTTGTTGATGATGTCATAGATTATGTAGCACGTATTTGTTGATGATGTCACAGATTATGTAGCACGTATTTGTTGATGATGTCACAGATTATGTAGCATGTATTTGTTGATGATGTCATAGATTATGTAGCACGTATTTGTTGATGATGTCACAGATTATGTAGCATGTATTTGTTGATGATGTCACAGATTATGTAGCACGTATTTGTTGATGATGTCACAGATTATGTAGCACGTATTTGTTGATGATGTCACAGATTATGTAGCATGTATTTGTTGATGATGTCACAGATTATGTAGCATGTATTTGTTGACGATGTCACAGATTATGTAGCACGTATTTGTTGATGGTGTCACAGATTATGTAGCACGTATTTGTTGATGATGTCACAGATTATGTAGCACGTATTTGTTGATGGTGTCACAGATTATGTAGCATGTATTTGTTGATGATGTCACAGATTATGTAGCACGTATTTGTTGATGATGTCACAGATTAAATAGCATGTATTTGTTGATGATGTCACAGATTATGTAGCACGTATTTGTTGATGATGTCACAGATTATATAGCCTGTATTTGTTGATGATGTCACAGATTATTCTTCATCAATATTTCCATGTGGAGCATGGTAGCTACTGTAGCTGGATCCCCTGCTCCACAGGATTCATGTGCTTTTGCAGCGGTGGTGTCTGTAGTAATTAGTTTTACATTATGAGGTTATTGTTAATCAGAATCGACCTCACTGCACTTAGGGCAAACCCATAGGTGCTCAGTCTCCCTCAGCAAATGTCGAAGAGTATGAATGCTAATTGTACCTGTAGCACGCTGGTTGTACATACGACAGATTCATCCTCTCTGACATCAATTTCTGCTAGTCCCACGTTAGATGCCAAACTCCAACAGTCTCAGCCTTGTTGATTCATCCATTGCAGTGTCATCCAGCAGGCGATCCTTAATAGCCCTTAGTATCTCTCCCTTATCTATGTCCAGTGTCACCACTATGGGTGCTCTCGAGGCCAGTCTGTCAGCTCTCTCATTGCCACGTACCCCTGCATGACCAGGGCAGTAGATCTACACCAGTTCTTCAAGACTTGAGGATTCTATTGATGTTTTCCATCCCTGCCGCAGTCATCCACCCTGAACTTTCCCACGCATGGCTTGAGAGTCTGACAATATAACTGCCCTGGTTGATGCAGTTTCAGACAGCCACCTCAGTGCTGCAGTAACTGCCCCTACCTCCATTCTCATGCTGGAGGTTGTTGTCATGTAGGCTCCACTCTGTTCAGCGATGACCCTGCCCTTTATTCTCGCAGAGAAGCTTCATCTTGATTTCTCACCACGCACTACAGACCCATAACAACGGCGTCATCATCCCCAGCATGATCACTTATCATCTGATAATCTCCAGCTCTGCTTTTCCATTACCCCAAGATCTGCACTCTCTGCCAAGGCTAATGATGACCTGCTGGTAGTTTGTGGCCGTGCCATACTATTAGTTATTTCATCTGTCTGTTCGTTAGTGTGTTAGTGTTTGTTGAATGTTCGTTTCAGTAGAATGGAAGATTAGTCCATCCGGTGTGTTTGTAAGCCTGTCAGGTATTATTCTTTCTTTTGACGACGTATTGTCTCCTAAATGAAAAAGTAGATAATTTCTTTTGTCGATGGTTCTCAAAATGTATCAATGTTAGATTATATAAGGTTATGTGTCTTTACTTGAAGAGTCGTATAGTGGTGAAGTTTTAACACGGTGTTGTCAACTTGAGTTGTTATTTGTCTTAAGAGATTGAGGCTGATGGAAACCTCATTTCACAGGTTCTCCTGACTAACCTGCTGATGACTAGTTTTGATTTTAAATGAATGACTGTCACCAAACATGAACGTACACCAATACAGGTTACGATGATGTAGACTTTACAACATAGAAAGCTGTGACGTCACGACAGTTACATGCATTGGTTTTAAAAGACCCAGTAAACGTTCTGTAGTGCTGTTTGATTGGCTGAATGTAGCTTGCCACCATTTCTCATAGATCTTCTTTGGTACCACTGTTGTTCACATGTTCAGCCAAATAATACAGTTCCTAATCATATCTCACAAGAGTAATAAGAGGTAATTCAGCCTTGTTTGTCTTCTTCCATTTGACCTCTACCATATTTACTTGTATGAATAGTTGGATTTCTGTGTCATTTTACAAAATACAACCGCTGCGGTTCTCATCTATTTGAAATCTTTGTTAACTTAAATTGTCAATTTCTCTGGTAACATAAACTATTTCTCTGGTACCACATCTTCTCTATTGCTTTGGTAACAGCCACTTTTAACGTTTCTCGATTTTTACGAAGATAAATGTTTCTCTATGCTTTCACATATGAGTATATTTCAGCGTTCTGTTTGAGCTGGTATAATTTCACAAAGTACATAAATTCGTTACCTCTCCTAATTTTGGAAAAACCATGAACCGAAAATTGTAGTGCGTGGTTGTTGAAGACTGGTAGTCTTTTGGAGAGATCTCAATACACGTGCTTCTATCTATGAACTTTGAAGTTCTTCTGGCCGGAAGAGTAGCACTACCATCTTAATGTCTCTCTGCAGTATACTTTTACATGGTTGTCTTCGAGCCCTCCTCCTCTGTCCTCCCTATCTGCCTCTTTTATATCCCTACTTGTTTTTCAATCGTTCCCACGTACTTTCTACCGGCTGACTGACATTGTCTCGTGTCAAACCGTGCTGACATTTTATTATTTCAAGTGCGTGTGAACGATTCTAAACCTATTATAGTGATTAACATTAAACTTAGTTGGGGACTTTCCTCATATAATTTGAGAACCACTGCTGATGCAACTCACATGTCTGGTCATAATGATCTGGTCTTCTAACTTAGTTAGGGACTTTCCCTATATAATTTTAAAACCGCTGCTTATGCAATCTTTCTGTCACGTACCACGGACTGTCCACTCGTCAGTTTTGTCACATGTTGTGTCTTTGTGATCTATTTTCTTCGTGCGGTCATCTCGCCTCTTAGTTTTATTCAAACTAAAATCTAATTGACCTTGATAATTTGTCGTTTAATACAACTGTCTGGTCATTGTGATCTGTTCTGAATTTCAGTTACTTCCCTAATACTTTTATTTAACATAACCTAACTAATGCTACTTATTTTGTCGTTTTATGTTCTCTTTATATTCGTCATCTACAAAATCGCCTGTGCTTCGCACGCGGCTACACAAGCGCGCAGCAGCCATTGTTTTTAAGGCTGCCAGTCCTCGCTTGCACTTCTGTATGATCAGTTCGACATGATACTTGAATGATAGCCCACGATCGCTCCCAGATACTTCAGCCTGTCTTGCTTTTCAATGTTCTGCCCATTGAAAGTGATGTCTGGAAGGTCTGCTTTCACTATAGAGTTGTTCAAAGAGCACCACATCACACAGGCCTTGTTTGGATTGACCTTTGATCCGCTTTCCTCACACCATTTAGAAACCGCCTGTAGTGTCTCTTGTATGCCTTGGACCATTTCCTGTCTGTCTGAGCCAGTTCTGTACATGAGTATGTCATCTGCGAAAGTTAATGTTCATCCCAGTCCTGTTGGTTGAAAGGTTAATAAATAAACAAACAACACACAAAGGTATGTTATCAGGCACTCAGTGAGAAATAAAGAAGTACAAGACCAGACAACAGAAAAACAACAGTAGTGATAGGCTTACCGGGATAGAACCAGGACCTTCCGAACGGCACCCACCGCCTAGCCACGGGAGCGAATCGCCACTATCCACTCTGCCAGCTACGCTGGTTGAAAGGTTGCTACTTTTGCTGTGTAGATGTTAAACAGCACTGGTGATAGTGGAGAACCCTGGGGTAGTCCCGGGCAAATGCGCATTGGTTCTGATGTCCAAGTTCCCAAGCGAAATGCAACTGATCTCTCCATTAAGGCAGCTGCTATGCACCTTGTTATCCAAGGGTTTACACCACATGCCATTATACAGTCTATTAGGGTTGCAAAGTCCATACTTTTATAAGCATCCTTTAGGTCAATTGCGACAGCCACCGTTTCTATTTTACCCTGGAATCCCTCCTACGCAAACGTTCCAGCGTTAACCCATGTTTTTTTCATAGGCCTATAGCTACCTAGGGTATCAGGAAGGATGTGTGCATTTTCGAGGTGGTTCATTACTTGTCTTGCAACTATCTTTTCCAGTAATTTACAGTAGACATTCTGTAGTGTGATAATTTGATAGCTGCTGAGCAGTGTGAGGTCTTTGCCAGGTTTAGGAAGTGGCCGAAGGTAACTGTGTAGCCAGTCTTCTGGAACCTCAGCATTCTGTATGCTGGTATTGAAATCACTCACCATATTTACAATGGCTGTGTCGTCGAGCTGTTTAATGTGATGGTATTGTACACTATAAGGATCTGGAGCAGTGTTCTGCTGGTTTTCAATGAGTACACCACGTCCTCTTCAGAAATGAGATCGAAGTATATCTGGCCACTTAGGTTTTCCAGCACACTTTCCTTTATTTTCAGGCTGCACTTCTGTCACCTTTATCCGTTTTATCGTTTCTTTACTTGTTCAGTCAAGCGGAGAGCAAGCCCATCGCTTCTGGAGTTAAGCGGCAACCGGTGCTCGTCGTCGGCCGCGATGGGCCTTCCCAGTTCAGATGGGGCAGAACTCTGTGTGTCTGTTTGGACGGCGTCTTATGGCAAGGAGGAAGAAGCGGTGGCTGCGCCACCGCCTCACAATGACCCCCTTTGCAGGGTTAAGAACCATCCTTCTCGTGGCATTGCACACACGCCAATTAGTGGGTCTGGTGTGACCACCACCACCTGCGCCCGCTGAGTCGGGGAAGTTCTCTGGTGTTGCAAGAAAGCCCAAAACCAATACCCCAAATTGTGTTGCAAGGGTGAGGATCGGAACAAACAAATCCGTTTGCTCCACATATCGATTGAATAATGCTCTTCCCTTATCTTCGTCCGTCTTCAGGCTTAGTCCTGTAGAGCTTTTGATATCAGGGATGGGTTGACTTGCACTTTTCCTATTCATTCTTCCGTGTAAGGACCAGAATTTCTGTAGTGTTTTTTCCGTGTCCACCTGTGTCACAAAGTCCTCCCACACTTTATCCTTGGCCTCCCTTGCCAAGCTCTTGAATCTATTAACGGCTCTTTGCTTTTTCTCCTTCATCTTATCAACCTCTCCCTCATTCATCATTCTTTTGTTTCGTGCTTTACGCCATTCCTTAGTTGCTCTTTCCTTTTCTATCCATGCTTCCTCCACTGTCTTATTCCACCAGGGAAGTTGGGTGAAAGGTGTTATCACTGTCTTTTGTTTGACATTTTGATGCAATGTGTGTAAAGGGTTGTTACAGTCGAGTGGGCCTGTAGGATTGTGACATAACGGGGCGACCCTTCTCGATCTGTTTCACTACGGCAGTATCAGTTACATTTTTGTACTGATTTTATTGCGTGCTTTCAATGGTCGCACTTTCTTTCTCTGCTATGTGTAGCAGATATTTTGTATTTTCCTTCTTACACCCCTCTCAGAGATAAGTCATCACATCTGTTTGTTACCCGTCCCTTCCCTAATCATTTGCAAGAGCGGCTGAGATAATATTTTCGACAACCATGTTGGTTAATAGCGGCAGCGGCCGACATCAGCTTAACACTAAATCGCCCAGCGAATGTGTTTAATTGCTTATAAGGCCAAACTGCGCTCGTCGCAAAGCTGGTAATATGGGATAACACAGTTTGGACAGACAGGACTGACAAGATTACTTTCGATAAAGTAATAAGAAGTTACATCTTACACACATTGCTGAGAGAGTTTACCGATGTGTTTGTGAGTTGGTACACAAGGCATCGGAGGTTTGATTGCCATATATGGGAAACGTGACCTTTGCATCAAGCGCAAAATTATTCCATGTCAGAATATTTTGAAATTACCCCACCCAGCATTTTTGTTTGAAATGATTGGAGCCCTGAGCAGCTCCATCACAAACAGATGCGGGGTAGGACAGGAATACAGCCTGACGTATTTCAGTGTTAAGACACTGTGAGATTCACTAGAGCCCGTTTATCATATAAGAGTTACGCCAACTATGTCAGAATCGAAAACGAGGCTGAACGACGTAGACGCCATTTTCGGCTGGACAATACCAGGGCTAGTAGCGAGAATAAGCATCAAGTAAGATTTTTTTTTAAAAATTAATGAAGACAAATATCCAGTTCAACCTCTGATGGGTTATAATTAGGATATATATTGTTTTCAATTCCAAATAATATGAACAACTGCCGATATGAGAAAGTGGCATCACATTTGTCAAATCATTGTAAATAGGGACGATCACAATTATGCTTATACGTTAAATAAATAAAAAAAATAAAATAAAGAAGAAACTCTGAACAAGAATAATATTAAAATGGAGGGGTGTAAAGGCCTGGTGGTTCCAGTTATATAACTGACTTTAACAGATATTTAATTGACTTTCGCCATTAAAAGTCATATGTATTGTAAGAACAGCATCAGACCTTCACATTCCCAGCCACTATATATTAACATTTGTTCGTGTTAAATATTGTTTGACTATATTATGCAGTTCCCTAGGTCTGTCTATTCTTAACACCTCTTCTATATTTATAAGATTATATTTATATATATTTATAAATATATTTACATTTAATAAATATTTGTAAATTTATATATCATATGGGGGAGGGATGGGCCATCAACTCTAGGTCTTCCTGTCTTGCCATCAACCCTAAGTCTTCCTGTTTTGTGCCATCAACTCTAGGTCTTCCTGTCTTGTCATCAACCCTAGGTCTCCCTGTCTTGTGCCATCAACTCTAGGTCTTCCTGTCTTGTGTCATCAACTCTAGGTCTTCCTGTCTTGTGTCATCAACTCTAGGTCTTCCTGTCTTGTGTCATCAACTCTAGGTCTTCCTGTCTTGTGTCATCAACTCTAGGTCTTCCTGTCTTGTGTCATCAACTCTAGGTCTTCCTGTCTTGTGTCATCAACTCTAGGTCTTCCTGTCTTGTGCCATCAACTCTAGGTCTTACTTCTTGTGCCATCAACTCTAGGTCTTCCCGTCTTGTGCCATCAACTCTTGGTCTTCCCATCTTGTGTCATCAACTCTAGGTCTTCCTGTCTTGTGCCATCAACTCTAGGTCTTCCTGTCTTGTGCCATCAACCCTAGGTCTTCCTGTCTTGTGCCATCAACTCTAGGTCTTCCTGTCTTGTGCCATCAACCCTAGGTCTTCATGTCTTGTGCCATCAACCCTAGGTCTCCCTGTCTTGTGCCATCAACTCTAGGTCTTCCTGTCTTGTGCCATCAACTCTAGGTCTCCCTGTCTTGTGCCATCAACTCTAGGTCTTCCTGTCTTGTGCCATCAACCCTAGGTCTTCATGTCTTGTGCCATCAACCCTAGGTCTCCCTGTCTTGTGCCATCAACTCTAGGTCTTCCTGTCTTGTGCCATCAACTCTAGATCTCCTTGTCTTGTGTCATCAACTCTATGTCTTCCTGTCTTGTGCCATCAACTCTAGGTCTTCCTGTCTTGACATCAACCCTAGGTCTTCCTGTCTTGTGCCATCAACTCTAGGTCTTCCTGTTTCGTGCCATCAACTCTAGGTTTTCCTGTTTTGTGCCATCAACTCTAGGTCTTCCTGTCTTGTGCCATCAACTCTAGGTCTTCCTGTCTTGTGCCATCAACTCTAGGTCTTCCTGTCTTGACATCAACCCTAGGTCTTCCTGTCTTGTGCCATCAACTCTAGGTCTCCTTGTCTTGTGCCATCACCTCTAGGTCTCCCTGTCTTGTGCCATCAACCCTAGGTTTTCCTGTCTTGCCATCAACCCTAGGTCTCCCTGTCTTGTGCCATCAACTCTAGGTTTTCCTGTCTTGCCATCAACTCTAGGTCTTCCTGTCTTCTGTCATTAACTCTTGGTCTTCCTGTCTTGTGTCATCAACTCTACGTCTTCCTGTCTTGTGCCATCAACTCTAGGTATTCCTGTCTTGTGCCATCAACCCTAGGTCTTCCTGTCTTGTGCCATCAACTCTAGGTCTTCCTGTCTTGTGTCATCAACCCTAGGTCTTCCCATCTTGTGTCATCAACTCTAGGTCTTCCTGTCTTGTGCCATCAACTCTAGGTCTTCCCATCTTGTGCCATCAACTCTAGGTCTTCCTGTCCTGTGTCATCAACTCTAGGTCTTCCTGTCTTGTGTCATTGTCACCGTAAGGATTGGATGAACAGTGATTTGGTTTTGATAGGATAAAAGAGTATGGAAAAATGGTTTGGGAAATTTAAATAATCTAGAAAACAGGCTATTTGTCCTAAAGATGGGAGATAAAAGATTGTACACCTATGCTTAGATGCAAAGGGAGAAAACCCTTTAATTCAGAGTTACTGAAAATAAGGCTGATTTAGACTTAAATAGTTTCTGTGTGTATACAGTTACGGTTAAGGAAATTTGCATATCATGGTTGTTCTAGTAAGACTTAAAAAGGGACTGAAATATTAAGGTAATAAAACCTCAAAGGGAGACAACAAATAATTAACGCCCCTTGCAGGCTTAGCGAGCTGGGAAGAAAAACAAATGCACGAGAAAAAAATGGGGAAAGTTTTAAAAAGCTACAGAGCACAGTTCACTGAGTTGCCTGCGTGGAAATAAGCGTGAGCGGTTGTCTGTGAGTAGGAGGAGGATAGACCAATCGGATTGACTGATAAACAAGAATGGATCAGGGGACAATGATTTTAAGGACAAAGAAATTAGTCCGGTCTGGGTAACCAAAGTGGCAAGATGTGTATTGCCGGGCTCTCAAGAAGTGAATCCTGTGAATGACAGAAGTTTGCACAGAACAAGTAGATAGCTTTAGACTGATTAGCGGTAGCAATTCAGAACATAGAGGACTAGATTGAACTGTGTTTAAAGCATAGGACTAGCTCATAGTTGTGATAGTAGGAACTGTGATAAGTGTTTGGATTCTGAATAATTACGGTAAGATGACTTTTGACTTTTATTATGCATACATTATGTGATAAGAGGAACTTGTTTCAGCAAAACCGTCCAAGCATTACTAAAGGGTAAAGACACTTACAATTAAGGGAGCACCCAAGAATCAGGGACATTGAAAATGATGCACGATTAAATGCAAAGTGGATAACTTTTTATCAGCTGATAGCCAGGATGGGCTGTTGTTTAACTGAGTTATGAGGCATAGTCCTTTATACGGATAATTGAGCAAGGGTGTTTGCAATGTAATGACATTCCTGAAATGATTCATGCTCTCTCTCATTTCAGCGTAAGTATAGGTGCTACTACAGAAGTACTTGACATTGTAGAATTTTTGTGTATGAACTAGAAATTGATAACGATGCAATTAGTTGAGTTAGAACTGACAGAGTCAAATACTGGAGAGAATAAGCTCACCTTGACTTAGGGAGACTCGAGGAAGAGTCCTAAGCACATAGGTAGAAAAGGAGGATAAAAGGTTAGCAGAATCTAATGTAGATATTTAATCAAGAGGCTGCAGAACAGAAAATTTGGTTACCGTTGGAATAACCATTGAACCAGGGACGGGATGTATAGACTGAAAATTTATGTCATATGCACTCTGTTGGAAAATTGTGGATCATGTATAATGTAAATAAAACTGTTTTCATTTTGAGTACCACCACACCAGTTGGTTTGATTTATAAAAGGAAGTGGAGTGGGTGCGTGAAAAAGGTATAAACTTATATCTATATATCAGGAAATACTGCTATACGAAGTAGTCACTGTCTAACAACAAGGAGGGAAGAACGAGTCCAGGGTAATAAAAGAAACGAACCATATCTCATCCAGGAATCGTCATCTCTGGCGGTGATGGCCAGTCAATAAGAGATAGTTCTTACTTGGAAGATGAGTCAATAAAGTAAATTGACAACTTGAACTTACAACAACTAGGCCTGCACCTGTCACCTAGTTTACTTTAAAAGAAGACCCTGCACTGTGACATATTACTAATTGATGCCGTAACCAGTCCACGATGCCGTAACCAGTCCATGGCGCTGTCACATTATTACTAATTGGCACTGTGGCCACTCCTTCTAATAGTGACAAACATGGCTACACCACCTCCTGATGTAATGTATCAGCAACAACAACAACAACAGAGTAGACATAATATATGCAGAACAGATGGACAGTATACTCAATGGCGGAAACCCAATATGAGGTACGGGAATAAACCATTCTATCAAAGAGATGAACCCAGATATGCAAAGCCCTTTGGATACTACAGTAGACAACAAGAAAGAAGAAGTAACTTTCATAAAACTCAAGAAAAAAACACATATGTTAAAACACCCTGGACAAACAATGAGAAACAACATAGACAACAACGCCGACACTGGAATAGCCTTGATAAAAGAGCTTGCCGTATCGCTGCCAGAAATTTTCTTAACAGAATTAAACAAAAAAAGATCTGGGCAGTACAAAATGTTACAAGTGACCAGCAAGCTTGTTTAATAACAACAGAAGATGGAATGAGTGTGCACATCAAGCCAATACAACAACGCATAAAACCACCTAACATACATCACCAGGTTGGTTTTGTAGAATCAAGTGACACACGTTGGGCCCCCAAGAGTAATAGTCAACCAAGGCAAGAACTGCAAGTAAAGAAAACAACTATGGTCAGTGTAGCAACACAGAGAATAGAGCTGCAGTTTCAGCAACAATAACAGAAATGTATACTGAAGCTTCACACTTGGAGCCACCACAAAATAATAAAGACATCATGAGAGGAAAGGAAACATCGTCACATATAGTAGACAATCTCTTACAACCACAGAAAAAGTATCAAGGTGAAGATCCCATCCAAATCATACTGCAAGAGAAGCATAGAGCACACCAGATAGCAAATAGTAATGCACAGAAAGCCTTCAAGAAATGGCAGAAGCAGCATGACAGAAGAGCGACATTAGAACAATTTCAAGTTGGAGATAAGTATATTACAAGAAGAACATTCGAGATAAGTTGGATGCACAATGGCTTGACGGATATAAAGTGTTAGAACAGACAACACCTGTGAACTATAGACTATGGCATGAGGAGAAGAACATAAACGTCAAAGCACACGCATCACAGATGAAGAAAGATAATCATTGCCCCATAGCACCACCAGCCTTACCAAATAGCAGACCGCTCCGTAAAGCTACGTTGATTCACTATGACTCTACAGATTCAACAAACACCTCACTTAGCGAAAATGATATGGATGAAGAACAAAGTGATAATTCAGATCAACTACCAGATACTATAAGATGCCTCACTCACTGCAGTGAGAACTCAGAAGAAGAAGATATCCCGTCAACAGAATTGAGAGAGAGATTGAGATACAGAGACAACCGTCTACACGAGAGAGATAGTACTACGCCACTATCTGCACATGATCAAGAACCGGAAACATCATCTGATCGGTTAACCCCAACCCCCCAAATCTTATACAGGGAACAAGAGGAAACAGGCACATATAGGCCAGAGGAAGACAGAATACAAATATGGCAGGATACAGAGAGTGAACAGTACAATGAGATTCTAGAGGATACGACAGCAATAAGAAAGAAATGCAATGGTGCCGATAAGGAAATAGATGCACCGTACAAAAACACGAGAGCGGCAGAACAAAAGAGCAGAGCACGGGAACAGCAGCTGTTGGAACAAAAGGAACGACAGATAGAGACTAAACAACAAAGTGGTACAAGTCAAACTCAGAACATAGAGGACACATCAGCTAAAGATTCAGATACGCAGGAAGAGATGGAGGAGGAGAAAATAAGAGGAAAGAAGAGACAGAGGTCGTCGTCTTCAGACGATTCGTCGGATTATAGAGACCATCTAGCAAAGTTGAGACATGTAGAAGAGGTCAGACTAAGGAGGAAGAATAAGGTAAGACATAGTGGCACACCGGAGAATAAGGAAGATATAAAGGCATTTGTTCAATATATTGACAGGAAATTTGAAGAATTGAAAAAGGAGAAAACTAGTCATAGAGAAGTACAAAAGGAACAAGGTAGAAGTACCAAGGGAAAGGGTCAATGGGAAATAGACACTGTAGACCATGGAGGGTCAAGGAAGAACAAAGAGGAAGAAAGAAATAGTAAAATAACAGAAAAAGAAGAGATAACTGCACTTTGCGCAGAGTTAGAGAGGAAGTTTGAAGATTTACAAAAGAACAACAAAGAGGAAAAAGTTGAGGAACATGAGGGTAGTAGAAGTACAGATCGAAGAGAATACCGATCCAAGAGCCGAGAGGCTAGAAAGGAGGAGAGAAATAGGAGCAGTAGTAGGAAGAGAAATTCAGGAGATACAAGAGATAAGGTAGAGAGGAAGCAAAGAGTTAATGAAGTCAGAATAGTAGAGGGGACTCAAGATATGGATAAACAGATAGCGTTAGAGGCGCTTAAAAGTAGAGAGGCCATGATGATGAAGTTAATAGATATGGTGAATAAGTAAGGAGAATGGGAGAGAGTAGCAGGAAGCTATGAGAGGAGAGGCATAGCATATTAAGATACATGACAAGATGGCGGCAGTAGCTGAGTCTGGAGCAGACTTAAGTATAATTGGTATATACCGAACACACATTTCAGTTGGGACAGCGAAGAAGAGAGACCTTTGAAATCGCTGAGAAACAACAAAACTCCCCATAGTCGAAGTCTTACAGAAGAACATACGAGTCAACAAGTACAACCATCAACTTCCAGTCAACACCAGTCTACACATTCCAGTTGGGACAGTGAAGAAGAGAAGCCTTTGAAGCCAGCAACGAAAAGCAACATAATTCATCATACCAAGAGCCCTATAGACGAACATATAAACAATAACAAGAAAATCGCTGTTACGTCTTTGCCACCGGTTGAATCAGAACTGGACATAACAGAAAGAGAAGAAAGCGACATCGAGAGTACGGATGGCACTACCAACACCAAGATACGTATAGCTACCAAACGTCCTTACCAACCTTCTTCAGATTCACCACCAAGAGCGAAGCTGTTACATCTACCACAAGAACATGTACGAGCCAGGTTCAAAAGAAAACATCGTCAAGTACACACACCATTGTCAGGTTCACAACAACGTACAAATATTCGTTCGCCCCCTTCCTCCTGCAGAGCGACTATAAGCACGACATCACAATTAATACCAACTTCATCACAATACGACAGTTGTCTCTCCAGTAGAGAAATTACACTGTTAGAGCTTGCAAAAGAGATCTCCAAATTCATCGTGCAAGCAGTGTAATCGTCGTAAAGTACTCACCCAGCAACAGTACTAACTCGCAGCACTCACCCAGCTATAGTGCTTAATAGGTACTTCAATCAACATAGTACCCAACGTTAAGTTAGTTAATTAGGTCTCTGTGGTTAACTTAGTGGTTATCGATATTTCGGAGCACACTTAGACATTTACATTATACACTAACCTTGTGAACAGACAGGGTAGAACTTTGGAAAAGAAAAGAAACTTAATTGTGTAGAACATTATAACTAGTGATAAAGCACGTTGATCACACAGACACATGAGTGGCAAGTTAGACTAATCACGAGAAATATTACAAAGTGATAATAAGTTAGACTAGCCACACAGACTATTGTGACTGATAAAGTAGACACAAACATATGAGGTATGTTAAACCAGAATATAAATACAATCTCATCAAACTTAAACAAGGTTCTCCAAGGATACAAGACTTACCACGTCAGAGGATTAAGACTAATAGGTAGTTAGCATATATATATATATAGCATAATTTGCAGGTTGACTCATAATATGTATGTATTTCAAGTATACATTTTGTTCAGGACCAGATGAAGAAGGAAAGAAATAAAAGAAAAAAAAAAAAGAGAGAGAGAGACAGAAGAGGAGATGGGTTACACACCAAGCCAGATTATATTGGAGCAGGAAAATTTACTTCTTCAGATGGAGGTGCACATATTCCACTGATGATGGACGCCCCTACTTACTATGGCATTGGTTACATAGCGACACAGAGTTACGATGTGATCACAATGTGGATATTATAGCCACTGTTTATTTATTTTATTTTTTTTAAATGATAGTATTGACACTTATATGGTCAGGTACACATTAACTTCATGCATAATGATGTTGAATATTTGCTTGATTACGACATACAGGGGTACAAAGTATACAGTTCAGACTAAGTTAACGATTCGACTGGTGCATCCAAGGCTAGCATCAGCCGAGCACATCATGTTCTGACTTAGTGACATAGGTCTTTCGCTATCGCCCCAGGACAGATGTTTGGATTCGCGTAGATAGTTGCAGACAGGACTAATAATTGGACTGGTGCATCCAAGGCTAGCATCAGCCGAGCACATCACATTCTGATTTAGCAACACATGTCTCTTGCTATCACTTTGGGATATTTAGTTAATGCATGCTTGGTGACGTTACATATTATAGATCTGCTACATACTCTGCCTATCTGACCGCTACAATGTACTACTGACATTGATGGCAGATATTACAGACATTTAACGGACTGACAAACCTCTGCTTTCAGAGGCAGTCCCATGTTGCCCTTTGTACATAAGTAAATAGAAAATAGTAAATTATGGATGTTTAGATATTTATGCAGTATGATGTTCCATATTTGAGTAATGATTAATGATACACTTTAGTTGCAACATTACTATTTGGGCTATAGCATAGTCTTACTTTTATAATTTAATTTTCTTGATGTCTTTTCGAGTAATCCATGGGTATGGTAATAGAGATCATAGTAGGATGGATAGAGAGTAGATACTTGTTGATAGAGTTCAAATGTCTCCCTGCGGGATACATTTGTGTGGCCCCGGATTGTATGTCACCGTAAGGTTTGGATGAACAGTGATTTGGTTTTGATAGGATAAAAAGAGTATGGAAAAATGGTTTGGGAAATTTAAATAATCTAGGAAACAGGCTATTTGTCCTAAAGATGGGAGATAAAAGATTGTACACCTATGCTTAGATGCAAAGGGAGAAAACCCTTTAATTTAGAGTTACTGAAAATAAGGCTGATTTAGACTTAAATAGTTTCTGTGAGTATACAGTTATGGTTAAGGAAATTTGCATATCATGATTGTTCTAGTAAGACTTAAAAAGGGACTGAAATATTAAGGTAATAAAACCTCAAAGGGAGACAACAAATAATTAACACCCCTTGCAGGCTTAGTGAGCTGGGAAGAAAAACAAATGCACGAGAAAAAAATGGGGAAAGTTTTAAAAAGCTATGGAGCACAGTTCACTGAGTTGCCTGCGTGGAAATAAGCGTGAGCTCGTTGTCGGTGAGTAGGAGGAGGATAGACCAATCGGATTGACTGATAAACAAGAACGGATCAGGGGACAATGATTTTAAGGACAAAGTAATTAGTCTGGTCTGGGTAACCAAAGTGGCAAGATGTGTATTGCCGGGCTCTCAAGAAGTGAATCCTGTGGATGACAGAAGTTCACACAGAACAAGTAGATAGCTTTAGACTGATTAGCGGTAGCAATTCAGAACATAGAGGACTAGATTGAACTGTGTTTAAAGCATAGGACTAGCTCATAGTTGTGATAGTAGGAACTGTGATAAGTGTTTGGATTCTGAATAATTACGGTAAGATGACTTTTGACTTTTATTATGCATACATTATGTGAAAAGAACACAACGGGCTGATCACCCGTTTGCCAGTCACTTCGATTACGGAAACAACAGCAAATGGGTTGATTTGCCGTTGCCCTAAAGACGCCACTAGGCGTGATGGGAGACAATGGCAAAGAAAACCTATCTGCTGTTGCCCTAAGACGCCACTAGGCGTGATGGCCGCTGACTGCTTTGACGGTCGGTGGCTAAGGACGGAAGAAGAAGATGTGAAAAGAGGAACTTGTTTCAGCAAAACAGTCCAAGCATTACTGAAGGGTAAAGACGCTTACAATTAAGGGAGCACCCAAGAATCAGGGACATTGAAAATGATGCACGATTAAATGCAAAGTGGATAACTTTTTATCAGCTGATAGCCAGGATGGGCTGTTGTTTAACTGAGTTATGAGGCATAGTCCTTTATATGGATAACTGAGCAAGGGTGTTTGCAACGTAATGACATTCCTGAAATGATTCATGCTCTCTCTCATTTCAGCGTAAGTATAGGTGCTACTACAGAAGTACTTGACACTGTAGAATTTTTGTGTATGAACTAGAAATTGATAACAATGCAATTAGTTGAGTTAGAACTGACAGAGTCAAATACTGGAGAGAATAAGCTCACCTTGACTTAGGGAGACTCGAGGAAGATTCCTAAGCACATAGGTAGAAAAGGAGGATAAAAGGTTAGCAGAATCTAATGTAGATATTTAATCAAGAGGCTGCAGAACAGAAAATTTGGTTACCGTTGGAATAACCATTGAACCAGGGACGGGATGTATAGATTGAAAATTTATGTCATATGCACTCTGTTGGAAAATTGTGGATCATGTATAATGTAAATAAAACTGTTTTCATTTTGAGTACCACCACACCAGTTGGTTTGATTTATAAAAGGAAGTGGAGTGGGTGCGTGAAAAAGGTATAAACTTATATCTATATATCAGGAAATACTGCTATACGAAGTAGTCACTGTCTAACAACAACAAGGAGGGAAGAACGAGTCCAGGGTAATAAAAGAAACGAACCATATCTCATCCAGGAATCGTCATCTCTGGTGGTGATGGCCAGTCAATAAGAGATAGTTCTTACTTGGAAGATGAGTCAATAAAGTAAATTGACAACTTGAACTTACAACAACTAGGCCTGCACCTGTCACCTAGTTTATTTTAAAAGAAGACCCTGCACTGTGACATATTACTAATTGATGCCGTAACCAGTCCACAGCGCTGTCACTTATTACTAATTGATGCCGTAACCAGTCCACGGCGCTGTCACATCATCAACTCTAGGTCTTCCTGTCTTGTGTCATCAACTCTAGGTCTTCCTGTCTTGTGTCATCAACTCTAGGTCTTCCTGTCTTGTGTCATCAACTCTAGGTCTTCCTGTCTTGTGTCATCAACTCTAGGTATTCCTGTCTTGTGTCATCAACTCTATGTCTTCCTGTCTTGTGTCATCAACTCTAGGTCTTCCTGTCTTGTGTCATCAACTCTAGGTCTTCCTGTCTTGTGTCATCAACTCTAGGTCTTCCTGTCTTGTGTCATCAACTCTAGGTCTTCCTGTCTTGTGTCATCAACTCTAGGTCTTCCTTCTTGTGCCATCAACTCTAGGTCTTCCTGTCTTGTGCCATCAACTCTAGGTCTTCCTGTCTTGTGCCATCAACTCTAGGTCTTCCTGTCTTGTGCCATCAACTCTATGTCTTCCTGTCTTGTGCCATCAACTCTAGGTCTTCCTGTCTTGTGTCATCAACTCTAGGTCTTCCTGTCTTGTGTCATTAACTCTAGGTCTTCCTGTCTTGTGCCATCAACTCTAGGTCTTCCTGTCTTGTGTCATCAACTCTAGGTCTTCCTGTCTTGTGCCATCAACTCTAGGTCTTCCTGTTTTGTGCCATCAACTCTAGGTCTTCCTGTCTTGTGCCATCAACTCTATGTCTTCCTGTCTTGTGCCATCAACTCTAGGTCTTCCTGTCTTGTGCCATCAACTCTAGGTCTTCCTGTCTTGTGCCATCAACTCTAGGTCTTCCTGTCTTGTGCCATCAACTCTAGGTCTTCCTGTCTTGTGTCATCAACCCTAGGTCTTCCTGTCTTGACATCAACCATAGGTCTCCCTGTCTTGTGCCATCAACTCTAGGTCTTCCTGTCATGTGCCATCAACTCTAGGTCTTCCTGTCTTGTGCCATCAACTCTAGGTCTTCCTGTCTTGTGCCATCAACTCTAGGTCTCCCTGTCTTGTGTCATCAACTCTATGTCTTCCTGTCTTGTGCCATCAACTCTAGGTCTTCCTGTCTTGACATCAACCCTAGGTCTCCCTGTCTTGTGCCATCAACTCTAGGTCTTCCTGTCTTGTGCCATCAACTCTAGGTCTTCCTGTCTTGTGCCATCAACTCTAGGTCTTCCTGTCTTGTGCCATCAACTCTAGGTCTTCCTGTCATGTGCCATCAACTCTAGGTCTTCCTGTCTTGTGCCATCAACTCTAGGTCTTCCTGTCTTGTGCCATCAACTCTAGGTCTCCCTGTCTTGTGTCATCAACTCTATGTCTTCCTGTCTTGTGTCTTCAACTCTAGGTCTTCCTGTCTTGTGCCATCAACTCTAGGTCTTCCTGTCTTGTGCCATCAACTCTAGGTCTTCCCATCTTGTGCCATCAACTCTAGGTCTTCCTGTCTTTTGTCATCAACTCTAGGTCTTCCCATCTTGTGCCATCAACTTTAGGTCTTCCTGTCTTGTGTCACCATCCCTAGGTCTTTCCATCTTGTGTCATCAACCCTAGGTCTTCCTGTCTTGTGCCATCAACTCTAGGTCTCCCTGTCTTGTGCCATCAACCCTAGGTCTTCCTGTCTTGTGCCATCAACCCTAGGTCTTCCCATCTTTTGTCATCAACTCTAGGTCTTCCTGTCTTGTGCCATCAACTCTAGGTCTTCCTGTCTTGTGTCATCAACTCTATGTCTTCCTGTCTTGTGTCATCAACTCTAGGTCTTCCTGTCTTGTGTCATCAACTCTAGGTCTTCCTGTCTTGTGTCATCAACTCTAGGTCTTCCTGTCTTGTTTCATAAACTCTAGGTCTTCCTGTCTTGTGTCATCAACTCTAGGTCTTCCTGTCTTGTGTCATCAACTCTAGGTCTTCCTGTCTTGTGTCATCAACTCTAGGTCTTCCTGTCTTGTGCCATCAACTCTAGGTCTTCCTGTCTTGTGTCATCAACTCTAGGTTTTCCTGTCTTGCCATCAACCCTAGGTCTCCCTGTCTTGTGTCATCAACTCTAGGTCTTCCTGTCTTGTGCCATCAACTCTAGGTTTTCCTGTCTTGCCATCAACCCTAGGTCTCCCTGTCTTGTGTCATCAACTCTAGGTCTTCCTGTCTTGTGTCATCATTTCTAGGTCTTCCCCCCCCCCCACTGTATGCGTTCCCTGACCTTCCCCCACCCTGGGGACTCCAGAACAAGGGCTGCCCTGCAATGCTAGGTTTTCTCAAAACTAGACATCACCAGCCAAACTTATAAATGTCTTATATATGATTTGGCTCTTAAATCTACTTATTCTTCCATGTACTGCTGATGCCTGGGTGTGTCACTGATGTGTTTTCTGAGTAGGTGAAAAAGTGTGAAGGTTCAATCAGATATGCAACTATCTTCGCATCGAAGGTCGGCACAATAGATCTCCAATGTCTCCTGTCTTGATAGTGCACTCTGAGAGGCTCTTTCTTGTCCACCTCATGCTGTTATCTTCCCACTTGTAGCACTGTCTTTCTCTAAGACTCAAAGTTACATGAATGACAAGGAAACCCAGGAATTAATGCTGCACTAGCGTGAGTTCCAGGGTTAGACTTCTAACCAAGACACTGAAGCATCTCAACGTGGTGCATCCTGAAAACAGGCAAACTTTGAATTGCCTGGTCAACGTTCCATGGATTGACAAGGCACACCAGAGTGGCCCATCATGAAACATGCTGAGAACCCAGTATTGGACACTAAGCTTCAAGGAATCACTTGAGCCCCAGACTTAGCTCTGGCTTGTGCCTGGCTGGATGCAAGCAGGAGGATATCACAAGCAAGGGCAGCTGGGAAGTGACTGTGCAGGACATGACAATTCCTTAGAAGTGCCCAGAACCAGAGAACAGTATTTTCGCCCAGCATGTTTGAAAAGTCCCCAGGATGATGGGGAATGCGCAGTGTGCCACCTCCCTCCCCCCACTTCTAGCTTGAAACCAATGTGAGGATCCTTTAACTTCTGACCAAGGCAGAATAGAATACCCAGGAAAGATACTAGAGCTTATGACTTCAACTCACCAAGTTTAGAAATGGCAGAAACGTCACAGGCAAAGCCTAGATTAAAATGTAGATAACGCCAAGGATACTTAAACTTGACACTGGCTGTGAAATAGTGAAAAGCTCAGCAGCCCTAGTGACAAAACAACATGAAGAACCAACTAGAAAGTTCTTTTTTTATCTAATCCAGAACTAATCCGTATTATTTGAACAGCAGGCAAGAAAATATTTTTTGTTTTTGTTTTGTCTAATTCTATCTCATGCCATTTTTGTAACCACCATCTTCTAAGGACCAGCTGGGCAAGCTTTAAGGATTCATTGTAGTTGTAATTTATCAGGTCATATAAGTTAGCCTATCCTTGGAAATGAAATTATTAGGAAGATAATGTGAACAATGCCTTGTGTCAGCTTGACATTCTGTGTTTTATCAGTTTAAAAAAGCTCATAAACAAATCAGTTGACTGAACAAATCCCTGCCTTATTCCTTAATTTATCAATTTCAAACAGACCATGAAAGCAGACAGTTTACAAAGAAATATTTATCTATGTACATATCCAATGTAATCATTGATTTATATATATACATGTACTCCAACATAATCGTGATCCACATTCAAAGTAATCATTACACCTATTTTTTTCCTACAATAATCTTAATTTGCATAAACACTTCTACAATAATCATGATCAATATGTAAAAATAATGTTTGGAAGGCCCAAAATTCAGTCGGAAGTAAAAGCTTGAAGTCCAGTTATTGCACGGCCCAGGATGAGGGCATGGATATCATGAGTACCTGTGGGAAGTGAGAAAACAGTGAAAGTTGTAACCTTAATATCAGACATTTCCAAACCCAAACAGACAGATATTATAATTTTACTATCTGACATTTCCAAACCTAAACAAACAGACAGATATTATAACTTTACTATCAGACATTTCCAAACCCTGAGATATTATAACTTTATTATCTGACATCTCCAAACCCAAACACACAGATATTATAACTTTATTATCTGACATTTCCAAACCCAAACAGATAGATATTATAACTTCACTATTTGACATCTCCAAACCCAAACAAACAGATATAACTCTGACATCTCCAAACCCAAACAGACAGATATTATAACTTTACTATCTGACATCTCCAAACCCAAATAGACAGATATTATAACTTTACTGACATCTCCAAACCTAAACAGATGGATATTATAACTTTACTATTTGACATATCCAAACCCAAACAGACAGATATTATAACTTTACTATATGACATTTCCAAACCCAAACAGACAGATATTATAACTTTACTATCTGACATCTCCAAACCCAAACAGACAGATATTATAACTTTACTATCTGACATCTCCAAACCCAAACAGACAGATATTATAACTTTACTATTTGACATATCCAAACCCAAACAGACAGATATTATAACTTTTACTATCTGACATCTCCAAACCCAAACAGACAGATATTTTAACTTTACTATAAAACATTTCCAAACCTAAACAGATGGATATTATAACTTTACTATCTAACATTTTCTAACGCAAACAGACAAATATTATAACTTTACTATTTAACATTTCCTAACACAAACAGACAGATATTATAACTTTACTATCTGACATCTCCAAACCAAAATAAACAGAATAACTTTACTGTCTGACATCTCCAAACCCAAACAAACAGATATTATAACTTTACTATCTAACATTTTCTAACACAAATAGAAAGATATCATAACCTTACTATCAGACATTTTCAAACAAACATATAGTTGTATCCTCATCATCTCACATTTGTAAACAAAGAGATGTTATAACATACACATGCGCAAAGTTATAATTTACTTTTAGACAAAGGAATTGTATATATAACCTCACTGTCCAACCATTCCAAACAAAGAAATGTTATAACCTCAGTATCTGATATTCTGAAAAACATTTGACATACAAAATGAAAAAAAAATGTGTTTAATATATAATAATGACTCAAACCAGACAAGTGCCAGTGGAATAAGCGACAAGAAGAAGATGCTGGCAATGGATAAGAAAAAAATTAAAGAAACCTGTTGACAGCATTATAAGGATGTCCTTATTCTGGAACCCCCAGGCCAAGAGAGGCCGAATCAAACTAAAAAACACATGGAAAATAGAACTGGTACAGAAATGACAGGGATGAGGAAGACAGGGAAAGATTTGGAACTGATGTCACGGGTTAGAAGTTCTTGGTGTCACGGGTTAGAAGTTCTTGGTGTCACGGGTTAGAAGTTCTTGGTGTCACGGGTTAGAAGTTCTTGGTGTCACGGGTTAGAAGTTCTTGGTTCACGGGTTAGAAGTTCTTGGTGTCACGGGTTAGAAGTTCTTGGTGTCACGGGTTAGAAGTTCTTGGTGTCATGGGTTAGAAGTTCTTGGTGTCACGGGTTAGAAGTTCTTGGTGTCATGGGTTAGAAGTTCTTGGTGTCATGGGTTAGAAGTTCTTGGTGTCACTGGTTAGAAGTTCTTGGTGTCACAGGTTAGAAGTTCTTGGTGTCACGGGTTAGAAGTTCTTGGTGTCACAGGTTAGATGTACTTGGTGTCACGGGTTAGAAGTACTTGGTGTCATGGGTTAGAAGTACTTGGTGTCACGGGTTAGAAGTACTTGGTGTCATGGGTTAGAAGTACTTGGTGTCACGGGTTAGAAGTACTTGGTGTCACGGGTTAGAAGTACTTGGCATGAGTTGGTTGATGGCATATGTTTCCTGGACAGTTAAAAGGGGACCGAAGACGCAGCAAAAATGATGAATGCAGTCAGCGACCCATAGCTTGTCTGCTTGCGTCAGGGTCAGCAAACCAAGACCCTACTCCACCTCCAAGTGGTGGCCCTGGAAACAGGCTGCACCACTGCAGTCTGGCTAGGAGAGTACGGATCGAAGAGGGAAGGCGAACCCAGTCCCAAAAAATGCTGTGCTGAAGTCAGATGTGTTGGCCGAAAGGGGCAAATATCGCAGCTTTGCTGTAAACAGACACAACGCAACCAAACTCCTTTTTAGGACGAACTAGGAAGGAATGAATCAACGAACAAACTTTATTTTCAAAGGGTTTAGAATTGGGCATGCAGGCCCGTCTAACATTCTGCCCTTCCTTTCTCTCGTCTTCCATACTGAATCCATTAATTCTCACATGTATCTTAAATATTATTTAAATAATAAAATAACAAAATAAAATACATTAAAATAAAATCCCAACATTGTAACAGTACAATAACAGTTACACACATTTACAGTACCTTATCATAATGAGTACTAAACAGGACAAAATTATCTTTAAAACCTACATATGATGTTATATAATTATTTAAGAACATAACTAAATTAGGGTGGCATATTATCTGCACTCATGATGTATTTGAAAAGTCTGTGATTGAATGAATATGGACTAAGCGTGTTTTTTAGGTCGTGTGGAAGATTATTCCACAGATGAGCAGCAAAAAAAGCTAAACTTTTCTTGAATAAGTCGAGCCCAGGCTTGGGCATGTGTAATTTATTTAAGCGTTGACTGCATCTTCCGCTGTATTTTAAAATAGGCCACAAATACTTTGGAGCATTCTGTGATAAGATTTTGTGAATAAATTTGGCTTTGTTGAAGAGAAAGCGCTTAGTGGTAATATGTTAAGATATGTATATGGGTCCACAAACTGTGTGAGGTTTTTGTCTGAAACTAGGTGCACTGCACGTTTTTGTAATGAATAGTCTTTTAGTGTTGGACATGGAGCAGCCATCCCAAATTGTGGAACAATAGTCTAGATGTGTTTGTATTTGGGATGTATAGAACATTTTTCGAGTCTCCTCATCTAGGAAATGTTTGATTTTAGCTAACTGGTAAACTTTTTGTGCCGTTTGTTTGGTCAGTGCTTGTACATGTGAATTCCAACTTAAATGTTGGTCAATTATGAGTCCTAGTGTTTTATTTTCATTTACATTTTCAATTAAAGAGGTTCCAATGTAGAGCTGAAGTGTTGTTTTCAGTGAGTTTTGTAATTTTTGTCTAGTTGATATAATCATACATTTTGTTTTAATGATATTTATTTGCATGCAGTTTTCATTGCTCCACTTAATAAGATTGTCTGTGTCGCTTTGTAATAACATTTCTAGCGTGTTGCAACTTTTATCACTAGTATAAATGGTACAGTCAACGGCAAATAGGTCGCAGGATGAGTGCTTGATGTGTAGTGGAAAAAAGTAGAGGGCCGAGAATAGAACCCTGGGGAACACCGGTGTCAATAATAGTTGGGTTTGACAAGGAGTTATTGTACCACACTACTTGCTGTCTGTCGGACAGGAATGATTTAAGTAATGTCACTAGTTTAAAGTTAACTTTCATTGTTTCTAATTTCCTTATTAAAACAGCGTGATCTAACATATCAAATGCTTTCCTAAAGTGTACAAAGATTGCTCCACATATGTTATCTTTATTGATGTTTAGGTGCAAGTTGTCTATCATCTTAGTTAGAGCTGTGTGGCATGAATGCTTTTGTCTAAACCCTGACTACTGTCAATTAGCAAGTCACTGCTAACTAGGTACTGTAGTGTTGTTTTATGTATGTGTTTTTCTAGTGGTTTAGATAGCGATGATAAAAGAGAAATTGGTTACTGTTATCTGACGAACCAGGTTTGAAGAGAGGATATACTTTGGCGATCTTAAAGGCCGAAGGAAAATAACTTTTGGTGATATATTGATTATATATATAAGTTAGTGAATCACTAATAGCTGGTGCAGCATAACGCAGTATTCGATTACTAATTCAGTAACAAGTAACTAATACAGGACTCTTCAAACGTTATAATTGTGTCAGGCTGAGGTAGCTTTCCATCTTCCATTGCCAATCTTTTCAGCCTCTTACTTTACTTTGCCGATCTGTCAGCCTTTTACCTTCATTTGCTGATCTGTCAGCCTTTTACCTTCATTTGCCGATCTGTCAGCCTCTTCATTTCAAATAAATTTGAAAGCACTGGCCCATTAAGAAAAATCCAAGCGGCGCTGATAGTTAAATTTGAGTTTTTTTCTGAATTGGACATCATGACCCTGACCTTCAGCTCCCTAAGGAGCATAGAACTTCAACAAACTTATACCAAGCCTTCCTGTCCTGTGTCATCAACAAACTTATACCAAGTCTTCCTGTCCTGTGTCATCAACAAACTTATACCAAGTCTTCCTGTCCTGTACCATCAACAAACTTATACCAAGTCTTCCTGTCCTGTGTCATCAACAAACTTATACCAATTCTTCCTGTCCTGTGCCATCAACAAACTTAAAACAAGTCTTCCTGTCTTGTACCATCAACAAACTTATACCAAGTCTTCCTGTCCTGTGTCATCAAAAACTTATACCATGTCTTCCTGTCCTGTGTCATCAACAAACGTATACCATGTCTTCCTGTCCTGTGTCATCAACAAACTTATACCATGTCTTCCTGTCCTGTACAATCAACAAACTTATACCATGTCTTCCTGTCCTGTACCATCAACAAACGTATACCATGTCTTCCTGTCCTGTACCATCAACAAACTTATACCATATCTTCCTGTCCTGTACCATCAACAAACTTATACCATGTCTTCCTGTCCTGTGTCATCAACAAACTTATACCATGTCTTCCTGTCCTGTGTCATCAACAAACGTATACCATGTCTTCCTGTCCTGTGTCATCAACAAACTTATACCAAGTTTTCCTGTCCTGTACCATCAACAAACTTATACCAAGTCTTCCTGTCTTGTACCATTAACAAACTTATACCAAGTATTCCTGTCCCATGTCATCAACAACCTTATACCAAGTCTTCCTGTCTTGTGCCATCAACAAACTTATACCAAGTCTTCCTGTCCTGTGTCATCAACAAACGTATACCAAGTCTTCCAGTCCTGCACCATCAACAAACTTATACCAAGTCTTCCTGTCTTGTGCCATCAACAAACTTATACCATGTCTTCCTGTCCTGTGTCATCAACAAACGTATACCATGTCTTCCTGTCCTATGTCATCAACAAACTTATACCAAGTTTTCCTGTCCTGTACCATCAACAAACTTATACCAAGTCTTCCTGTCTTGTACCATCAACAAACTTATACCAAGTCTTCCTGTCCCGTGTCATCAACAAACTTATACCAAGTCTTCCTGTCTTGTGTCATCACCAAACTTATACCAAGTCTTCCTGTCCTGTGTCATCAACAAACGTATACCAAGTCTTCCAGTCCTGCACCATCAACAAACTTATACCAAGTCTTCCTATCTTGTGCCATCAACAAACTTATACCAAGTTTTCCTGTCCTGTACCATCAACAAACTTATACCAAGTCTTCCTGTCTTGTACCATCAACAAACTTATACCAAATCTTCCTGTCCCGTGTCATCAACAAACTTATACCAAGTCTTCCTGTCTTGTGCCATCACCAAACTTATACCAAGTCTTCCTGTCCTGTGTCATCAACAAACGTATACCAAGTCTTCCAGTCCTGCACCATCAACAACCTTATACCAAGTCTTCCTATCTTGTGCCATCAACAAACTTATACCAAGTCTTCCTGTCCTGTGTCATCAACAAACTTATACCATGTCTTCCTGTCCTGTGTCATCAACAAACTTATACCAAGTCTTCCTGTCCTGTACCATCAACAAACTTATACCAAGTCTTCCTGTCCTGTACCATCAACAAACTTATACCAAGTCTTCGTGTCCTGTACCATCTAGAAACTTATACCAAGTCTTCCTGTCCAATGCCATCAACAAACTTATACCAAGTCTTCCTGTCCAGTGCCATCAACAAACTTATACCAAGTCTTCCTGTCCTGTACCATCAACAAACTTATACCAAGTCTTCCTGTCCTGTGTCATCAACAAACTTATGCCAAGTCTTCCTGTCCTGTGTCATCAACAAACTTATGCCAAGTCTTCCTGTCTTGTACCATCAACAAACTTATACCAAGTTTTCCTGTCTTGTGCCATCAACAAACTTATACCAAGTCTTCCTGTCCTGTACCATCAACAAACTTATACCAAGTCTTCCTGTCCTGTACCATCAACAAACTTATACCAAGTCTTCCTGTCCTGTACCATCAACAAACATATACCAAGTCTTCCTGTCCCATGTCATCAACAAACTTATACCAAGTCTTCCTGTCCTGTGTCATCAACAAACTTATACCAAGTCTTCCAGTCCTGTACCATCAACAAACTTATACCAAGTCTTCCAGTCCTGTGACATCAACAAACTTATACCAAGTCTTCCTGTCCTGTGTCATCAACAAACAAATACCAAGTCTTCCTGTCCCGTGTCATCAACAAACTTATACCACGTCTTCCTGTCCTGTGTCATCAACACACTTATACCAAGTCTTCCAGTCCTGTACCATAAACAAACTTATACCAAGTCTTCCTGTCCTGTACCATCAACAAACTTATACCAAGTCTTCCTGTCCTGTGTCATCAACAAACTTATACCAAGTCTTCCTGTCCTGTGTCATCAACAAACTTATACCAAGTCTTCCAGTCCTGCACCATTAACAAACTTATACCAAGTCTTCCTGTCCTGTGTCATCAACAAACTTATACCAAGTCTTCCTGTCATGTGTCACCAACAAACTTATACCAAGTCTTCCAGTCCTGTACCATCAACAAACTTATACCAAGTCTTCCAGTCCTGTACCATCAACAAACTTATACCAAGTCTTCCAGTCCTGTACCATCAACAAACTTATACCAAGTCTTCCTGTCTTGTGCCATCAACAAACTTATACCAAGTCTTCCTGTCCTGTACCATCAACAAACTTATACCAAGTCTTCCTGTCTTGTGCCATCCACAAACTTATACCAAGTCTTCCTGTTCTGTGCCATCAACAAACTTATACCAAGTCTTCCTGTCCGGTGCCATCAACAAACTTATACCAAGTCTTCCTGTCCTGTACCATCAACAAACTTATACCAAGTCTTCCTGTCCTGTGTCATCAACAAACTTATACCAAGTCTTCCTGTCCTGTGCCATCAACAAACTTATACCAAGTCTTCCTGTCCTGTACCATCAACAAACTTATACCAAGTCTTCCTGTCCTGTGCCATCAACAAACTTATACCAAGTCTTCCTGTCCTGTACCATCAACAAACTTATACCAAGTCTTCCTGTCCTGTACCATCAACAAACTTATACCAAGTCTTCCTGTCCTGTACCATCAACAAACTTATACCAAGTCTTCCTGTCCCGTGCCATCAACAAACTTATACCAAGTCTTCCTGTCCTGTGCCATCAACAAACTTATACCAAGTCTTCCTGTCCTGTACCATCAACAAACTTATACCAAGTCTTCCTGTCCTGTGCCATCAACAAACTTATACCAAGTCTTCCTGTCCTGTGCCATCAACAAACTTATACTAAATCTCCCTGTCCTGTGCCATCAACAAACTTATACCAAGACTTCCTGTCCCATACCATCGACAAACTTATACCAAGTCTTCCTTCCTGTCCCGTATCATCAACAAACTTATACCAAGACTTCCTGTCCCATACCATCAACAAACTTATACCAAGTCTTCCTTTCCCGTGCCATCAACAAACTTATACCAAGATGTCCTGTCCCGTACCATCAACAAACTTATACCAAGTCTTCCTGTCCTGTACCATCAACAAACTTATACCAAGTCTTCCTGTCCTGTGCCATCAACAAACTTATACCAAGTCTTCCTGTCCTGTACCATCAATAAACTTATACCAAGTCTTCCTGTCCCGTGCCATCAACAAACATATACCAAGTCTTCCTGTCCTGTGCCATCAACAAACTTATACCAAGTCTTCCTGTCCTGTACCATCAACAAACTTATACCAAGTCTTCCTGTCCTGTGCCATCAACAAACTTATACCAAGTCTTCCTGTCCTGTGCCATCAACAAACTTATACCAAGTCTACCTGTCCGGTGCCATCAACAAACTTATACCAAGTCTACCTGTCCGGTGCCATCAACAAACTTATACCAAGTCTACCTGTCCGGTGCCATCAACAAACTTATACCAAGTCTACCTGTCCGGTGCCATCAACAAACTTATACCAAGTCTACCTGTCCGGTGCCATCAACAAACTTATACCAAGTCTACCTGTCCAGTGCCATCAACAAACTTATACCAAGTCTTCCTGTCCCGTACCATCAACAAACTTATACCAAGTCTTCCTGTCCTGTACCATCAACAAACATATACCAAGTCTTCCTGTCCTGTACCATCAACAAACTTATACCAAGACAAACATATACCAAGTCTTCCTGTCTTGTGCTGTCAACAAACTTATACCAAGTCTTCCTGTCCTGTGCCATCAACAAACTTATACCAAGTCTTCCTGTCCTGTGCCATCAACAAACTTATACCAAGTCTTCCTGTCCTGTGCCATCAACAAACTTATACCAAGTCTTCCTGTCCTGTACCATCAACAAACTTATACCAAGTCTTCCTGTCCTGTGCCATCAACAAACTTATACCAAGTCTTCCTGTCCTGTGCCATCAACAAACTTATACCAAGTCTTCCTGTCCTGTGCCATCAACAAACTTATACCAAGTCTTCCTGTCCTGTGCCATCAACAAACTTATACCAAGTCTTCCTGTCCTGTACCATCAACAAACTTATACCAAGTCTTCCTGTCCTGTGCCATCAACAAACTTATACCAAGTCTTCCTGTCCTGTACCATCAACAAACTTATACCAAGTCTTCCAGTCCTGTACCATCAACAAACTTATACCAAGTCTTCCTGTCTTGTGCCATCCACAAACTTATACCAAGTCTTCCTGTCCTGTACCATCAACAAACTTATACCAAGTCTTCCTGTCCTGTGCCATCAATAAACTTATACCAAGTCTTCCTGTCCCGTGCCATCAACAAACTTATACCAAGTCTTCCTGTCCTGTGCCATCAACAAACTTATACCAAGTCTTCCTGTCTTGTGCCATCCACAAACTTATACCAAGTCTTCCTGTCCTGTACCATCAACAAACTTATACCAAGTCTTCCTGTCCTGTACCATCAACAAACTTATACCAAGTCTTCCAGTCCTGTACCATCAACAAACTTATACCAAGTCTTCCAGTCCTGTACCGTCAACAAACTTATACCAAGTTTTCCTGTCTTGTGCCATCCACAAACTTATACCAAGTCTTCCAGTCCTGTACCATCAACAAACTTATACCAAGTCTTCCTGTCTTGTGCCATCCACAAACTTATACCAAGTCTTCCTGTCCTGTACCATCAACAAACTTATACCAAGTCTTCCTGTCCTGTACCATCCACAAACTTATACCAAGTCTTCCTGTCCTGTACCATCAACAAACTTATACCAAGTCTTTCAGTTCTGTACCATCAACAAACTTATACCAAGTCTTCCTGTCTTGTGCCATCCACAAACTTATACCAAGTCTTCCTGTCCTGTGCCATCCACAAACTTATACCAAGTCTTCCTGTCCTGTACCATCAACAAATTTATACCAAGTCTTCCAGTCCTGTACCATCAACAAACTTATACCAAGTCTTCCTGTCCTGTACCATCAACAAACTTATACCAATTCTTCCAGTCCTGTACCATCAACAAACTTATACCAAGTTTTCCTGTCTTGTGCCATCCACAAACTTATACCAAGTCTTCCTGTCCTGTACCATCAACAAACTTATACCAAGTCTTCCTGTCCTGTGCCATCCACAAACTTATACCAAGTCTTCCTGTCTTGTGCCATCCACAAACTTATACCAAGTCTTCCTGTCCTGTGCCATCCACAAACTTATACCAAGTCTTCCTGTCCTGTACCATCAACAAACTTATACCAAGTCTTCCTGTCCTGTACCATCAACAAACTTATACCAAGTCTTCCTGTCCTGTACCATCAACAAACTTATACCAAGTCTTCCTGTCCTGTACCATCCACAAACTTATACCAAGTCTTCCAGTCCTGTACCATCAACAAACTTATACCAAGTCTTCCTGTCTTGTGCCATCCACAAACTTATACCAAGTCTTCCTGTCCTGTACCATCAACAAACTTATACCAAGTCTTCCTGTCCTGTGCCATCCACAAACTTATACCGAGTCTTCCTGTCCTGTGCCATCCACAAACTTATACCAAGTCTTCCTGTCTTGTGCCATCAGCTCAAGGTCTTTCCATGTCTTCTTCATCCACTTTATGTCTGACTCCAGTTCTCTTCTCCATGTGTTCTTTTGTCTTCCTCTACCTCTTTTAACCTGGGGATTCTAGAGCAAGGACTGTCTTGTAATACTGTCAACAGGCTTCTTCAATGTTTGCCTTATCCATCACCAGCATCTTCTCATTTTTTGTTCCACTGGCACTTGTCAGGTGTTTGTCATCAGTTCCATGCTGGTGACCTTGTCAGGTACTTGTCATCAGTTCCATGCTGGTGACCTTGTCTGGTGTTTGTCATCAGTTCCATGCTGGTGACCTTGTCAGTTACTTGTCATCAGTTCCATGCTGGTGACCTTGTCAGGTACTTGTCATCAGTTCCATGCTGGTGACCTTGTCAGGTGTTTGTCATCAGTTCCATGCTGGTGACCTTGTCAGGTACTTGTCATCAGTTCCATGCTGGTGACCTTGTCAGGTACTTGTCATCAGTTCCATGCTGGTGACCTTGTCAGGTGCTTGTCATCAGTTCCATGCTGGTGACCTTGTCAGGTGTTTGTCATCAGTTCCATGCTGGTGACCTTGTCAGTTACTTGTCATCAGTTCCATGCTGGTGACCTTGTCAGGTGCTTGTCATCAGTTCCATGCTGGTGACCTTGTCAGGTGCTTGTCATCAGTTCCATGCTGGTGACCTTGTCAGGTGCTTGCCATCAGTTCCATGCTGGTGACCTTGTCAGGTGCTTGTCATCAGTTCCATGCTGGTGACCTTGTCAGGTGCTTGTCATCAGTTCCATGCTGGTGACCTTGTCAGGTTTTTGTCATCACTTCCATGCTGGTGACCTTGTCAGGTGCTTGTCATCAGTTCCATGCTGGTGACCTTGTCAGGTGCTTGTCATCAGTTCCATGCTGGTGACCTTGTCAGGTGCTTGTCATCAGTTCCATGCTGGTGACCTTGTCAGGTGCTTGTTATCAGTTCCATGCTGGTGACCTTGTCAGGTGCTTGCCATCAGTTCCATGCTGGTGACCTTGTCAGGTGCTTGTCATCAGTTCCATGCTGGTGACCTTGTCAGGTTTTTGTCATCAGTTCCATGCTGGTGGCCTTGTCAGGTGCTTGTCATCAGTTCAATGCTGGTGACCTTGTCAGGTGCTTGTCATCAGTTTCATGCTGGTGACCTTGTCAGGTTTTTGTCATCAGTTCCATGCTGGTGACCTTGTCAGGTTTTTGTCATCAGTTCCATGCTGGTGACCTTGTCAGGTTTTTGTCATCAGTTCCATGCTGGTGACCTTGTCATACCATTACAATCCTTCCATTCTACACAGTCACTCATTTATGAAAGTCTGTAGCTTTTTTTCTTCATATTTCACAGCCATATGACAGGACTGGTCGGACATGTGAGCTGATACATCTGATTTTTGTGTTGGAATTTATTTCTTTTGATTTCCATATATTTTCAAATGCAACTAACTGCCTCTGGCCTTTGTAATATTATTGTGATACCATTATCTTTTCTTCCCACAGACTATATTGCTACCAAGATATATGCACAATTCTACATTCTATATGAGGGTGTTTCCTCAAATGTAATCCTGTTATCATCTGCTGCATTTATTCTTATAATCTGTATCTTCTCCCCGTGTATTTTCGGACCCACTTGTTGTGACCTCTCATCAAATATTTTAATTCTGCCTTGTGTCTGATTACAGTTATGGGACAGAAGAGCCAGGTCATCAGCAAAGTCTAGATCATTAAGACATTGTATCACAGTTAAGTGAATTCCACTTCTGTTAGCTGATGTCAATGTTTTCCCAACACTAACTATAAACTATAAGATATTTGGGTTTAAAAACTGTTAATGATGCAACCTTCCAAATTATACCCAACCTGGACTGTGTGTGTAGTTAACCTGGTCATATAGTTCATTGTTCTTGTTATAACTAGATTGTCCAGAAGGCCACATTTGTACAAGACAGATGACAAACTTTGTATGACAAAAGCATAAACTCAAAGACACATATGATTACCTTCATAAGTATTGACAGCTTCTAAGTTCATGACGTGTCTGATCACATGATACTCATCACTGATTCCATTACCGCCCAGCATATCACGTGCTTGCCTGGCAATGTCCAGGGATTTACCGCAGTTGTTGCGTTTGAGCAAGGAGATCATTTCTTGGGTAGCTCTGTCACAGAAGAGAAGACAAATATCAGAAACTAGAGTAAGGTAGTAAGTGAAAAGTATGAACGGAATTGTGAGATGTTAACTGGCAACAAGTAATACACATAGCACAAGACTTAAAGCTTCTATAGGATAGGGCTGCGGGCGTCCGTACCCTCTATAGCTGCCTTTAATGTCCAAGATTTAAATTAGAAATTATTTTAAAAAGGAAAAACATTCAGATCTAAAATTTTGAAAGGTTTATACCTTTGTGGAATTGGTTACAAACAGCTCCATCTTACAGCTCTTGATATGCACGGAGGCACATTTGGAGTCATCCTTATATGACCACCAGCTCAGCACAATGCTATTGTTTAGAGATGTGGAAGTGAACCTCAATCTGTTGAGGCTAATTACACCATCAGTGACTCTTGAAATCATCCACACACTTCCAGGGATTCCCCCTGTGGTTAATCGTGTTGAGAACCCAGCATTGCCCATTATGCTTGGAGGGGTCACTGGAGCCCCAGACATACTCTGGCTTTTGCATGGTTGGCTGCATGCAGGAGGATCTCTCTGTGGATTCATGATAGGCAGGGGGAGTTGAGAGTTGGCTCTGTGCAGGACGTGATTCCCTGGGAGAGTCCAGAACCGGAGCACAGTATTTAGCTCTGCATGTTTGGAGAGCCCCCATGGATGGGGGGAATGCACAGTATGCCACGTATGATGTGTCGTGTTGTGGATAGTGGGGTTTCCTCCAAATGGATCCCTTCCCTTGCTTCAGCCTAGGCCTAGTGAACTACTTTCCATGAAAGGAGCAACAAGTGTCAGCCTCTTAGTCTAGCATAACCTCGCAAACCCAAGGATCATTGTACGTAATGAAGAGCCACAACCTCCTTGAGGTGGCCCTGATCACTGGGATGTGAATACCCAAGCTAAACAGAACAGATCTAGAGGAGCAAACCTTGACCTTGATATTAAACCTGTTGAACTAACACCATATGGAGCCATGGTAGCACAGTGGTTAGTGCACTGGCTTCCTAGCTCGGTGGTCCATGGTTCGATCCCCAGTTGAGCTGGGATTTTTTAGACCGCAAACGGCTCCGGGGTCGACCCAGCCTCATGAATTGGGTACCAGAACAACTCTGGGAAGGTTAAGGTGGCCGGTGTGATGTTGACCACATCACCCCTGGTGTCTCAATGGGCGTGTAACGGGATCCTTTACCCCCTTTACCTTACCAACTAACACCATATACACCCATCTTTGGTTGAAATGGAGCCACAGCTGTACTGAACAGACTTGAGAATTGGGAATTAGTATGCACTGCTCACTGATGAGTGGAACCCATTGTAAAGGCACAGATGCTCAGGATGTGACGATCTTTTGGTCACATGCCTACAGCCTAAGAGAGCTTGGCGTAACCAGCAGGCAACTTGGTGGCTGGGATTGAGCAGTGTGAACCCTACTTTGACTTATTATCTCAAGGAGATGCAGGAACACTCCCCATATACTCCCAGCGCTAAAACAGAAAATATCTGGCTTTTTTTCAGGGTGTGTAGGAAGCCCACAGGCACGCCAGCATTACAACCAAGGAGATGCACAGGCTTTCGCCCTTCTCTCACGCTAATCCCAGGGGCCAGTCTACTAGTCTAGTAGCTTACCCAGGACCCTGACGCTGCATCAGATTGTCCAACGTCACAATTCCTCCTGTGATGCAGCATGTTCAGAACAAGGCATTGCACACTAGGTTTTGGGGAATCACCTGAGCACCAGACTTAACTCTGGCTCTTGGATAGCTGGCTGCATGCAAGAGGACTCTACAATGGAAGAATGGCATGTGAGCGGTGCTAGGAAGTGGCTCTGTGCAGGATATTAGGATTCTTTGGGATAGCCCAGAACCAAAGCACAGTCATGTGTAAGCTCTGCATAATTGGACAGCCCCCCCCCCCCCCCCCACGTCGATGAGGAATGCACAGTATGCCACTCCACCTCTGCCCCAAGTGCTAACTTAAAACCAGATGCAGGGGTCCTCTAAATGCATGCCATGCCAGGATAAATGCCTTGAAAAAAAACTGGAGTTTTATCGTTGCAGAATGTCAGAAAAGCCACAGGAAAGACCTAGGTCTATTTTGAAGATTAGGCCAAGTACAACCATATTTTCACCAAACTAGCTTGGACGTAGCCTCAGTAAACAATGTCCATGCAGATCAGTGGCACCCAAAGCTGCTTGCCAAAAGTCGACTACTGGAAACATAAACAAATCACCACTGCAGGAATTCAAAACAAGAATGAAGAACTGCTCAAAACATTAAATGACACAAGATCCATATTGCAGTACTCCAGGAAATCATTCCACCCAGAAAAACCTTTAACATCCCTGGATACACCCAGTATGGCTGCATATGCAAGAAATGTCAAGGACTTATGACACTCATAAGAAATGACATTAAAGCAGATGTAGGAAACATCCCCAGCATTGGTGACATAGACATGCAGCAAGTTCACCGCTGGTTCAGGGGAAACAAATACACAATCTATAATGTTTACTGCTGGTTCAGAGGAAACAAATACACCATCTATAATGTTTACTGCTGGTTCAGAGGAAACAAATACACCATCTATAATGTTTACTGCCCCCAACAGTGGTGACATAGACATGCAGCAAGTTCACTGCTGGTTCAGGGGAAACAAATACACCATCTATAATGTTTACTGCTGGTTCACAGGAAACAAATACACCATCTATAATGTTTACTGCTGGTTCAGAGGAAACAAATACACCATCTATAATGTTTACTGCTGGTTCAGAGGAAACAAATACACCATCTATAATGTTTACTGCTGGTTCAGAGGAAACAAATACACCATCTATAATGTTTACTGCTGGTTCAGAGGAAACAAATACACCATCTATAATGTTCACTGCTGGTTCAGAGGAAACAAATACACCATCTATAATGTTTACTGCTGGTTCAGAGGAAACAAATACACCATCTATAATGTTTACAGCTGGTTCAGAGGAAACAAATACACCATCTATAATGTTTACTGCCCCCAACAGTGGTGACATAGACATGCAGCAAGTTCACTGCTGGTTCAGGGGAAACAAATACACCATCTATAATGTTTACTGCTGGTTCAGAGGAAACAAATACACCATCTATAATGTTTACTGCTGGTTCAGAGGAAACAAATACACCATCTATAATGTTTACTGCCCCCAACAGTGGTGACATAGACATGCAGCAAGTTCACTGCTGGTTCAGAGGAAACAAATACACCATCTATAATGTTTACTGCCCCCAACAGTGGTGACATAGACATGCAGCAAGTTTACTGCTGGTTCAAAGGAAACAAATACACCATCTATAATGTTTACTGCTGGTTCAGGGGAAACAAATACACCATCTATAATGTTTACTGCCCCCAACAGTGGTGACATAGACATGCAGCAAGTTCACTGCTGGTTCAGAGGAAACAAATACACCATCTAAAATGTTTACTGCCCCCCAACATCTGCAGGAAACACCACATACCAGAAAACTATCACAGCTGGAGATTTCAACGCCCATTCATCATCATGGAGATATAAAACATACAATAAAAGAGGCAGAGAAGTAGAGGAAATCTGCAACATGTTCAACCTGATCCTACAACAGAACACAAGGTCAGAACCCACTCTTTTGCACAGAGCTTCAGACACGGCCAGCAGACCTGATCTTACCATGGTATCAGCTGACATTGCAGACACTTGCACCTACCGAGTCATGGAAGATATTGGAAGTGACCACAGGCCAATACTAATTACTAAGACAGACAGAATAAATCCAGACAAAAGAAAAAGACCTACTGGAACTACAAAAAGGCTAACTGGACAACATACGCAACACTTTCAGACAACATAATCAGCAGCATGGACATATTAGATATAGTAGAGAATACAGACAACAATATCACAAAGACTATACTTGAAATAGCAAACATAACAATACCAAAAGGCAGCAACAAATGTTTCAGCCATTTCCATACATGCCACGGTTTACCCATAAAATCTGTACAAGGTGTTTGCGTTTTCAGATGTGCACGGCCAGTACATAACGTCTGTATGGGTTTTTTTCGCCTAATTAAATATATATATATAAATCGATCGTCTTGCACGGTTACCATAGCCGTAATTTGAGATTCAGCGAGATGTTAAGCCAAGTGCTGAAGCAGAAGCCCTGAAACAGGCAGCTGAAACTCTTATTGAATGCAAAGCACAGGCAGAAAAACAGATAGTAATCTTTTCAGATGCCCTCTCAATAATATCAGCGCTAAAGAGCCACCAAACTAAAGGATTGAAAGATCTGATAATCTCCCTTGAAAGACTGGCCGAATGCTTCAAGAAGTGCACTATCCAGTGGATACCAGCCCATTGCAACATACCAGGAAATGAGGAGGCAGATAGACTTGCTAAGGAAGGAGGTGCCTTACGACAAAATGATATAGAGACAACTTACGCAACGGCAAAGACTACTATAAAGGCTACATTCAAATCCAAATGGGAAAGAGAGCACCCGGGACATTTGAAAAATGATGCATATCATCAACTATCCAGAAAAGAACAGGTCATCATTTTTCGGCTACGCACTGGTCACAACAGATTGAGATACCATCTGTACCACAAATACAAAATTGGTGCAACAGATCTCTGCACCTGCGGTACCAGCCCAATGACAGTCGAACACCTGCTGCAATACTGCCCAACCTACAGTAATGAACGGAGTAGCATATGGCAACAACCCACTTCTGTCAACGAAAAACTGTTTGGAGATGTTGGGAACCTTGAGTTGACTACTGCCTTTGTTAGAGTCATAAATATGGAAGTCTGAGGGCGAACGAGGAAGAAGAAGAAGAAGCCAAGTGAATAAAAAAATCAACCAATGAAAATCAAGCGTCCTATTTTTCAATTGCTGCAGGATTTGCAGTAGTCTGCGTGGCGTTTTGTTCATTCACAATTTTTCGCTAATGCTAGCGGCAGGTTACTGATTATTTGAATGATTACACAGCACTGAGTTCTTTCTGGAGTCGAGCCTATTGTTTAGTATTGATTTCAAGTTTAGTATTGGTAAGTAATTCATTTTATTTTATTTTTTAAAATATGACAATAACATTGTTTAGATAAAGTTAGATTTAACTGTCAGATAACTTAGGCCTATGCTTTCTTTTCCCCTAAGGTTTAGCATAATTTATTATTTACGACTGCTTAAAAAAAAAAAAAGCGGATACCACTACAAATTACTTGATTTCACTAAAACTTGTAGAAAGTACGTAAGAAATGTAAATTTGAATAATAATAATATAATCAGGGTTCATAGCAAATTTCTTCAAGCATTTTCCAGGGTTTTTCCAGCCTTTTCCAGGTCCAAGGACATGATTTTCAAGGATGGGAAACTCTAATATTTTCCTCATCTAATTTTCTCAGATATAATTATCACTTTGCTGACCAGTAATCCGGAGCATTACTGTCTCCCATTACCAAGGGTGTTTGCAGATTTCATTAAAAACTACTGGTTACTTTTTTGAAAATTCATAAAAAATTGAAAAACAGACATAGGCCTTTGAAATTTTCAGAGCACCATTATGAATGGTTGCCACATCCGAAAAAACATATTTTATGCAAATTGGTTACATGATCATGGCGGCCGTCTTGAATTTGTGTGGCTATTTATAGAAATTTCAGAAGATGTTTTAAAACCATAATCTTTTTCCACTTTATTGTGAGTTTGTTCAATGTCAGTGCAAAAAAATGTTAGGAACATGGATGACAATGAATAAAATAAGCTTGATTGACGTACTGATTTAACTTTGGGACTGTTTGGCAAGGAAGAACATTCCAGCACCTCTGATTCATGCTATACAGAGCTTCTACAAGTCTTGCAGAAATTACGTGAGGACAGCAAACCATAAGTCAGAAGAGTTCAGGACCACCACTGGTGTAAGACAAAGCGATATCCTGTCACCTTATCTTTTCATACTCCTCATGGACGATGTTATCAAGGCATGTAAGAAGAGAACAAGAAAGTATTCAGTGGGGTACTGGAAGATGAGACAGGTATGTATTTCAGAGCTGGCATTTGCTGATGATGTTGCCCTGATTGCTAAATCAGAGGCACATCTCCAATCCAACCTGCAAGTCTGGAAGGAAGAGCTGGAGAAGAGAGGGATGGTCATAAGCAGCTCTAAAACAAAATCCATGGTGATGTCACGAGAAGAAAGAAGACATCAGATTAAGCTGGGAGAACAGGTCCTGGAGCAGGTCGACCACTTTAAATATCTCGGAGCTATTATAGACCGAAAGGGAGGCATCAAAGAAGAGTTGGCCACTCAATTAGCAGCAACTGGGAGACTTTTTCAGGCCATAAATCGAGGATTCCTCAGCAAGAGAGAGGTTGGTAAGAAAACGAAGATGGCTGTATACCGCACCACCTATGTCCCAGTCTTGACATATGGATGCGAGTCATGGGCAATGACTACAACCCACAAAAGCCAGATCCAAACCTCAGAAATGAGGTATCTGAGGAAGGTGGTTGAAGTAACAAGAAGAGACATGGTCTGCAACCAGACGATACGTCCAAACCTAAAATCCCACCCCCTGCAGACCCAAGTAGAACAGTCCCAACTAAGATGGTTTGGCCATGTCTGCAGAATGCGAGAAGATCGGCTACCACGACAAGCATAGGAAACAATGAGCCAGGGATCCAGACCCCCAGGACGACCCAGAGTTTGCTGGGAGGACAACATTAGACAACCTTTGAAGGACCGAGGACTAGAATGGAACCAGGCCAGGAGGAAGGCAGCTGATAGGATAGTCTGGCGCTCTCTCTTCCAAACCTCTACACCTCACAGTAGAAGGGGAACGACTAAGTAAGTAAGTAAGACGTACTGATTTAACGATTAACCACGTATTTCAACATAAAAGGCTAACAAAAATTGTGAATAAAATGCCCAAAAAATTTAATTTTTGTGTTTGTCTTTTTTGAATGTATTCTGCGTATGTGGCATCTGACAATGAGTGTTTTTGAATGTTTAAGTAGTTAAGTACCTCTAGTTGGAGTCTGAGCTGCTTCCTTCATTAACTGGGGTTGAAGTTGTAGCTGTAGGCCTCTGCAAGAGTTTTTGTCTGGACCGTTGATAATCCTCCACTGTGTGGTTTAACTTGAAGCAGGGTATCAGGCATAGACATACATTGCAATCTGGGCAGTACATGCAAGTCTGGCTTCTGTTCTCTGCAGCCTTTCACACTTTACAGTCTGGTTTGTACCTTGCCCTTTCATATTTATCAATGAAGTGGTGCTCAGTAAGTCGTGTTGTTGTGACCTGTGGTTTTGAAGGTGTCACATTGAACAGCAGGTTCAATAAGAAGTCAGACTGACATCCTGATCTTTGCTTTGATCTTTTTTGTTGAGTTGGCAGTGTTGTAGGTTATGTGCCCACTGACCAGTATCAATTTTCAATTTCATGCAGTATTATGTTTTAGCATCAGTGAGAGCAGATAGTTTGAATTCCCACTTTGTGGCAGTTAGTGCTTGAAATATATTCCTGCCTGTGTGCAGAGCGAGGTGATTTTCTCCGTACCTATTCACTTCGTCAGTGGTCAGATCTATGGCAGTGTCGGGGGAAAAAAGTTTGAAAAAAATCAATGGACATATATTCAGTTGTGGCACCATGAACTTTGAGCAGCCCACAGCTTCCAACATTCAGTAGTTCTATTCCACAGTTCTGGTTCAGCAGCGCATTAATTTTGTCATGAAAAGCCCAATTTACATTAGGTCCATCCATGGACAGTTGGAGCAAATGTCCTAAATTTAACTATGAGCATGCATCATCAAATGCAGTCTGCATATCAAGAGCTCTAGCATGTCCAAGAAACTTTGATGTAAGATAATGTGTTTTTATCACATTTACATCCCAGAAACGAACATGGAAATCCATTTGCTTTCGCTGCATTGATTTGTTCATGCTTTCATCAAACAGAACAATGTAACTGTTCTTGCTAAGCTGGCTCTCAAGAAGTGAATTGAAATATGGAGCCAGTCCAAAAAGAGGCCAGGTAGAAAGTTTTCCTTTCAGACAGACCAAACTGTCTGGCAATAGAACTATCAGGAAATATTATCTGAAATTTTTAAATTAATTCCTGTATTTGAATTAAAACTATGGTGACTTTTGACTGAAAACAGAATCCAAATAATCTCAGCTCTGAGAGTTTCTTCCTTGGTCACAAATGATGTCACATCTGTAGGTCTCCTAGTAGTGTTAGACGATTTTGACGTGTCCGAGGGAGTAGTGTTAGATGGTTTTGATGTTTCTGAGGGTAAAACTGCTCCTTGGGGTTGTGTTCTTTTCTGTAAATAAAAAAAAAATGGAACACACAAATAACTTATGAGTAGGCCTAAGCTATGTATATTTACCAAGTCAAAGTTCTAAATGCATACACAATATAGTCAAACAATATTTAACTAGAACAAAAGCTAATATATAGTAATTGGAAGGGTGAAGGTATGATAATATTCTTGTAACACTTATGATAAGTAAAAATCTATTAAATATCTAACTGGAAACAGCAGGCCTTTACCCCGGTTTTGTTTTGTTTTATCTCGTTTCTGTTTGTTCAGATGTTTTTTTTAAATTTTATTATTTTTATTTTTTTTAAATAACATAGGCCTATGCACAAAATTGGTAATTTTCATTTATCCTAATTACAGCGATTTGACAGATGTGATGCCACTTTCATGTATCGGCGGTTATTCATGTTATCTGGAATTGAAAACATGTAGGCCTAGGCCTATCCTAATTATAACCCTTCAGAGATTGAACGGGATATAGGCTATGTCTCTTCATAAATATAATAAAAAAAGCAATAAAAATATAGCCTATTTATTTCCAAAAAATGTGGTGAAATGAACATTAGGACATGGGTCTGATAACAGGGTATTAAATATTGTTTGACTATATTATGCAGTTCCCTAGGTCTGTCCACTCTTAACACCTCTTCTATATTTATAGGTAAGTTGGATGCTTGCAAATAATCTAATATTGGTATTCTCATTTGTTCATACCTCTTACATTTTAACAAGAAATGTTCTATATTATTGTCTTGAAGACATCCTGCACAGTAAGGTTCTTCTATTCTGAAATAGCCTTTTCCCAGCTGTAGTCTGAGAAGTTTCTTATTACTGGGAATTTTCAATTCCCTAGATATCTAACATTTTCTTGTTGGAGCCTTGAACATCTTATATGCATGTCTTCCCTTTAGATTTATATAGCTTAGTGGCTGGGAATGTCTGGTGCTGTTCTTACAATGCTTATGGCTTTTAACAGATGAAAGTCAATTAAATATCTGTTAAAGTCAGTTATATAACTGGAACCGCCAGGCCTTTACACCCCGTCACTTTAATATTATTCTTGTTCAGAGTTTCTTCTTGATTTTGTTTGTTTGTTTTTTTTTTTTTGTTTTTTTTTTAACGTGTAAGCACAATTGTGATTGTCCCTATTTACAATGATTTGACAAATGTGATGCCACTTTCTCTTATCAGCAGTTTTTCATATTATTTGAAATTGAAAACAATATATATCCTAATTATAACCCATCAGAGGTTGAACAGGATATTTTTCTTAATTAATTTAAAAAAAAAAAAATAACAGGGTAGGCTATAGGATATGGAATCGCCATCAATTTCTATTTCTGACCATCTTAAACTGTGTCAAACATATTCCCGTAAGCAGTTGTAAACCAAGAAATTTCATTCATAACAAATTTGGCCATGGTTAAAAATAAAACTAAATAGGCCTACATTGTATATTACAGACTCAAGTACAGTAGGCCTATCTATAAACTGGACTTATTTAAATATGTTTTATAAATGAGATAAATGAATTTATTACTTACCTCAGTTGAAATGAACGATTTAATACAACTTGAATGCGCAGGTGTTTTTTCACAGTAGCATTCGAGTAACAACAAACGCGAGCGCTAAAAATAAACTTGTGCGCTCACGTCATTAACGCAAACTGCCGAAAACGTCTGGAAATGGATTTAGTGCGCAAAGGGAAGTAAAAATTCTACGGTAACTGAAGTTTAACGAAAAATACCACCAATAACCGAAAAATGGATGCCAAGCATCAAACTTTCGATTCGTATTTTTTTTTCAGGTCCGATGCAGGAAATTCAAGGCTTTTAGCCATTTTTCCACCCTTTTCAAGGCCTGGAATTTCTTTTTTCGTTTTCCAGCCTTTCCCAGGTTTTTCCAGGTCGCTACGAACCCTGTATAATACAAATAATGGGTAATATTGGAATGACGGTCGCCGAACGCTCCGCATGTATTTTCGTACCATTTAGTAACCCTAACCTTAAATCTAAATGGTACAAAAATACATGCGATTTCTATCTATCGGCGTCCGATATTACCAAATTATGAAACTGAAAAAACAAAAAAAACACAAAAGCAAGGCAAATTTGCATCTTAACCCATTCAGAGAAAAGTTTATTTGGAGTTACTTCTCGTCTCAGTTTTAATTTCGTTTCTTTAAAAAAACAATGCGATTTTGCCTTGGGTAATCATCGATACGTTCAACTAATGATTTATATTTATTAAATAATTAATTACTATCAATGTTTGATTGACACTAAAAGTCGTATGGGTAGGTCTATTTAAAGCTACCAGTTGGGCTATAACGGCTATTCCAATTATTGAAGTTCGGTAGAGAATATATAATATTGTGCCAGTTTATATTTTCATTGCTAGCTTTTAAAAAAAATATATATATATTTTAGATTTAAGATTCCTAAACCTAACCCATAACGCTTATTACTGGTCTCTTTAGATCTATACTTTTATAAGGCACTATAGAACACACACAAACTGTTCTTCAGTTCCACCATAAATTGTATTATTTTTTTTTGCAGAAATAGAATAAATGATGATACAGTCACAGCATTTCTACAATGCAAAATAAATTCTAACTCTTGTTGTTTAGGTTTTAAGGCAAGTGAAGACATGCTTAAAAAGGCAAAGGGTGCATGTCACTATGATGGTGCAGAACCATCTAATTGAATATATTTTTACATGAATTAACTCTTTTGTTACATTTTTCAGTCTTTGTACAGGTTTTGTGGGTCTTTGTACAGGGTTTTTGGATTTTTTTTACAGGTTTTTCATGTCTGAGGTGTGGCATGTATGCATTTCTGGACTCCAGAGCTAGAAAAGATTGTTGAAGAGCGAAGACAAGCCAGAAAAAAGTGGAAAAAGAACCCACCAGAGCCAACAAAATAATTTATAACAAACTCACAGCACAGGTAAGATATCACATTAAGAAAGCAAAGAAAGAAACTTGGGCAAAAACATGTGAAAACCTGGACTTAAAGAGTGAAGGCATAAAGCATGGAAGCTCCTGCACTGTCTTGATGGAAGAGGAAAGAAGAGCAACCCAAAACCACTAAGAACTGGAGGAAACATCTTAACAAACAACAAGAAAAGGCAGAAACGTTTAACAAATACTATGCAAATGTCAGCAAAACAAATCACAGAAAACAACTAGACAAAACAATTAAGAACATAACAAAAACAGAACAGAGAGCTGCTAAAGCAAGCATTGCACTATTTAAAATTGAGTACACCATCCACAAAATGAATAGCGCACTACAAAAATTAAAGACCAAGAAAGCTCCAGGACTACACAAAATTACCAATGAAATGATACTAAACCTAGGCCCAGTTGGAAAGTTAGTACTCTTAAACTTCCTTAACAGAACATGGAAAGAAAGCACACTCCCTAAAGCTTGCCTGACTGCAAATATCAAACCAATTATAAAGAAAAACAAACCAGCTGAAGAACCTGGAAACTACAGACAAGTCTCACTGACCTCAGTAATTGGAAAACTTGCAGAGAAAGTGGGTAATCACAGTCTATACTGGTGGCTGCAAAGCAACAAAGCCATAGATGATAGTCAGGCAGACTTCAGAAAAGGTTGCAGAACAGACGACCAACTCTTTCATTTTGTGCAAAAATCTTTAGATGCATTCCAAGTGGATAAGCATACAACAGCTGTAATCATTGATCTGCAGCAAGCATATGACACAGTACGGAGACAAGGGCTCTTCGCCAAAATGACTATAATGGGCATACATGGAAAAATGTATCTCTGGATTAAAGCCTTCCTAAGTAATAGAACAATACAAACAACAGCAGAAGGCACTAAATCATCCTAGAAAACACTAGAGGAGGGACTGCAACAAGGGTCAGTACTAAGTTGCACCCTTTCCTTGTTTTCATAAATGACCTTCCTCCCTTCTTGAAGGTATCAAAAACCCTGTATGCAGATGACCTGAACATTTGGACAGCAAAAAAATACAAAAAACTGGTGCAAGCAAAACTAAACAGAACCCTAGCCACAATAGCTGTGTATTGCAGGCTCTGGAAACTAAAAATAAACATCCTGAAAACAGTATGCACAATTTTTACCAGGAGCATCAAGGAAAGCAAGGTGTACCAACTAAAACTCGATGGACAACAACTGTCCAGAGAAGAAAATTGAGCTAATTTAAGAGTGGAGCTTGACAGACAGCTACTCCTCAATACCTTCATGCACAAAATGAAAGACAAGGCCAGTAGACACCTGAACCTAGTTAAACATCTTGCAAGCACCAGCTGGGGAGCAGAAACAGGAAATGTAAGACAGCAGTACCCGAGATATGTCCAATCAGTCATGGATAACAACCTATTGCTGCAGTCAGCAATGAGCAAAACCACTCAAGCAGAATTAGACAAAGTCCAAAACCAAGATCTAAGGTTCATACGTGGGGGAATGAGAACAACACCAACAGCTGCCTGTGAAATTGATGCAAACGTAGAAACTGTGGACCTACGACATAAATGTGCTGTTCTGGAAGCAACAGAGCGCTATAGAAGAATGAGAAAAGATCACCCAAACAGACAACTGGTTGAAACCTGGAAGCTCATTAGCAGATTAAAACAAAAATCACCACTACAAGTAGCAACAACTATAGCAGAACACCACCTCCCACAGATACAAGAAATAATTGAAAAATACCTAGTCACTTATCGCGCAGTTATCTACAGTGTAGATAATATCACAGAGTCTTCAACTTGGTATTGGCTGCAAAAGAGCAAGAAGCTCAATAAGCCTAGTTAAACAATTACAACGACAACATAGGTCATGATGAAAACAAAGTTACTATCACATCGCTACTTACAGCCCTTTATCTTTCAGTCTCCCGACCTGAAGACATCCAAACAGGCCCAGAGAAACCACAGTGATGTGGTTTCATATACTCATAGGGCCACAGCGATGTGGTTTCATATACTCATGGGGCCACAGCGATGTGGTTTCATATACTCATAGGGCCACAGCGATGTGGTTTCATATACTCATAGGGCCACAGTGATGTGGTTTCATATACTCATAGGGCCACAGTGATGTGGTTTCATATACTCATAGGGCCACAGTGATGTGGTTTCATATACTCATAGGGCCACAGTGATGTGGTTTCATATACTCATAGGGCCACAGTGATGTGGTTTCATATACTCATAGGGCCACAACGATGTGGTTTCATATACTCATAGGGCCACAGCGATGTGGTTTCATATACTCATAGGGCCACAGCGATGTGGTTTCATATACTCATAGGGCCACAGCGATGTGGTTTCATATACTCATAGGGCCACAGCGATGTGGTTTCATATACTCATAGGGCCACAGTGATGTGGTTTCATATAGTCATAGGGACACAGCGATGTGGTTTCATAGACTCAAAGGGCCACAATGATGTGGTTTCATATACTCATAGGGTCACAGTGATGTGGTTTCATATACTCATAGGGACACAGTGATGTGGTTTCATATACTCATAGGGCCACAGCGACGTGGTTTCATATACTCATAGGGACACAGTGATGTGGTTTCATATACTCATAGGGCCACAGTGATGTGGTTTCATATACTCATAGGGCCACAGCGACGTGGTTTCATATACTCATAGGGACACAGCGATGTGGTTTCATATACTCATAGGGACACAGCGATGTGGTTTCATATACTCATAGGGACACAGCGATGTGGTTTCATATACTCATAGGGACACAGCGATGTGGTTTCATATAAGAATGTTCAGAAAACCTTGGATTGGTAAAAGAGTAATGAGGATGTTCTGAAAGAAGCAAAGGAAGTTTATTACACAGACAAGAAAGTTTATTACACAGACAAGAAAGCTTATTACACAGACAAGAAAGTTTATTACACAGACAAGAAAGTTTATTACACAGACAAGAAAGCTTATTACACAGACAAGAAAGTTTATTACACAGACAAGAAAGTTTATTACACAGACAAGAAAGTTTATTACACAGACAAGAAAGTTTATTACACAGACAAGAAAGCTTATAACACAGACAAGAAAGTTTATTACACAGACAAGAAAGTTTATTACACAGACAAGAAAGTTTATTATACAGACAAGAAAGCTTATAACACAGACAAGAAAGTTTATTACACAGACAAGAAAGTTTATTACACAGACAAGAAAGTTTATTACACAGACAAGAAAGTTTATTACACAGACAAGAAAGTTTATTACACAGACAAGAAAGCTTATTACACAGACAAGAAAGTTTATTACACAGACAAGAAAGTTTATAACACAGACAAGAAAGTTTATTACACAGACAAGAAAGTTTATTACACAGACAAGAAAGTTTATTACACAGACAAGAAAGTTTATTACACAGACAAGAAAGCTTATTACACAGACAAGAAAGTTTATTACACAGACAAGAAAGCTTATTACACAGACAAGAAAGTTTATTACACAGACAAGAAAGCTTATTACACAGATAAGAAAGTTTATTACACAGACAAGAAAGTTTATTACACAGACAAGAAAGTTTATTACACAGACAAGAAAGCAACAGTCCATTTTCTATGGGCATCTTACGAGAAGAAAAACGATAGAGTATATTGTGACTACAAGAAAAACGATAGAGAGAATATTGTGACTACAGGAAAAACGATAGAGTATATTGTGACTACAAGAAAAACGATAGAGAGAATATTGTGACTACAAGAAAAACGATAGAGTATATTGTGACTACAAGAAAAATGATAGAGAGAATATTGTGACTACAGGAAAAATTGAAGGACAAAGATATTGCACAGTTTAAGTTCTAGCATGGACAGAATTAAGTATCAGAACTGACAACCCTGACTTGGTACAGGAAGTATGGACAGATATGATCACCTGTTGCCAGTTTGACATGGCACTTCAAGAAAGACTAATTCATTCTTTTTTACATTTAAGTCTCAGCATTCTGTGGGATGTTTCCATTTCATTGCCTGTTTAAGTTTATTCACTAAGACTAGCTTCCCATTTCATTTTTGTATAGTTTTTGTGTGTCCCATCCATGACAAAAACCAAATGATCAGTGTAGGCAGTGTTTTTCACCTATGATCTGATAGTTTTTGGTTTTTTTTTATGTTGATAAAATGATCCCCATTATTTATTTTGTTCACATTACCACATGAAAGAATTTTTTTAATGATACTGACGTCAGTTTTACGAATCAACAATACACTAGAAATAAGGGATGTTTCGGAATAACTCTTCATCAGATACAGTCACAAAGATAAAACAAAGATGAGACGTACAGAAAGCCTATCAGATAAGGACATAGAATACAATAACAGATGTAGACAACAAATGATAACTTTTTCCTACATGCCTGCTGTGTCCCTTGACATTTTTATATTCGTAGTGAGCTTAAGACCTTTATTATTACTTTCTATGACTAAGGTATCAATTAATACCTGCAACTCTTTTTGACTTTTTGTTATCAAGTCATAAGTGATGCACTTTTTTCTGTATCCACATTAGCACTCTTGACTGGTGACTCTTAACACACCTGCTTCCCAGAATAGATTTATGGGGTGACTTCAGCACTGACATTTCCTTTAATAAACTTTACATCTTAGTTTATGCACTTTAGATTAGATTACACTTTTTTTTCCTCTATTGTTTTCATGCATACCATTACTGAAGCAAACCTCAGTCACTGTTCTTTCTTCTTGTGTGGTTTTTGGGGTTCACTTTATGGTGTGAAACAATTTTGATGAAGTTATTTTATCGGGATTTTTCACACCATGTCACATCCCCAACAGCACATAAAAAAGATGTGAAAGTATGCAAGTATTATGATGTGATAGTCACCCGTGTGTTACCGGGGTCCGAAAGGGGAGCAAAGAATAGTAACACTGTTCCCTTCCATGCATGTCGTAGAAAGCGACTAAGGAGGGTTGGGCATGGGGCTGGTTATCCCATCCTGTAAAAAATTTAAACCACAAAAAAACTTCAAAAAATATGGACAAGTCAAATAAGGAAAATAAAACACAGCCATCCAAGACAGGGGAAGGTCCTCTCACAGGGAGGCGTATGATGCAACACAGAGAAAGCCGAAAGGAGTCTGTGTTGCTGACTAACCTTCTTTCTTCTAGGACAGCGGTTCCCAACCTGTGGTACGCGTACCCCTAGGGGTACGCGACAGGACGTTCAGGGGTACGCGAAAAAAATTTAGTAATGGCGTAAAAAAGATATACATGTCAACAGTGTAAAAGACAAGTCAAAAGTTGTGAAATTAATTCAACGCTATACTATACAACATGAAATGTGTGAGACAATCTCCGCCGTTTTTCTTGCGCGCCACTGGCGTGCGGTCTGCTTGGACTGGCGTAAGTGAAAATCTATGGCGTTTCGTGTGACCACAATTCAATATTTTTACACAATAGTCTTCATTATGATGACTATGGGATTATAGTTGTGCCGTTGAATATTTCATCAAAAATATGACTTGTTTGATCTTCCACACTATCTATAAACGTCTAATGTCCCGGAAGTAATAGTGTCGATTCTTGACCCAAATTTTACAAACCTGAGACAGTGTTTCTATATACAGTAGTTTTTGTCATTGTTTTAACTTAACTTAAAGTGATTAATTGTTCAATTCGTGTATTATCAGATATGGATCAGTGGTTGAAAACCGGCACAGTAAAAAAGCTGAAACATAATGTGGAATGTGATCAATCGCCAAGTACTTCTCAGGACACGCCTAAGACTTTGGTGCAGGATAGTGAAAAGACACGATCTTCAGTTTTACATAGAGCTAAAAAGAGAAAATACAGTGACGAATACATGAAGTATGGGTTTTCCTTTATAGGAGATGAGGACTGTGCTAAGCCCCCACTGTGTAGTGTGTCGGGAAGTATTATCCAATGGTAGCATGAAACCTTCGTTACTTTTGCGGCATTTACAAACAAAACATCCCAGTTATGAAAACAAGGAACGCAATTTTTTTCAGCGCCTATCGAAACAACAGAATGTGACATCGTACTTGCCGTCAGCTAACAAAGATAACGAAAATTAACACATTTAATTTATTAATAATAATAAAAACGTTGTTATTGTTAAAAGTTGAAATCACTTTTTATAACACACATGTCACGTGACCATGACAAATGTTCAGTGCGATCCTTAAGCTTGTTTTGAGGCACATAGTTTTTTTTAAATCAGGTTCAAGGGATGTAAGATACTGTCTCAATTCTGGACCTGCATTCAGTTTACTACAGTATTAATTTTTTTATAAAGGTATAAGAAGAGAAAGCCCTCTCCACCAGCTCAGTATTTGTAAATGGCAACAGAAACTTAAGCGTCTTGTCGGTCAGCTGTTCATATTCTCTGCTGATGTCTCCCCAAACGTTAATAAGGAATTTTCCTTTGAATTCAGCTATTAAAGTAGTATAATGTCGAAAGTTCAATCAACTTCTCTTTTTCGTTGATTGATAATGTGGCTGCTTGGAAATATTCTTCTTCATTAATTTTTATTGTAACTTCTGATTTTTTTAATGTAAAAATATATGCACTGTTTGTTCACCTTTTCATTACATTGTTGTTTTTAATCCCGTGGTTGGCCCCTTTATTTCTGGTTATAATCTATGAATTTTGAATAACAGCAACTATATTAATTTCAAATATTTTGCTAATATTAGGGGTACAATTTATAGAAATGGGCTGCCAAGGGGTACGCAAGTGAAAAAAGGTTGGGAACCGCTGTTCTAGGAGAACTTCCAGATTTGGCACCTGGAATGTTTGGACATTAAACGAACAAGGGAAAGTGGCACAAGTAGCAGCAGACATGAGGGAATATAAAATCGAGGTTCTGGGAATGTGTGAAACAAAGTGGAAGGGGGTAGACAGGAAGAAACTCATCACAGGTGAATTGGTGCTGTCCTCAGGACATGAAGACGAAAGTTCACACCACAGTGAAGGGGTAGCTCTTATGTTATCTAAACAAGCACAGAAAGCACTCATTGAATGGGAAGCTGTTGGACCCAGAATAATAACAGCCACTTTTAAAACACCTGCTGTTCCAACTAATGACAAAGAAGAGTCGGTGAAAGAAGCATTTTATACTAGACTACAGGAAATTATGGATAAAGTAAAAAGAAGAGACATCACAATTTTGATGGGTGACATGAATGCAAAGATAGGTACAGTCAATACCGGATTTGAAGAAGTCATGGGAAAACATGGGCTAGGAATAATGAATGAAAATGGGGAACTATTCTCAAACTTCTGTGCTTCAAATCAACTGGCTATAGAAGGAAGCATGTTTCCACATAAGAGAATACACAAGGCAACATGGATATCACCAGACCATAGAACAGAAAATCAGATTGATCATATATGCATAAACAAGAAGTTTAGATCATCATTGCAGGATGTAAAGGTATATAGAGGAGCAGATGTGGCATCAGATCACCATCTTCTGATAGCCAAAGTAAAAATGAAACTCAAGAGATATGCAACAATGCAAAATTATAGACAACAATTTAATGTAGGACATCTAAGAAATCAAGAAACAAGAGACAAATTTGCGGTCACAGTATCCAACAAATTCCAAGTGCTCCAACAGCTGGAAGATGTAGAGAATACAGAAGACTATTGGCAGCAGGTCAAAACTGTATGGAATGAGACGTGAAGAAATACTGGGGAAAAGGGAAAGACAACAAAAAGCATGGATAACAACAGAAACCATCAATAAGATAAAAGACAGAAAAAACAAGAAAGCAGATTTAAACACAAGCAAAACCAGAAGTTCCAAAGCCAAGGCTCAAGAAGTGTACACCGAGGCAAACAAAGAAGTAAAAAGAAGTATCAAAAGAGACAAGAGGAAGTATATTGAGGAGTTGGCAAGAGAGGCAGAAGATGCTGCAGCCAAAGGGAATATGAGAGAACTGTATAGCAGCACAAAGAAGCTAACAGGGAAATACAAGCAAACAAGTTGCCTCATACAAGGGGATTGACATAAGTCTTGGGCCTGACCATGAAGGACATGTCACAGAGAGCTGAAATTTTGTATAGTGTTTATTCCTTTTCAATATAGTCACCGTCTGAATTGACACACTTCTGCCATCTCTGCTTGACCTTGAAAAGACCTTGGGAGTCGAACACCCTATTTTTCAAACTAAACCAGTCATCACATGCGAGAATAACCTCTTCATCGCTGTCAAAATGATTTCCTTTTAGCTGTTTTTAAGATTTGGGAATAGAAAAAAGTCTGATGGAGCCAAATCTGGAGAATATGGTGGGTGTGGAAGAATTTCAATATTCAAATCGTTGGCTGCTAGCTGCACAAGCCGAGCTTTGTGAGAGGGCGCGTTGTCTTGAAGCAAAGGAAGATTTTGAGTGCGCGTTATCCCTCGTTTCCTGGTCACAACCTTTCTTAGTTTGGTGTGAAGATCTGCATAGTACTGTCCATTAACTGTGTTGCCACGAGGCAGATAATCTTTCAAAAGGACACCTTTGCCGTCCCAAAAAGTAGTCAGCATCACTTTTCCTGCAGATTTCTGCGCTCTCGGCTTGACAGGTGTTGGGGAGCCCGGGGTTTTCCATTGCATGCTGGCAATTTTGGATTCGGGGTCATAATGGTATACAGAAGTCTCATCAACTGTCACCATGGTCTCCAAAAAATTTTTTGACTGACACTTTTTGAGCAACTGTTGACAGCAATTTACCCTCGTTTGCTTCTGTTCACGTGTCAACAGTCGCGGAACCCAGCGTGCACACACTTTTCTCATGTTCAGTCTGTTGTGTAAAATTCTATAAACTGTTCTTTCATTTAGTTTTACTCTACTAGCTATCTCCACAATTGTCATTTTTCGATCCTGGTCAATGATTTTCTTCACTCTTGTTGCATTTTCATCATTGTACTCTGAGGCTGGTCTACCAGATCTTGGCAGATCAGCAACATTTGAGCGGCCGCACTTAAACTGTTGACACCAGTTTTTTACCGAAGTATATGAAGGACAAGAATCACGAAACACTGGTTCCATCTTCCTGTGTATTTCTGTAGGTGTTTTTCCTTGAAACATCAGAAATTTTATCACAGCTCTGGCCTCCTTCTTTTCCATAGTTTTGTCAAATCTTTGGCGCAGCAGATCCAGTCAATAGGGTACATTGCGCCGTGCACCGTAGCAGGAAAACCCATTGAAGAAACAAACGCGTACTTCACACATTCAGTGCAAATATGATGACTGGAAATCCCCCTTGTTTTCTCCTGCGTCTGCAAATTGTAACGTTTCACGTTGATAGTAAAAGCCTTCTGAAGCATACACGCGTTTCCCCAACACAATAAAATGTGTACTCCATTTCTAAGAAAAACCTTGAGATACGCAAGATGACCTAGATTTGAGATTCCATTCATGTCTTTTTATACACTACGTTACCTAAAACGAAAGACAGATGGACTAAAGATAGAAAGAAGGGAGGGGCTGAAAGCATGCAACACTAAACACGCGTCTCGCTACAAAATTACTACCATCACGCGTGTAAGGCCACAAGCACTAGCTTTTTCAAATCGACAGTGATAAAAAACACTACACAAAAGAGAGTTAGGTTTTAAAAACTTACAAAACGCTTATTAGGAAACCTGACATTCTACTGTTTTATGTCTAAAATCCTGACATTAGTCTGACAGTACAGCAGGACAGGTGGCGGTTCTAAACATAAAAAATAAAAAAAACTACACGACTATCCTGGAAAATACATATTTTGAACGCAGCCCCTTAGCCCCATTAAATTTATATATTTTGGGTTCCTTAGGACTTGCTGACAAAGAATATGTTAAACGTTACGCAAATAGTCTAGGAATTACCAAATTATAGCCAAAAGAAATAGTGAGGGATGTCAGACAACACCCAAATCAGAATCGCTCAGTGGCAGATTTTCAACACACCATTGTACGGAAATATGCTGACATGTTACCTCCTATTTGATTGGCGGAAAATAAATGTAAGGCTAAACACGATTAGTTGGACTATAAATACTACTTCGTTGTTGTTAGGGGAAACGTGAGTAGGAGTACTTTTTTGAAAAGCTGTGTAAACATGGCATGATTGGTTAGACCTGCCAATATAGTCAATTAGAGGCGTCAGGTCAACACCACATTTGCAAATAAACTTACTACAGAACCAGTGCGTTGAGCACCAGTGCATATTTTTCTAAATAAAAGCCTGGGACATCGGCAGATCGAAATTGTGTTATATTCAGTGCCAGTCAACGTAATTCTGTATTATTTCCATGAATTGTGGGACTGTGGTCCTAAAGTTATTGAGCAGCACCTGGTCAGAGCTTTGCTGAATCCAGAGGCGGACAGCATACTCCTTGGTCCATATAGCAAACAGTGAGGTGTCTCCAGAATACAGGGAGGCTATCGAGCAGAGGAGTCCTTTCCTGCCGCCATCACGAAAGATAAGCCTATGTGGCCAGCGGAGCTCAACATTATGTAACCCCATCTTAAACTGACATTGTATAAAAATAAGAGGGGAAATTCATTGTTTTAATGCCAGGAACTGAGAACATCTCCAATTCTGACTGAGGTATAAATATGTGGTAGCAAGTAAGGTTATCTGTAATACACTACACTTATTAGATACAGATACCTTCACAGCTGATCTCAGTCAGTACACTAAGTCCCCTATAAATATTTATAATATCCCACTTTACCATATATATTGGGGGCTCGCTCCAGGGATATTGAACTTTCTCCTGTTATAGATATTGGGAATAATAAGAATTAAAAAGTATCCTTGGGTGAAAATAAATAACGTTGAGCTCTCAGTGCCTGTAGTGTCCTTAGATAATTACTGAAAGATTGAATTGTTACATTTGTATGTTAGACAATGGCCGACTTGGCAAAATTTCGATCTGCTGCTGTACAGACTGCGAAAGAGTTAGGAATGGACGGACAAATTATGATTGCTTATGTCACGGCTGAATGTGACAAATATATTGAACGGGAAGAAAGAAGATTAGAAAAAGAGGCCGAAAGAAAGTTAGAGGCTGAGACTAAGAGGCTACAGTTTGAGGCTGAGGCTGAGGCTAAGAGGTTGCAGATTGAGGCTGAGGCTAAGAGGTTGCAGATTGAGGCTGACAAAGAGGCTAAGAAATTGGAAGCAGAAGAAAGAAGATTAGCTGCAGAAAGGGAAGCAGAAGATAAAAGATTACAAAGGGAACATGAGTTACGACTAAGGGAGTTTGAGTTTCAAGGCCATGCTCCTGAAAATGGTGCCAGTCCCTTTGCCTCTGATGCCACTGCTAGCCAGGGAGCCTCAACCTCAGCTATGAATTTTCATTTAGATCATTTTGTTGAGAAAGACGATGATATTGAGAGCTATCTAAATAGATATGAACTATTAGCTACCACATATGGGTTAGAGAGAGAAAGGTGGAGCTTAAAGTTATCTCAAGGTCTTCATGGGGCAGCTTATGAAGTTTTTGCCAAAATGAGCAGAGGTGATCAGGAAAATTATGACATGCTAAAGCAGGCTCTTTTGTTAAGATATGAAAAGAACGCAGAATTTTATAGGAAAAAATTTAGGAATGCTGAACTACTGTCAGGTGAAACCTATCACCAGTTCTCTGCACGGTTAGAGACATACTTGGAGAAATGGACTTCTCTGGGGAAAACCCAAGATCTTAAGGAAATGGTCCTTATAGAACAACTAAGAGAGTCCATGGCTCCAGACCTGAGAAAGTTTCTCATGGAACAAGGTGCAGAGAGGCTGGGTGAGTTGCTAAATGTTGCTGAAAGGTATCAAGCAGCTCAGGCAGAGGTATCAGGTAACAAAAAGAAACAGTTGGAAAATTTTAGGGCACCACAGAACTTTAATAAATTTGATCCTAGGGATCAAAACAAAGGTAAGCACCAGTTTGATAGGCCACGGTATGACAATAAAAATAAAACCCCACAATTCGATGAAAGGAAATATGATGAAAGAAAATCTTTCAACCAAGGGAAAAGGTGGTGTAAGAATTGTCAGATGAACAATCATGACACTGACCGTTGCAGAAGGAAACCTGTGTATATGGCCACCCTTCAGGTCAGGTCGACCTCAAGACAGGAGGAGGATATTATGTTAGATACCACTCCAGAAGAGATGAGGAAGGCACAGGCTGGGGATAAGACCCTCAAGCCTTGTTTCAGGAAATTGTCAACTTGTCATACAACTCCAGGCAAGGGAGATTTTTACATGAAAAACAAGTTGATGTATAGGAAGACTGGAGCTAGATCCAAAGGTCAGGGACAGCTGGTACTTCCTAAAAGATATAGGGCAGACTTAATAAGGAGCCTACATGTGAAACAAGATGGGGACCATGAGAAGATTGGTACCATCATCCAAAAGGTGGCTCACAATTATTATTGGCCCAAGGCAAGATGGGACATTGAGAATTTTGTAGAAAGGTGTAGCATAGCACATGAGGGAACACCCACAAGTGGGAACATTGATCAGGACCTGGACACGCCAAGGGGCAAAATTAGGCCTGATAATAAAAAGAGAAATAAATTTGATAAAGTGGACCAAAGGGAATGGGAAGCCCCTTTTCACGGACAAGCTTCACTTAACTGTTTTACAATGGCCACTATGCGGCGAGTGCAAAAAGATGTCTTACCCCAGGTTAAGTCGAAAATCCCTCAATCGGACTTAAACAAACTGGAGGAAGAGGATGTAGAGAGGAAATCTCTCATCAAGAATTTTAAGTGGGGAGAAAGCCCCAAGAGGAAAATTGGTAGCGGTCGTTTTATGCATGATAATTCTGGGAAGAAAAATCATCACTATAGAGCTTCTAGTGGAAGAGACCATACCGGTGCATGGACAAATAGGTCCACAAAATTAAAGCTCCACATGTAACGCTGTTAAGAACGTGGACTGATGAAAAGGCAGAGGAAAATATTACATCCTCATACCAATATGTGAATGAGCTGACCACTCGTTTAAAAACTGGCTGGAAACTTGCCAATGAAAATTTGAAACAAGCCAGGAAGAAACATGCTGCCTATTATAACAGGAAGGCGAAAGACAGAGATTTGGCTGTGGGAGAGAAGGTACTGCTTCTTCTACCCGGTAGTCAGAATAAGTTACAGATTGGATGGCAAGGTCCATATACAGTTATAGAGAAGGTGTCTAGAACCAATTATAAGATAGATAAGAAGGGGAAAGAAAAAATCTATCATGTGAATCTCCTGAAGAAATATTTGGAAAGAGAAAATCAGGAAGAGACACACTTGTTGACCTTGTCAATTGCCATGGAGATGAAAAAGGAACCACTTTCATCATTTGAATATCCATTACACCCCTGTGAGACAGCGGCACAGGTGAAAATCAGTACACATTTAACGAAAACTCAGAAAGAGAGAGTACAACAGGTTCTAGATAATCATGCAGAGGTGTTAACAGACCGACCAGGACATACAAACTTATTGGAATATGATATGAAGCTGATAGACCCCACACCTGTCTGTATGAAACCCTATTCGATTCCTTTTGCTAAGGAGAAAGCTTTGAAGGAAGAGATAGACTATTTGTTGAAGGAAGGAATTATTTCACACAGTGAATCTTCGTATAGTTCCGGTGTTGTACTCCTAAGGAAGCCCTCTGGAGAACATAGACTCTGTATAGATTACAGGAGACTGAATGCTATTACAGAAGGACAGGTGGATACATTGCCGGATACAAATCAGTTGTTTGCCAGGCTAAATAAAGCTAAATATTTCTCAAAAGTGGATCTGAGTAAAGGATACTATCAGATTCCAGTAAAGCCTGAGGTTAGACCATACCTAGCTTTTAGTACCTCAGAAGGACACTATGAGTTTAACAGATTGCCATTTGGATTGAAGAATGCGCCTAGTGTCTTCTCTAGAATGATGAGAAAATTATTGGACCCTCTGAATAATCCATGTATCACAAATTTCATGGATGATATCCTTATAGCAACAGAAACATTTGAGGAACACATTGACTCTCTGAACATGCTGTTTAATCGACTTAGGGAAGCGAATTTAACAGCCCGACCAACCAAATGTTGCGTTGGATGTAAAGAATTGGAATTTTTGGGACACACAGTTTATCAGGGAAACATGACCCCTGACCCAAAGAATTTAGAGAAACTAAAGAAAGCCCCGAGACCACAAACCAAGAAAGACGTGAGATCCTTTGTCTCATTATGTGGTTTCTACCAAAAGTATATCAAAAACTTTAATTCCATATGTGCACCGTTAACTGATTTGACACGAAAGGGAAATCCAGATCGAATTACATGGACACTACAATGTGAAATGGCTTACCAGGAATTGAAGGAAAAGCTCACAAGCAAACCTATTTTGAAATTACCTGACTTAAGTCAAGAATTCATAGTAAGGATGGATGCCAGTAATATTGGGTTAGGTGCAACTCTGCTACAGAGATCAGATGCATTGGATGGGGAATTAAGCCCAGTGGCATATGCTAGCAGAAAGTTGAATAAAGCTGAAACCAACTACTCAACTAGCGAAAAAGAATGTCTTGCAGTAATATGGGCGATAAAGAAATTCAATATTTATCTGTATGGGAAGGCATTTAAGTTGCAAACGGACCACAAACCCTTGTCGTTTCTAGCACAGGCTAGGCATGAAAACTCGAGATTACTCCGTTGGTCCTTATTGATGCAGCCATTTGAGTTTAGCATAGAGTATATAAGTGGAAAAACAAATCTGGGAGCGGATTTTTTAAGCCGCCATCCGTGTGATGAGAATCACCCTAAACTCCAGGAAAAATAATAAATTTCTCTATGTGTATATAGAATTATAGACTGACATATAACGTCTGTTTTAAGTGGGGAGGATTTGTCGTGAGAAATTCTAATCCACATATATAAATTAAAACGTAAATGTAAAGCCTAACAAATAACTTCAATAAAAGGAAAGAAGAATGGTAAAGAACAGTGCTGTCACAATGACTGTACTGGAAATCCCCCTTGTTTTCTCCTGCGTCTGCAAATTGTAACGTTTCACGTTGATAGTAAAAGCCTTCTGAAGCATACACGCGTTTCCCCAACACAATAAAATGTGTACTCCATTTCTAAGAAAAACCTTGAGATACGCAAGATGACCTAGATTTGAGATTCCATTCATGTCTTTTTATACACTACGTTACCTAAAACGAAAGACAGATGGACTAAAGATAGAAAGAAGGGAGGGGCTGAAAGCATGCAACACTAAACACGCGTCTCGCTACACAATTACTACCATCACGCGTGTAAGGCCACAAGCACTAGCTTTTTTTCAAATCGACAGTGATAAAAAACACTACACACAAGAGAGTTAGGTTTTAAAAACTTACAAAACGCTTATTAGGAAACCTGACATTCTACTGTTTTATGTCTAAAATCCTGACATTAGTCTGACAGTACAGCAGGACAGGTGGCGGTTCTAAACATAAAAAATAAAAAAAACTACACGACTATCCTGGAAAATACATATTTTGAACGCAGCCCCTTAGCCCCATTAAATTTATATATTTTGGGTTCCTTAGGACTTGCTGACAAAGAATATGTTAAACGTTACGCAAATAGTCTAGGAATTACCAAATTATAGCCAAAAGAAATAGTGAGGGATGTCAGACAACACCCAAATCAGAATCGCTCAGTGGCAGATTTTCAACACACCATTGTACGGAAATATGCTGACATGTTACCTCCTATTTGATTGGCGGAAAATAAATGTAAGGCTAAACACGATTAGTTGGACTATAAATACTACTTCGTTGTTGTTAGGGGAAATGTGAGTAGGAGTACTTTTTTGAAAAGCTGTGTAAACATGGCATGATTGGTTAGACCTGCCAATATAGTCAATTAGAGGCGTCAGGTCAACACCACATTTGCAAATAAACTTACTACAGAACCAGTGCGTTGAGCACCAGTGCATATTTTTCTAAATAAAAGCCTGGGACATCGGCAGATCGAAATTGTGTTATATTCAGTGCCAGTCAACGTAATTCTGTATTATTTCCATGAATTGTGGGACTGTGGTCCTAAAGTTATTGAGCAGCACCTGGTCAGAGCTTTGCTGAATCCAGAGGCGGACAGCATACTCCTTGGTCCATATAGCAAACAGTGAGGTGTCTCCAGAATACAGGGAGGCTATCGAGCAGAGGAGTCCTTTCCTGCCGCCATCACGAAAGCCTATGTGGCCAGCGGAGCTCAACATTATGTAACCCCATCTTAAACTGACATTGTATAAAAATAAGAGGGGAAATTAATTGTTTTAATGCCAGGAACTGAGAACATCTCCAATACTAGTTCCAACAGAAACAAACACTTGAAGTCATGATGACAAATAACAACATAGCTTGAAAAAACAAAACCAGTATTACCTCATATTACTACTACACAACTGACACACATAGGATAATATTAATAAAATATGTCACTACAAGATTCATATTGATAAATTCTGTACATATAACTTGTAATTAAAATTGATTGTGATTCCTGGTTCACTTTGTATTTGAATCAGGACACCTATATATTAATGAAAAGTACTTAATACATATTGATATTTGAAAATTTACCAGTGACTTATTTAAGATAGTCTCATAGAGTGTTATATGTATGTGAGTGTCAAACTGTTGTCAAGTGTGGTGGAATAAATTAAATTGTTTATCTGTCTGTTATTGTTGTGACTTACACTTCATCATTTACAAAACCCTAGACATTCAACGTAGTCATCACAATATTCCAGAATAATTCTGACTGAGGTATAAATATGTGGTAGCAATATCCCACTTTACCACAAATGGGAAACTGCTCAGCAATCATCATGTGACGTATTCTTTCCAGAACGTTGTCTCCATTACAGCTGCTCTGAACGCATCACGATTCTGGGCAAGTCGACCTGCATCAGCCAAAGACAAGTTCAGACTCTCTGTGATGTCCTGGGTCCACCGTCGTCTAGGTCGACCCCTTCCCCTTTTTCCAGGGACCATGCCTTCCATCACTGTTTTTTCCAGACTATTATGTCTTTTTATATGACCGAAAAATTTCAGCTTCCTTATTGCGATGGTATTTAGGAGCCAATGTTCCTGTACATTTAGTGAGTGCAGTACTTCTCTGTTGGTCTTTTTTTCTGTCCAGGGTATTCTCAACATCCTTCTGTAGCATTTCATTTCGAATGATGTAATCTTTTTTGCAACTGTTTTTTTGAGTGTCCAAGTCTCGCAGCCGTATGTTGCTACTGGGAATATACATGCTCTGATCAGTTGTAACTTTGTTTCTTTGCTTGTGCCTTGCCATAGGTTTTACATCTGTATTAGCTTGTGTGAAGCAATTGCAAGTCTTCTTTTAATTTCTACTGCACAGTCGCCAGAGCTGTTAATGATTGATCCTAAGTATTCGAATTCATTGACACTTTCCAGTTCTTCGTTATCAATTTCAATTTCTGGTTTGGTCTTTACTTTGTCTGTTGTCAATACTTTGGTCTTCTTGGTGTTTAGGTATAGATTCTGGGCCTCGCTGTGTTTTTTGGTGGACAGAAGTAATTGTTCAAGTCCTTCTGGGTTGGTCGATAGGAGGACTGTGTCATCAGCATATCTGATTTCCGGGATCTGGTACCCGCCGATGTTAAATGAGTCAAACTCTGTGTGTTCTTGGTCATCTCTTACGTTTCTCATGATATTCTCGGCATAAATGTTAAACAGGTAAGGGGAAAGGGTACAGCCTTGTCTTACTCCTTTCTGTACTTCAAACCATTCTGATGTTTCCCCCTCTATTCTTACGGCTGCCTGTTGTTCTTGGTACAGCAGTGCGATGAGTTGTATAAGGTGGTTTGGAAATCCCATATTTTTCATAATAGCCCATAACTGCTGATGTTGTACACAATCGAAAGCCTTTGTGTAATCAATGAAACAATATACAGGAGCAAATGAAGAGGTGGACAGAATATTTTGGTGACCTTCTCAATAGAACAGCTCCACAAAACCCCCCGGACATCCAGCCAGCAGAAGAAGAGCTACAAATTAACGGTGAAAGACCAACGAAGGAAGAAATAAAGAGGGCCATGGGGCTTCTGGGGGATGGAAGGGCGGCTGGACCTGATGGCATTCCAGCGGAGGCCATAAAAGCAGATATCGACATGGCTACGGAGATGGTATATAAATTACTTGGTAGGGTCTGGGAAAAGGAAGAGATGCCAGCAGAGTGGAAGGAGGGATATCTGGTTGGGTTGCCTGGGGGGGGGGGAGGTTTACAAGAGTGCACAGATTGTGGTGGAATGGTGTTGCTATCGGTGCCGGGAGGGGTGTTGGACAGGATTATCCTTGAGAGATTGAGGGAGTCCATGGATGGGGGACTGAGAGATGGACAGGCGGGTTTTCGACAGGGCAGATCATGTGCAGACCAGATGGCCACTTTGAGAATGGTGGTTGAACGGGGTCTGGAATGGAGTTCGCCACTGTACATCAGATTTGTGGACTACGGAAGGGCATTTGACAGTGTGGACAGAGGGTCACTTTGGAGGTTGATGGGGCATTGTGGGGTTCCCCTGGGGATCATTAATTTGATGGGGAAGACATATGAAGACATGGCGTGCAGAGTTCTTCACGAGGGACAGCTTGCAGAACCGTTTGGGATGGGGGCATTAGTGGGAAGGATGTCTCTTGTTTCCATTTCTTTTCTTGCTGTTCTCTGATTTAGGATGTTGCTGTGTATGTGGTAGTGGAACAGTTCACAGGGTTATCACACAGGCAACATGACGTGTAGAGTCATAGAAAGGGTAACTTCGTTGTATAAGTTTCTTCCATTTATTGCACGCCACAAAACAGTCATGATACTTATGACATCAACATAGTTAACGAGTTCAGCAAGATGATATGGCACATTGAAAACAATTTCTGTAGTCAGCAATGACAGCTGTTGTATATATGCGTCATAAGACATCACAGTTCAATAGATTCAGAAATTCATAAATCATAGAGTTCTAGTTCGTGAAGCTGTATAAATAATAATAATTTCTATAACTTCTGCAACAGTGTCAGCTACAGATCTTCAATGTTCATAAACAATAATAAATGCTCCCATTCTGATGCTAGCAGATCAGTTGTATACAATCAGTCCGTTTACTGTCTGCACGTGAATAGCATACATGGGCTACAGGTCAGCTCGACCTTTATAATGTTCCTAAGTCTAACCATCTGACTTGGACGTGATCTCTGATATAACGAATCCTGGAACACAGACAATAGTCTTGTTGGTCTAGAGCGACCCATATATATTTTAACTAGTTCAGGTATAAAGATACCGGTGACTTAATCCTAGTCAAAGTACCTCTCCATTTTGAATCACACAGGCGAGCAAATAGGCGACAAAATGACGAACCTCTAGATGATAGCATAAAGTTCGATACAAGAGGAATTACCTTATTTCGGAAAATCAACCATGAACATATGCCTCCAGGCAGGCGTGAATAATACTGGGAAATAGTCTAGTTAGCTAACTAACTCACAACGACAATGTATTTCCCTCAGAGAATCACAAGACGCAGGTCGCGTCTGCTCGCTTCTTAAACCATTTCTCAACTGCCGAACTGGGCGGAACACACAGAACGAACTCCCAGCTTTTGACATGCGCAGAACGACAATCTCTGAGTTGCCGTTCACAATAAGACGATTCTAAGAACATTCGAGATAAAAGTCTTATAGAATCGCGCCTTTTATGGTCATGAAAAGAAGCGTTAAGAAAGGTTTCAGACATCTACCATAGTTGACTGATACTACCAAATAAGGAGATGTGGTCACGCTTCGTTCAAGAAATTATAGACCGAACGTGTCTCTATACAAGAGAAGGCAAACTCCTAAAAAAATTGTAGTTTCGATAACTCGGATTATGTCCCTTTGACCATAGAAAACATAATACACACTTCAGTCAAAAAAATGATCATACATATGAAAAATGTTTATACAAACGAAAAATAATAATGATCCGTGCGTAACATTACCGCACCCTCCCTGGAAAAAAAAAATGAAACATTTTTTTTTTTTTTAAATCCTGGAGCCGGAAAAAATCTAGGCTCCTAACGCACGTATGATGCGTGGATATATACCTAACAAATTAGCTCAACGCATGGAGCGACACTGAGATCATATCTCAGATCCTTAGAGAAAAAAATTTATCTAAGTATACGCTGATATATTCCAGGAAGGTGCCACCAACACACGCCACAATGATGGCAACAACATAATGACAATCAAATTATTCTCATACCAATATATGAAATTAAATATATTATGTGTTATCATACAATGTGTTGCAAATAGCGGTGTAATTTACTAATATACCGCACTATATTATTACATTATATAAAGTAACAGTAATTAATAAGTAATACATGTGTTGATCTTCGGTGACATAAAACATTCAATAGAAGAAGATGTGGACATCATCCGCTCCCAATGTAGGACAGGACTTGATATCCTCAAAGTTCCACAATGGACATAAACTCGCAGACTTCAATGATGTGCTGCGAAAATATCAATAACACAAATCTTAAAGACAACTGGTAAATTTCTTAATACAATCCTGAAAATAATTTATTTAAATGTGGCCGAGTGATCTTTTGGCCCGTATATCACTAACTAAGCCTTCTTAGATAATTACATGGTACAATGTTATAAATTTCCCTCAAAAAAAAAAAAGTGAGACAAAATCTACTAACATGTCATTATAACATTGGACTGTATATCAGGAAATATATATATATGACAGAAGAATCATGTGGAATCGTGTGGACATCTGGACAGAATGTCTGCCATTACATTATCCGAACCACGGATAGCTCGAACCGAGAAATGAAATGGTTGAAGAGCTATGGCATAACGAGTGGACCTCGAGCTCTTCAAGTTTTTTGCTCTGAATAGCAGTAAGCGCTTTCTGGTCGGTTTCCACAATGAAATGTGCGCCTAGAAGAAATCTTTGTAACTTCAGAATAGACCATACCATAGCCAATAACTCACGGTCTAAAACCGAGTAATTCTTTTCTGCAGCGTTTAATTTCCTAGAGATATACATCACCGGATGCAAAGTATCAGAATACTCCTGCATTAGTGCTGCCCCAATCCCTGTTGACGAGGCGTCACTTCGAAGAACAAAAGTCTTCTCAATAGTAGGTAACTTAAGAATAGGTGGAGATGAAAATAGGGCTTTAACCTGGTCCAATGAGGATTGACATTCTTTAGACCAGCGGATCAGATTAGGCGACCCTTTCTTCAATAAAGTAGAAAGCGGTGCCATAATGGAGGACAGATTCGGAATGAATCGTCCGTAGAATTGAATCAAACCTAATAGACTCCTTACTTGTTTCTTCGTCTTAGGGACCGAAATGTTAAGTATTTTTGAAACATTGTGGTCCTCTGTCTTTAAAAGACCATGACCAACCCGATGACCTAGGAAAGAAATCTCGCTAAATCCTATAAAGGCTTTTGAGGGTTTTGCAGTCAAGTTATACTCGCGAAGAGTAGACAGTAATTCGTATAAACCCAAATAATGATCTTCCCAAGAATCACTGAATAGACAGATATCATCTAGGTATGCTATGACATCTGTACGATATGCGAGAATTCGCCGCATCATGCGTACGAATGTAGCAGGGGCGTTCATAAGACCAAAAGGCATGAAATTCCATTGGAATAAACCCCTAGGTGTAGAAAAAGCTGTAAAAGGTTTGGCACGTTCAGTTAGCGGGACTTGCCAATAACCTTTAGACAAATCTAGTTTGGTAAAGAATCTAGAATTAGAAAGTTTATTGAGTAGCTCTTCTAATGAAGGCATAGGTTCAGCATCGAACTTCGTAACTTGGTTCAATTTGCGATAATCTACGCAAATGCGAATGTTATTATCCTTCTTTCGAACAATAACCATAGACGAAGAGTATGCTGAAGTGGATGGTTCAATGATTTCCAAACGTATCATTTCATCCAATTCTTTTTCGACTTGAGACTGGAAATGGATAGGTATTGGATATGGTCTGACTCTGATAGGATTGTGATCAGTTAGCACAATGTCATGTTCTATGACATGTGTGTGTCCCGGGATGTCTGTAAGAACATCCTGAAATGTTTGCAACATCGAAGAAACTTGTCGATGTTCCTCAGCGGAAAGATTTGGAGAAACGGTCACGTTTTTCCAAGATTCCGTAGAATAAAGTGGGACCATAGAAAGAGGAAGATTGACATCAGAAAAAGTAGTTTCCTCATCCTGTATAACTGACAGAGATGAGTACTGACCATGAGTTGCTTGTGAATTGTCCGTAGCCTGGAAAATAGGCTGCAAATAGTCAGGTCTTTCATAAAATTCCGTGAGCATATTTATGTGGAAAGTTTTATGCTTTCCATCAATATCGACAACATAGTCAACATCAGAAATTTTGGAGACTATTGCATATGGACCTTTCCATGCAATTAGAAGTCTGTTCTCCCTTGAAGGAAGTAGAACGAGAGCTTTGTCACCTGGACAAAGTTGTCGTAGACATCTATTCTTATTTGCAAACTGCCTTGCCTTTTCTTTAGCAAATTCTGAAGACGAAGTTGCTAGTTTGCATGCCTCGATGATCTTTTGCCTAAGAGCAATGACGTACTCATAAGAAGATTGAGTCTCATCGCTAATATTATCGGCAGTGATTAGATCGTGAAGTAAAGACATAGGGCCGCGCGGTTGCGCGCCAAAGACAAGTTCAAAAGGGGAAAACCCCGTATGTTCATTGGGGACCTCTCTATACGCAAAGAGAGCCGCGGGTAAGACCCTGTCCCAATCCTGAGGATGATCCTCAGTTATTTTACCAAGTAAAGTTTTCAGAGTCCTATTTAAACGTTCGACCAACCCATTAGACATTGGGTGATAGATACTGCTGAGAGACCTTTTAATGTGTAGCATAGACATTACCTGTGACATAGTGTCTGATATAAGTTGAGTGCCATGGTCTGACAATATTTCTCCGGGAAAACCCAAGCGAGAAAATATCAGCCAAAGAGCGTCTGCGATATCAGCAGTTGAGATGCTCTTGAGAGGTATTGCCTCTGGCCAACGTGTGCACATATCGACACATGTAAGGATAAATTGATGTCCTCTAGCCGACTTAATTCTAAAAGGACCGATAATATCTATTGCCATTTTTTGAAAAAGGGCGAATAGGAATGTCAGCAGCCTGGATAGGCGCAGCATGTCGTGGTCCTTTAGATTTGACCTCCTGACATACTTTGCAAGAGCGACAGTACATTCGTATGTCCTTGCTCACAAATGGCCAAAAGAAAGCCGCAAGAACCCTCGACTTTGTACGGGAAAAACCCATATGTCCAGCACATTGCGAGTCATGAGCATGTTGCAATATTTGCAATCTCATGCTCTTAGGCACAAGAATTTGTGAATGAGTGGACGTAGTCGAGTCTTGTACCATACGTACAAGTACGCCGTTCTTCATAGAAATCCAAGATTTCCTATTAGTGTTCTGATTAGGATCACCTTTTTTTGCTAGAATGAAGAATTTTTGTAAAGAAGGATCTTCTTCTTGCAATTTGATAAATGAGTCACGTGTAATAGTCAAGTGACTATCTTGGTCATTTACTTCATCATTATTAGTTAATGAAGTTTGAGGTGGATCCAGAGCATGTGCTCTTGTGACCACCGCATTGGTAGCTTCAATGTTTTGCTCTTCCCAAACAGCAATCTGCTGTGGGGTACATTCCCTAACTCCGTGAATACGACCAATAATAAGGTCCGCAATAGGGTTTGGAAGTAGACACGCGTGGACCTCTCCCGTGAAGAAAGGAGTAGCAATGTGTATTATAGCAGTAGGATACTTTTCTAACGTGCCACCAAATGTGACACATTTGATGACTTTTCCTGTAGCACAGGATGGATCTACAAGAGATTGCCTAACGCCGACAGTAGTACATCCAGAATCAAACAACACTGAGACTGGATTACTATTTACTAGCCCCTTATGTAATATAAGAGAACCTCTCCCATCATGAGCAACATTAGCAGGAAGAGCGGGCAAAGGAATACCACAGCTTAGAGTACTAACGGTTTTCGGATCAAATAAAGTACTGCATTGGATACATTTATTTGCCCTACCAAAATCAAAAGATGAGCATCCGATAGCATTATGGTCTTTATCATTATTAACCTGTTTATCTGCTCCCTGAGATTCTTGTTGAACAGAGTTTGTCTGTTGATATCTTTTTCTCTTATGTTGCGATCTACCGCGACCATTATTGCCTCTGCAATTATCATTAAAGTCCCTACTGTAATTTTTATCCTGGTTTGAGTTCCAGTTTCCATAACTGTCATTACTATCTCTATGCTGTTGAGAACCTCTATTATCTTGGTATTGAGGTCTCTGCATAAAATATTTACCTCTATACCGATTACCTTTGTGAAAATTTCTAAAGTTAACCGGAGTAGAATAACGTGTAGTATTAGGTTGTCTCCAGTTCTGGGAAGAAGAATCACCCTGGAATTGATCACTATGGTTCTGGGCATAATTACGATTACTCTTTTTATTGAAATTTTTCTGGCTACCCTGAAATTTACGCATAAAATTTGGGCCATAAGGTGCTGCCGAAGCAACTGGCAGACCTTCTTTCACCTTAGAGTTACTAATGGTTATGTGCGGATGCGCAGTAACATACTGGCTACAGTATTCTTCCATTTCTTTTATGTTTTTAGGCTTACGCTCATGAAGAAAAGATAGAAAAGCTTCATTAACAGAAGACATAACCTTATCTCTAAGTAGTAAATCCATAAGAGCTTCAAATGTATTTTCTGTCTTAGACAACTCAACCCATCGTAAAAAAGTAAGACGGATGCCTGAGATGAATTCAGAGAATTCAACTCCAGTTTCTGGTAACATGGTTTTAAATTTAAGACGATATCCGTCCTCGTTAAGTTGGTACTTCTTTAACAATGCCGCCCTGACAACCTCATAGTTGTTTTTGTCAGGCACATCTACCATACTCAACAAAGTCAAAGCATCACCTCTAAGTATCTTGGACAGATGATACACATATAATGTTTTATCTATATTTTGCACATTACATGCACTTTCAAATCTATCTAGATAAAATGTTATATCATCGATTGAGGGATTAAATGCTGGTAGATTAAGCTTGAAATCCTTAGCATTAGTCTTATTTGACACCTTATTTGCATCATTAGCATTACCAGTGTTCAATAACTTTAACTTCTCTAACTCTAAAGCTAAGACTTTTTCATCATGTTCCATTTTTGCTTTTCTCTCATCAGCCTCTCTTTGTAACCTTCTTTCTTCAGCCTCAGCCTGTAACTTTCTTTCTTCAGCCTGGGCCTGTAACTTTCTTTCTTCAGCCTGGGCCTGTAACTTTCTTTCTTCAGCCTGGGCCTGTAACTTTTTTTCTTCAGCCTCTATTTCAAGTCTCTTATTTTCAGCTTCTTTTTCAAGTCTCTTATTTTCAGCTTCTTTTTCAAGTCTCTTATTTTCAGCTTCTTTTTCAAGTCTCTTATTTTCAGCTTCTTTTTCAAGTCTCTTATTTTCAGCTTCTCTTTTTTGTTTTTCCATTTCCATTTGAAATCTTTTTTCCTCCACCTGCATCTGCAGTTTCTTTTGTTCTATTTCAGCCTCTATTCTCTTTTGTTCAGTTTGTTCTTTCATTTTCTTTTCTTCCGACTTCAATGCCTTGGCATATTGAACAGTCGCAAATTCTTCCAACTTATCACCTGTCTTCCCAAGGGCTTTACCCTGCTCAATAAAGTACTCAAATGTAGACATGATGTCTAAAATGTGAGTACAGAACCTGAAATAATTAATTATCTTATTTCAATGTTAAATAGCAACAAGACTTAATAAAGTTCTTGTATAATCTCTATGTTGAACCCAATCTCTGTGGGAAACAGGAGTTGACACCAACTTGTATTATCAAATGTATAATAATATCACAAGTCACCTCTTAATTAACAGTGCACTACTCAAATCAGTGCATAACCATCAGTTATTTATCATAACTGCACTACAATAGTGCATAAGCAAAAACACCAGTTAGTTATGATAAGTGCACTATAGACCAATAGTGCATGAGCATATATTAACAATAGTGAAAGCTAACTATGCAAGAACTATGTAAACAATAACAAGACAATGTAAACAATAACAAAGGTCACCAACAATGTAAACAATAACAAAGATCAAAGTCAATGTAAACAATAACAAAGATCAAACAATACGAAAACATTCGCATAAGTCAAATACACAAACAGCAAAACTAACAAGAAATATGCGAAGATATGACTAACAAATGACGCTACAGTGTATACACAAAAATATACGTAAAGAACTGAATAATAGCAAAGGGGAGACCTACAAATACAAACAATCGAAATCGAAACTAAAAAACACAAAGAAAGAGAGAAAAGAAAAAAGAAAAAAAAAATATATACAAGAAACAAAAATAAAGCACAACTCGTCACAACTAAACAGATATAGCAACGATTGTCGCTAGCAAATTTCACTGTAGGAAATTCGCACAGTCCCTAACGAAAACGCTAACAGTAGAACCTCTGTGACGTGGTATCTTCTACTGAAAGACACCGCCCAACCGAGAAAACCCGCTGAAATATAAACATATAAATATACAAATAACAAATAACATATAACATATAAACATGTATCATGAAAACAATAGGAGAAAGTGTGAAAGTACAGAAGGCTCAGTTAGAACATAAGGGCACAGTTCACAAACAAAACAGGCCACTTAACTTCTATAAATCCAGCGTCAGCACGGTGCAGAACAGGATGTAATCAGCATTCTGAGGATAATGATCCAACGTTGATTAACTTCTGCTCCCATAAACAGCCATGACGAAGGAAATGAGCTTCTAATACTGCAACAGTTGTTACGGCACTTGACCTTCTGAATCTTCTAAATTGATTTAACCGGCACTTGACCTTCTGAACCCGCAACAGTACCCCTGAGACCGGAACAGTTGTTACGGCACTTGTCCTTCTTTTCACCAGATTAGGAAATCCATTCGCTCGGTACTTGTCCTTCTAATTTTACATAAACTTCAATATTGCCGAGCAGCGCCGGGTAGTTTCAAAATCAGCAACTGTCAGAAAATCCGGATACTTTCAATAAAATTTCTTGTAAGGTGGTAGTTGATGCTGTAGTTGTATCTAGTATGATGATGATGTCTGGGTTTGCTGACCCCCTTGATAGCTGGAATCAGAGTGAACCATCCTATGGCCACCAAAAATGATATGGTGCGCCAAAATATCAGATGATAGAACCAGCTCTGGCCACCAAAAATGATAAGGGTGGATTTGAGCTGAAGTGGTAACTTGCCACCCTTATCGACACCTGGTATAAAAGTGCAAGATGTAGGTGTCTTCTCTGATTTAGGATGTTGCTGTGTATGTGGTAGTGGAACAGTTCACAGGGTTATCACACAGGCAACATGACGTGTAGAGTCATAGAAAGGGTAACTTCGTTGTATAAGTTTCTTCCATTTATTGCACGCCACAAAACAGTCATGATACTTATGACATCAACATAGTTAACGAGTTCAGCAAGATGATATGGCACATTGAAAACAATTTCTGTAGTCAGCAATGACAGCTGTTGTATATATGCGTCATAAGACATCACAGTTCAATAGATTCAGAAATTCATAAATCATAGAGTTCTAGTTCGTGAAGCTGTATAAATAATAATAATTTCTATAACTTCTGCAACAGTGTCAGCTACAGATCTTCAATGTTCATAAACAATAATAAATGCTCCCATTCTGATGCTAGCAGATCAGTTGTATACAATCAGTCCGTTTACTGTCTGCACGTGAATAGCATACATGGGCTACAGGTCAGCTCGACCTTTATAATGTTCCTAAGTCTAACCATCTGACTTGGACGTGATCTCTGATATAACGAATCCTGGAACACAGACAATAGTCTTGTTGGTCTAGAGCGACCCATATATATTTAACTAGTTCAGGTATAAAGATACCGGTGACTTAATCCTAGTCAAAGTACCTCTCCATTTTGAATCACACAGGCGAGCAAATAGGCGACAAAATGACGAACCTCTAGATGATAGCATAAAGTTCGATACAAGAGGAATTACCTTATTTCGGAAAATCAACCATGAACATATGCCTCCAGGCAGGCGTGAATAATACTGGGAAATAGTCTAGTTAGCTAACTAACTCACAACGACAATGTATTTCCCTCAGAGAATCACAAGACGCAGGTCGCGTCTGCTCGCTTCTTAAACCATTTCTAAACTGCCCAACTGGGCGGAACACACAGAACGAACTCCCAGCTTTTGACATGCGCAGAACGACAATCTCTGAGTTGCCGTTCACAATAAGACGATTCTAAGAACATTCGAGATAAAAGTCTTATAGAATCGCGCCTTTTATGGTCATGAAAAGAAGCGTTAAGAAAGGTTTCAGACATCTACCATAGTTGACTGATACTACCAAATAAGGAGATGTGGTCACGCTTCGTTCAAGAAATTATAGACCGAACGTGTCTCTATACAAGAGAAGGCAAACTCCTAAAAAATTGTAGTTTCGATAACTCGGATTATGTCCCTTTGACCATAGAAAACATAATACACACTTCAGTCAAAAAAATGATCATACATATGAAAAATGTTTATACAAACGAAAAATAATAATGATCCGTGCGTAACACACATGTCTTGGCAGTAATATAGACAAAGTTGGAGGGACAGACAGCGATATCAAGGTGAGAATACAAGGGGCAAGAGGAGCTTTCATTGCGTTGGGAAATATATGGAGATCAAGAGAAATCGGATCTAACACGAAAATAGGAATCTTCAACTCAAATGTGAAGTCAGTCCTATTGTATGGCTCTGAGACATGGAGAGCAACAGGGACAACAACCAAAAAGCTACAGACTTTCATAAATGGGTGCTTGCATAGAATAGAGAGATTAAAATGGTATGACAAGGTTACCAACGTGGAATTGATGACAAGAACTAGACAAGTGCCAGTGGAACAAGAGATGAGAAGAAGGCGATGGATAGGACACCCACTGAGGAAACCTGTTGATAGCATTACAAGGCAGTCCTTGTTCTGGAACCCCCAGGGCAAGAGAGGCAGAGGTAGACCATGAAGCACATGGAGAAGAGAGCTGGAAACAGAGGTGAAAATGATGAGGAGAATGTGGAAAGAACTTGAGATGATGGCACGTGACAGGAGGACTTGGCATGTGTTTGTTGAAGGCCTATGCTCCTTTGGGAGTGGAGGGTTATGATGATGATGATGTGATAGTATGTAACTAAGGATGATGAAGAGTGGACACGGGGTGAGTCTGAGTTACGCCTTTGGAGCGTACAGAAGTGTTTTACAAAGTGTGGTATAGCCACTTTATTATGTGTGGCAGATCCACTACTCACTCCAGAAGTGTCTACATGAAAGTGTGCTGAGATTGTGTATTCATTACCAAGGAAGGTTGCGTGCAGTAAGCACTGATAATATTAGAAGGTGGGTGAAACTCGTGTTGATATTAATTTCTCATGCTCGAAGAAATAAATACGTAAACATTTGCAGACATAAGAATGGGTGCTTGATAGCATTGTATTACGTGGCAAAATTTGCCTGAACTGTATATGATTAATAGTGCTCATACATATCGAGTATTCTACGTTCTGAATGTATGAATGGCGGATGCCTATAATGGAACTCATGGTATAAAGATTTGGGATGAATCGTTAATCTGTTCACAAGTATGTTGTTCAAATAAACAGTAAGTTGTCAAACTCAAGGCTTCTGTAAAATATATCTTTGGAACAGTTTGTGTTGAATTGGTATTGACTATAATTAAGAACTAACCCTAAATAATTGAGCTTTGCATTTTTACACAGCGGTTATAGAAGAATACTACAAACAGAAAAGGTACCAGTTATTTATTAAAGACTGTATACTTACAATCTAGATAACATAACTCATAAGGTTGGGTCAAATCAAAGTATAAACGTTGAAGATACACAATGCAAACATGCCAGAAAAATCTACACATGAGAAACTAAAACCACCAATAGATATATAGTTCCAAGAATAATTGTAGTACAGAAGAACGCGAAAAACTTTAAAAAAAGAACCCCCTTAACAGTGGTTATAAGTGTGTTTGTTCCCTGGTAATTGGAGTGGTTAACACACCTGCTTTTCAATGTGGGAAACAATAGTTCATGCCAAGCAAAGAACCCAGCTGCATCAGACCTGGCCAGCTGGCAGTGTAATATGCTTGAAGTCGAACAGACAGTATCTTGCCACTAAGGTTAATGGAAAAATATGGGAGATGCTTTATGATACAAACCTCTACCTGCACTCAACAACAGTCAGGGTTTGATGCTTTGTTGGCAATGTTGAACAGGGTAAGCTCTATCTACTGATACATTGTAAGCACAAATCACATCGGCAAAAAAATCCCTGCAACAATGTTAGTGTTGACTCCAGAACAATCTGTATTCTACAAACACTATTAACACTGACTCCAGAACAATCCAAATTCTACAAACACTGTTAGTGATGACTCCAGAACAATCTGTATTCTACAAACACTATTAACACTGACTCCAGAACTTTCTGTATTCTACAAACTTTGTTAGTGCCGACTCCAGAAGAATCCATATTCTACAAACACTGTTAGTGCTGACTCCAGAACAATCTGTATTCTACAAACATTGTTAGTGCTGACTCCAGAACTATCCGTATTTTACAAACACAGTTAATGCTGACTCCAGAACTATCTGTATTCTACAAACACAGTTAATGCTGACTCCAGAACTATCTGTATTCTACAAACACAGTTAATGCTGACTCCAGAACTATCTGTATTCTACAAACACTGTTAGTGCCGACTCCAGAAGAATCTGTATTATACAAACATTGTTAGTGCTGACTCCAGAACTATCTGTATTCTACAAACATTGTTAGTGCTGACTCCAGAAGAATCTGCATTCTACATACATTGTTAGTGCTGACTCCAGACCTATGTGTATCCTACAAACATTGTTATCTGGGGTGTGTTACAGGATACATGTGAAGCATCTTACATCTCAACCATGAGAAGTAACCAACCACCTCACATCATACATCTCAACCATGAGAAGTAACCAATCACCTCACATCATACATCTCAACAATGGGAAGTAACCAACCACCTCACATCATACATTTCAACAATGGGAAGTAACCAATCCCCTCACATCATACATCTCAACCATGAGAAGTAACCAACCACCTCACATCATACATCTCAACAATGAGAAGTAACCAACCACCTCACATCATACATCTCAACAATGAGAAGTAACCAACCACCTCACATCAAACATCTCAACAATGAGAAGTAACCAACCACCTCACATCATACATCTCAACCATGAGAAGTAACCAACCACCTCACATCAAACATCTCAACCATGAGAAGTAACCAACCACCTCACATCATACATCTCAACAATGAGAAGTAACCAACCACCTCACATCATACATCTCAACAATGAGAAGTAACCAACCACCTCACATCAAACATCTCAACAATGAGAAGTAACCAACCACCTCACATCAAACATCTCAACAATGAGAAGTAACCAACCACCTCACATCAAACATCTCAACCATGAGAAGTAACCAACCACCTCACATCATACATCTCAACCATGAGAAGTAACCAACCACCTCACATCATACATCTCAACAATGAGAAGTAACCAACCACCTCACATCAAACATCTCAACAATGAGAAGTAACCAACCACCTCAGATCAAACATCTCAACCATGAGAAGTAACCAACCACCTCACATCATACATCTCAACCATGAGAAGTAACCAACCACCTCAATACTTACACTAGACGCATTCATCGTTATTTTCCTTTTCGTTTCTTATGGAGCATGGAGCCACCACTGGTAGCTGGTCCTCTTATGGAGCATCGAGCCACCACTGGTAGCTGGTCCTCTTATGGAGCATCGAGCCACCACTGGTAGCTGGTCATCTTATGGAGCATGGAGCCACCACTGGTAGCTGGTCCTCTTATGGAGCATTGAGCCACCACTGGTAGCTGGTCATCTTATGGAGCATCGAGCCACCACTGGTAGCTGGTCATCTTATGGAGCATGGAGCCACCACTGGTAGCTGGTCATCTTATGGAGCATCGAGCCACCACTGGTAGCTGGTCATCTTATGGAGCATCGAGCCACCACTGGTAGCTGGTCATCTTATGGAGCATCGAGCCACCACTGGCAGCTGGTCATCTTATGGAGCATGGAGCCACCACTGGCAGCTGGTCATCTTATGGAGCATCGAGCCACCACTGGTAGCTGGTCATCTTATGGAGCATCGAGCCACCACTGGTAGCTGGTCATCTTATGGAGCATGGAGCCACCACTGGTAGCTGGTCCTCTTATGGAGCATCGAGCCACCACTGGCAGCTGGTCATCTTATGGAGCATGGAGCCACCACTGGTAGCTGGTCCTCTTATGGAGCATCGAGCCACCTCTGGCAGCTGGTCATCTTATGGAGCATCGAGCCACCACTGGCAGCTGGTCCTCTTATGGAGCATCGAGCCACCACTGGTAGCTGGTCCTCTTATGGAGCATCGAGCCACCACTGGTAGCTGGTCCTCTTATGGAGCATCGAGCCACCACTGGTAGCTGGTCCTCTTATGGAGCATGGAGCCACCACTGGTAGCTGGTCCTCTTATGGAGCATCGAGCCACCACTGGTAGCTGGTCATCTTATGGAGCATCGAGCCACCACTGGTAGCTGGTCCTCTTATGGAGCATGGAGCCACCACTGGTAGCTGGTCCTCTTATGGAGCATCGAGCCACCACTGGTAGCTGGTCCTCTTATGGAGCATCGAGCCACCACTGGTAGCTGGTCCTCTTATGGAGCATCGAGCCACCACTGGTAGCTGGTCCTCTTATGGAGCATCGAGCCACCACTGGTAGCTGGTCCTCTTATGGAGCATCGAGCCACCACTGGTAGCTGGTCCTCTTATGGAGCATCGAGCCACCACTGGTAGCTGGTCATCTTATGGAGCATGGAGCCACCACTGGCAGCTGGTCATCTTATGGAGCATGGAGCCACCACTGGTAGCTGGTCCTCTTATGGAGCATCGAGCCACCACTGGTAGCTGGTCATCTTATGGAGCATGGAGCCACCACTGGTAGCTGGTCCTCTTATGGAGCATGGAGCCATCACTGGTAGCTGGTCATCTTATGGAGCATCGAGCCACCACTGGCAGCTGGTCATCTTATGGAGCATCGAGCCACCACTGGTAGCTGGTCATCTTATGGAGCATCGAGCCACCACTGGCAGCTGGTCCTCTTATGGAGCATCGAGCCACCACTGGTAGCTGGTCCTCTTATGGAGCATCGAGCCACCACTGGCAGCTGGTCATCTTATGGAGCATGGAGCCACCACTGGTAGCTGGTCCTCTTATGGAGCATGGAGCCACCACTGGTAGCTGGTCATCTTATGGAGCATCGAGCCACCACTGGCAGCTGGTCATCTTATGGAGCATCGAGCCACCACTGGCAGCTGGTCATCTTATGGAGCATCGAGCCACCACTGGTAGCTGGTCATCTTATGGAGCATCGAGCCACCACTGGTAGCTGGTCATCTTATGGAGCATCGAGCCACCACTGGTAGCTGGTCCTCTTATGGAGCATCGAGCCACCACTGGTAGCTGGTCATCTTATGGAGCATCGAGCCACCACTGGTAGCTGGTCATCTTATGGAGCATCGAGCCACCACTGGTAGCTGGTCCTCTTATGGAGCATCGAGCCACCACTGGTAGCTGGTCCTCTTATGGAGCATGGAGCCACCACTGGTAGCTGGTCCTCTTATGGAGCATGGAGCCACCACTGGTAGCTGGTCCTCTTATGGAGCATCGAGCCACCACTGGTAGCTGGTCCTCTTGTGGAGCATGGAGCCACCACTGGTAGCTGGTCATCTTATGGAGCATCGAGCCACCACTGGTAGCTGGTCCTCTTATGGAGCATCGAGCCACCACTGGTAGCTGGTCCTCTTATGGAGCATGGAGCCACCACTGGTAGCTGGTCATCTTATGGAGCATCGAGCCACCACTGGTAGCTGGTCCTCTTATGGAGCATCGAGCCACCACTGGTAGCTGGTCCTCTTATGGAGCATCGAGCCACCACTGGTAGCTGGTCATCTTATGGAGCATCGAGCCACCACTGGTAGCTGGTCATCTTATGGAGCATCGAGCCACCACTGGTAGCTGGTCCTCTTATGGAGCATCGAGCCACCACTGGTAGCTGGTCATCTTATGGAGCATGGAGCCACCACTGGTAGCTGGTCATCTTATGGAGCATCGAGCCACCACTGGTAGCTGGTCATCTTATGGAGCATCGAGCCACCACTGGTAGCTGGTCCTCTTATGGAGCATCGAGCCACCACTGGTAGCTGGTCATCTTATGGAGCATGGAGCCACCACTGGTAGCTGGTCATCTTATGGAGCATCGAGCCACCACTGGTAGCTGGTCATCTCACAGGAAACCGGCACCAAGCATTAATATGCTCCCGCAGTGGTGGATTCTGTAGCAATGTGTTATGAACGATGACCTCATGCCAATCTCATAAACAACCTCATATTAGTCACCTTTTTCGACATGCCTGACAGAGCAGTATCCTGAGGGATAACGAATTATCAAACTATCAGCACTGATGAGCCAGACTTCACTGGCCTCACTCAACCAGAACATACTGAAAATCTTAGCAGAAAATATCTTTCACAACAAAAACCTCACATTCACAAACTATCTGTCTTGCTTTCCATCACAATTTCAATTTTTCATAAACCACTGCCACTAAATCAAACCAAGGCCACTAAAGACAGCATTCATCCTCACATTTCCAACATCAGCAACTAACTGCCTCACTTCACATCTCAGAGTCTTCTCACTACCCACAAAATATGCTGCTCTTGAACCACACTTAAGTCCCAACAAATTCTCAGTATTCAAAACATCACACTCACTTAAACTAAACACTTCCTCACAACAACTCACACAGATTTCCTGATAAAGACAACATCTAAATTCACCTCATGCACACCTAACTCAACAGTCAACACAGCACATCTCACCTCACGCACACCTAACTCAACAGTCAACACAGCACATCTCACCTCATGCACACCTAACCCAACTGTCAACACAGCACATCTCACCTCATGCACACCCTAACTCAACAGTCAACACAGCACGTCTCACCTCATGCACACCTAACTCAACCGTCAACACAGCACATCTCTTATGGAGCACAGACCCTCAACAACTATACTATTCATCATGACATACTCAAACATTCCTTAACACTTTACTCTATAGTAAGTATGTACCCACTACCTATATATGTTCACATAATTTTATATAGTCTTACAGTACTCTCCCTCACATTCACACTATAATGTGAACTGGTTTATCTAACCTTTACTGTCCTGTTCAGGATGTACTGACCTGTCCAACGTGTACTGACGAGCTGTTTCTAAACAAAACTCTGCCGCTCCAAGAGTGCCCCAAGCTATTCCATATCTTGCATTATTCAAACATCCAAAGGGACCCTACAAAAAATGAATACAAAAATAGTTAATAATCAAGACAACAAATAACCCCCTATTGTCATGTGGGATAAAAAAAAACTTCTCACATTAAAAGTTTACATTTGTAATTTTGTTATTTAATTTGATGAAATGACACAGCCAGTGTGGTGATGATGATTATAGTGAATATAGAATCCTCTAAAATGTTTATCATTAGTCCTACACTCATCATTATCTCACCAAGTTTTTCATGACCAGAATTCGGGGGGGGCCACATTTTCCTGGGTTTTGAGAGATCTGGATAAATAAATGTAAAATTTGAGTAAGAATTTTCATTTGATGATTGTTAGTTCCAGCATAAACTTGTTAGTTCTGAAGTAAGCTTGTTAGTTCCGGTGTAAGCTTATTAGTTTTGGTGTAAGAGTGTTAGTTCTGGTGTAAAAGTATTAGTTCTGATGTACGAGTGTTTGTTCTGATGTAAGCTTGTTAGTTCTGGTGTAAGTTCTGCTGTAAGAGTGTAAGTTATGGTGTAAGAGTATTAGTTCTGATGTAAGCTTGTTAGTTCTGGTGTAATAGTGTTAGTTCTGGTGTAAGAGTGTTTGTTCTGATGTAAGCTTGTTAGTTCTGGTGTAAGAGTGTTAGTTCTGGTGTAAGAGTGTAAGTTCTGGTGTAAGAGTGTAAGTTCTGGTGTAAGAGTATTAGTTCAGATGTAAGCTTGTTAGTTCCGGTGTAAGAGTGTTAATTCTGGTGTAAGAGTGTAAGTTCTGGTGTAAGCTTGTTAGTTCTGGTGTAAGAGTGCTAGTTCTGGTGTAAGAGTGTTCGTTCTGATGTAAGCTTGTTAGTTCTGGTGTAAGAGTGTCAGTTCTGGTGTAAGAGTGTTAGTTCTGATGTAACAGTGTTAGTTCTGATGTAAGCTTGTTAGTTCTGATGTAAGCTTGTTAGTTCTGGTGTAAGAGTGTTAGTTCTCATGTAAGAGTGTTAGTTCTGGTGTAAGAGTGTTAGTTCTGGTGTAAGAGTGTTAGTTCTGGTGTAAGAGTGTTAGTTCTGGTGTCAGAGTGTTAGTTCTGATGTAAAAGTGTTAGTTCAGGTGTAAGAGTGTTAGTTCTGATGTGAGTGTTAGTTCTGATGTAAGAGTGTTAGTTCTGGTGTAAGAGTATTAGTTCTGGTGTAAGAGTGTAAGTTCTGGTGTAAGAGTGTTAGTTCTGATGTAAGAGTGTTAGTTCTGGTGTAAGAGTGTTAGTTCTAGTGTAAGAGTTCTGGTGTAAGAGAGTTAGTTCTGGTGTAAGAGTGTTAGTTCTGGTGTAAGAGTAATTTCTGGTGTAAGAGTGTTAGCTCTAGTGTAAGAGTGTTAGTTCTGGTGTAAGAGTGTTAGTTCTGGTGTAAGAGTGTAAGTTCTGTTGTAAGAGTGTAAGTTCTGGTGTAAGAGTGTTTGTTCTGATGTAGCTTGTTAGTTCTGATGTAAGAGTGTTAGTTCTGATGTAAGAGTGTTTGTTCTGGTGTAAGAGTGTTCATTCTAATGTAAGCTTGTTAGTTCTGGTTTAAGAGTGTTAGTTCTGGTTTAAGAGTGTTAGTTCTGGTGTAAGAGTGTTAGTTCTGGTATAAGAGTATTAGTTCTGGTGTAAGAGTGTTAGTTCTGATGTAAGCATGTAAGTTCTGGTGTAAGAGTGTTCATTCTGGTGTAAGAGTATTTGTTCTGCTGTAGGCTTGTTAGTTCTGGTGTAAGAGTGTTAGTTCTGGTGTAAGAGTGTTAGTTCTGGTGTATGAGTGTAAGTTCTGGTGTAAGAGTGTAATTTCTGGTGTAAGAGCGTTGGTTCTGGTGTAAGAGTGTTAGTTCTGGTGTAAGAGTATTAGTTCTGGTGTAAGAGTGTTAGTTCTGGTGTAAGAGTGTTAGTTCTGGTGTAAGAGTGTTAGTTCTGGTGTAAGAGTATTATTTCTGGTGTTAGAGTGTTAGTTCTGGTATAAGAGTGTTAGTTCTGGTATAAGAGTATTAGCTCTGGTGTAAGAGTGTTAGTTCTGGTGTAAGTCATGGTGTAAGAGTATTAGTTCTGGTGTAAGAGTGTAAGTTCTGGTGTAAGAGTGTTAATTTTGGTGTAAGAGTGTTAGTTCGGGTTCCATTGTGAGATTGTTAGTTCCAGTGTACACTGGTTAGTTCTGGTGCAAGCTTGTTAGTTCTGGTGTAAGCTTGTTAGTTCCGGTGTAAGATTGTTAGTTCCAGTGTAAGATTGTTGGTTCTGGTGTAAGAGTGTTAGTTCTGGTGTAAGAATGTTAGTTCTGGTGTAAGATTGTTAGTTCTGGTGTAAGCTTGTTAGTTCGGGTGTAAAATTGTTAGTTCCAGTGTAAGATTGTTGGTTCTGGTGTAAGATAGTTAGTTCTGGTGAATGAATATTAGTTCTTGTGTAAGCTTGCTAGTTCTGGTGTATGCTTGTTAGTTCTGGAGTAAGATTGTTAGTTCTGGTGTAAGATTGTTAGTTCCGGTGTAAGATTGTTAGTTCTGGTGTAAGATTGTTAGCTCAGTGTAAGATTGTTAGTTCTGGTGTAAGAATGTTAGTTCTGGTGTAAGAACGTTAGTTCTGGTGTAAGGTTGTTAGTTCTGGTGTAAGATTGTTAGCTCTTTTTGTAAGATTGTTAGTTCTGGTGTAAGAGTGTTAGTTCTGGTGTAAGCTTGTTAGTTCTGGTGTAAGATTGTTAGTTCTGGTGTAAGAGTGTTAGTTCTGGTGTAAGACAGCTAGTTCTCATGTAAGCTTGTGTGGCAGCAGAACTTTGCCACCTTAGTATTTGGGCGTTCACAATGACGTCATAAGAAAATATTATATGATAGCCTCGAAGCCGATTCTGGAAGGGCATAATTCTGAATTTTAAAACGATTGGTTGCTGCAAGATGCATTGTGGAAAAAATACGTGGTTTTGATGTGTTAAACATTACCCTGCAACTGTAAAAACTGTAGGATAATAACTTCGTACCAACAACCTGGGGAGTGAACGGCATATTTATATTTTCTCTTACAGTGAGAGAAGAACATCTAACACGTTCCAAGCGCCATAATGACTACTCACGAATGTTTAAGTGATTTATACTACTGGTATCAGAATCAACGCATGAATTCGAAACATTGATGAAATTATCGATGAAGCATTAAGATATATTCTGGAAATTTTATTAACATGTGAGTAGAGACCCAGTTCTCTCAAGGCCTGCCAATTGCAGTCATGGATTATTTGTTTAACATTTATGATTTATTACAACCATAAGAACTGTAATACATAGACATTAGAACTTTGCTGACTAAAATTTCTCATTACCAGGTACTATTATATAATGATTAAGAAGCTGAGAAATTATATAATTGTTGGCTATATTCCAGCCACTGTGAATGCAAATCATTGACGGACAAAACGGAGACTGTCAATTTTAGGTCGAGAACAGTGATGCTTATCTACCTATTAAAAGAGAAAAGAAGTTGAACCAGTTGTATAAGATGTCCCTTATAAAAGAAAGCGCGATGATAAACCTGAACTCATGTACAAGGCTCCTTTGACAATTCTGACCACAAAATATCCTTGCTCATCACATTTCGTATTCTGCAACAAATATATTGAAAATCAAAAGAAAAGAAAGCTTAATAAAGAGAAAACAAACCCCTCCTTCTGAGATGCTGTTGAGTTAGTCTTTTACTGAGAAGTGTTCATTTATTCAAGAAAAACTTTCATGTTGTCAAGAATAGTCCCTGATGTGAAATATGGCTGTCTGTTATTGAACTGTCATCTTCGTTCAATCACCTCTTTGCCCGTAATTATATCTACTACTGGGCAAGAAACGACTGACGTGTATATTGGGTGTTGAACACCGGGCTGAAATGTCTACTGACTCCACTTGTATTGGAAATAATGATAATCTTTTGGCTGATTAACAGGTTCAACTAATGTCTTACCCATTTTTAATTATAACCACTGTTACGTATGGCCCCAGGCATGAGTGATTAACGATGCCTGGTAAACGAGGTATATTCGCCTTGGCATCTGTCGTATAGACAGCAACTGCCACACTACTTTTCTTGATGCCATGACCAGGATTTTTCAAGCCCAGGTTGTCGTGGAACACCAGACTTTTTGAGTGGTGCTGTTTCCCCAGAATTATCTTCACTTGCACTGTCGCGGAAAGAATTTCCAGCGTTACCTCGGAACCAGAGTTTTCTAAACTGTCGCGACCACAGAATTTTGAACATTTTCGCAGAACCTGGGTTTATCTGAGTGTATCACAGAACCCAGGATCGCAAGTATTGACTATTTGACTAATTTGAAATCTAAATTGTTGAAACAAGGTACAAGATGTCTTCAACATTACATGAGACATAAATCATCGTGATCTGAAAACTATCGCAGAAAAATGTGTCAAGATTGCCATGTGATGATCGAGGTCCACAGCTACTGAAATTCCTTCATACAGACTGATCTTCGACGAAGACTTGGCTCTTCTGTTCCCATAACCATAATCAGATGCGAGACAAAATGAAAATACTCGATGAGAGGTCACAACAAGTGGGTCTGAAAATACACAGAGAAAAGACAAAGATAATGAGAATAAATGCAAGAAATGATAACAAGATTGAACTTGAAGAAACACCACTACAAGATGTAGAATTGTACACATATATTGGCAGCAATATAGACAAAGTTGGAGGGACAGACAATGATATCAAAATAAGAATACAAAAAGCAAGAAGAGCTTTCATTGCATTGGGAAACATACGGAGATCAAGAGAAATCAAGTCCAACACAAAAATTTATTCAACTCAAATATCAAGTCAGTCCTATTGTATGGCTCTGAGACATGGAGAACAACAAAAACAACAACCAAAAAGCTACAGACTTTTATAAACGGGTGCTTGCGTAGAATAGAAGGACTGAAATGGTATGACAAAGTCACAAATGTGGAATTGATGACAAGAACCAGACAAGTGCCAGTGGAACATGAGATGAGAAGAAGACGCTGGCGATGGATAGGACACACATTGAGGAAGCCTGTTGATGGCATTACAAGGCAGTCCTTGTTCTGAAATCCCCAGGGAAAGAGATGCAGAGGTAGACCCAAAAACACATGAAGAAGAGAACTAGATACAGAGGTGAAAATGATGAGGAAAACATGGAAAGAACTTAAGCGGATGGCACAGGACAGGAAGACTTGGCATGTGTTTGTTGAAGGTCTATGCTCCCTGGGAAGCTAAAGGGTACTGACTGACTGAGACTGGGGTGTGGTTATCATTACTTGCATTTATTCTCGTAATCTTTGGTTTTTTTTCTATGTGTAACCCAATTGCAGAGACCCCTCATCAAGTAATCTCATTTTGTCTTGCATCTGTTATAGCAGATATTTATAGAAAATAAAACACAAGCATGCAGGAGCCAAAAAAAATAATGTCTAATTTCTACAAACAAAATTTGTAACACTAGAGTGCAACGTGACCTGTATTATTTTATGATAACAAATGACAAGAAGTGTGTGGATAGACATGTCATACTTACTGACAAGCCAGAGGTATTTGGCAGCAAATTGTCTTCTGGCACCTCCACTTCCTCCATGACAATTTGACCAGTGATGCTCGCACGCAAAGAAAATTTACCCTCTATCTTAGGTGCGGTCAGACCCTTCATTCCTTTCTCTAAGATGAAGCCTCGAATTTTGTTTCCATCGACATCTGACTTGGCCCACACAACAAAAACATCAGCAATAGGAGAGTTAGTGATCCTGTAACAGCACAGAAATGTTGTGTGCTATAATAGCTCAAACTCTTTTACAACAATAAACACTGTTCTGTCATGTTCTATAATAGCTCAAACACTTTTACAACAATAAACACTGTTCTGTCATGTTCTATAATAGCTCAAACACTTTTACAACAATAAACACTGTTCTGTCATGTTCTATAATAGCTCAAACACTTTTACAACAATAAACACTGTTCTGTCATGTTCTATAATAGTTCAAACACTTTTACAACAATAAACACTGTTCATGGTTTCTTTTCGTGGTTTCTATCAGTCCCCATGGATCTTGTACCCCTCTTGGTCACTTGCTGCTGTAAGTAGTGTATTATCTACATGCCATATACTGCTGATATTATGTTCCTCAACTATTAATATGGTAAATCATCTAGCAGTAACACAAATATTTTGGTGATTACACTAAACAGGTCTGGTGAAAAGATACATCCATATCCTGTCTCTATCAACTTGATTATCAACTAAAATTGTTGCTTCCACTTTCCAATACACTTTTAGTACTACTCTCAGAGACATGCTCCCAAGTTGAGATCCTTCCACTGTACTCTGGCTAGGCCGGACCCAGTCATCATCCAGCATTTTCAAGCGACTAATGTGTATAATTTTTTTTTTTTTTAGGGCATACTTTTATGCTATTCCCTGCTTTTAAAAAAAAACTTCATCATATAAAACAAGCTGCTACTGTAACTACAACACCATATGTCACAAAGCAATTTGATGCAGGACATCTATAAGGTTATCTCACAGACACACACATGAATACAGAATAATGATAAACAGAACAACATTACAATCACACACATTAACAATCCCAAGGACAGCTAATATAACTAACAAAAGATGTTTGAGAAGAGCTAACGAACAAAGACATAAAAAACAAATATAAGGAGAAGATAATCAACCTTCACTGGACATGTGATGAGCAAAGAAGCATCTAAAACATCGTGACCATGGTTAAAAACAGAAGGAAAAAGAAGCAGAGGAAGATATAAAGAAAAGATATTGGATAGCTTAACACAATGCTATGGCATGACATCAACAACAGAACTGATGGAGAGCATAAAAAACAGATCTGTGTAGGGACAAGATTCCCTATGCATCTGACTTGATTTGAGGAGTACACCAACACAGTATGACACATACCAGGATTTGGTGCCATTGAGCACATAGGTTTTCTTCTGCTTGTTGTACTTGGCCGTAGTCTCCATACCACCTGGGTTGCTGCCATGATTGGGTTCAGTCAAACCAAAACATCCAATCAGATTTCCCTGTGCTGGAAACAAACAAAAATATGTGCAAGTGTCAAATCTCTATCCTGTAACAAACTGAGTTTACACTGTTTTAGATCTCTCTGCCTTTCTCTGCCTGCCTTCCTGTACATGCATATGTGCAGATATACGTCTTGTGCCTGCAAGTTCAAATCTATAGGACAGTAAAGATTTTGCTATTCAAAGAAAACGAATCATGTTCTTATTGACTTGTTGCATAAAACTAGGACACTAAGGTACAATAGACGATGCGCACCAGACTAGTAATGGCCACTTTTGTCTATCAACTGTTGTCTGTTTAGCTCCATGATCGGTAGATTTTCTATTTCTTTTACATTATCAATCTATTTGTCTGCCCTATCTCCTTTCAACTAGACCAGCGGTTTTCAACCTGTGCGCCGTGGCGCCCTAGGGCGCCATAACTGACGGTCAGGGGCACCGTGGGTGGACATGGATTTTTTTCGTATTTAGCTGCAAAGAAATTATTTTTCATTATTAATTTGTCAACCTGCGTGTTTGTCAACCTGCGCGACCCCGGAGAAATTTCAATTTTGATGTTGGCCAGCCTTTGAAGTCCCGCTCCCCCGACCCGCCTATCAAGTTTCCGCGCATTTTATTCGCGCGACCATAGTAGGTAGCACGGTGATTTTTTGTTTTCAAACGTTTTTGATTATGTTGTTAGTTTGATATAAACTATGGACATATTTTTTATTTTGGCAAGTGTTAGTAAAAAGCGTGAACTTGTTGAGGATGACAAGGAAAGTGGTAATGAGGAAAGGAAACGTAAGTATAGAAAATACGACGAAGGTTACTTAGATTGTGGTTTCACGTGCACTCTTGTGAACAGTGAAGAGCATCCACAGTGTGTTTTGTGTTTCAAAGTTACTCTCTGTCAAATGTATGCTGCCTAGCAAATTGAAGCGCCATTAAGAAAGTGTTCATAAGAATGACGTGGGCAAACAAGGAGAATATTTCTCTAGAAAGCTGAGTCAAATAAAAGAACACAAATCAGACAATGTAATAGATTTTAGTGCAGATATTGTTTCTATAATTCAAGGACACTTATCTCAACTCAGAGTTCATTTTGAAAAATACTTTCCTGAAAACTGTGACAGGTTTCAATGGGTTCAAAATCCCTTCAGTACTGATGCTCCTTCGCACTTCAGTACTGCAGAAGAGGAAGAACTGATAGAACTTTCATCAGACTCTTCACTACAAGCGAAGTTTCCAATCATGGCATTGCCAAAATTTTGATATTCAGTAAAACAGGAGTTTCCAAGCTTGAGCAAGAGAGCACTGAAGATATTAATTCCTTTTGCAACTCCTATCTCTGCGGGGCTGGGTTTTCAGCAGTGGCTGTCATAAAAACCAAGTTCAGATCAAGACTTGATGTGGAGATAGAAATGAGGGTAGCTGTATCTCAATTGGTGCCAAGTTTTGACAAGCTGTGTAACAACAAGCAAGCTCAAGTTTCACACTGGGGTGACTGGTACTTTATTCATCATATTTTTTTTTAAGTTTTAGTACAGTAAGTACACGTTTTTTTGTTATGGAGATTGAATCATGAGTGCAGTATTTCAGTGAATGACTTTCAGACAAAAATTTTTTAAAATGTTAGAAAGAAACTACTTTATCTGTGCTGTTTTCTTTTTTTATAGTAAAGGTTTTCAAAGTGCACTTTGTGTATATTTTTTCTTGTACGTGTAATTGTTTCACAGATTGTCCAATTGCATTTTTTTTTTTAAAGTTACATAAAAATTACATTGTTTAAAAGCCTTTCCAAAGCTCTCCTGCTCAAAAAAAAAGTTAGGCTAAATGTCGAAACATCGCTAGAGTTTTTACCAGTTATCCCACAGGGGAGCCGCAGAAAGAATGTAGTTGGTCAGGGGAGCCATGGACTCAAAAAGGTTGAAAACCGCTGATCTAGACTATGCCATGAAGGAAAATCTTTAGTAGTCCATGTAACCTTGACATGTGGCCTTACCATGTTAGATCCCATGTCATTACTGTTGTCAGGTCTTCAAACAATCCTAAAGCATTTCCAAAATGTGTCTCATAAGTTATGCAATCCTTGTACAATATTCCAAGAATCTTTCTGTAACATCTCATTTCTAATGCCTGTATTCTTCTCTCTAAATCTGCTGTCAAAATCCAAGTTTGACATGCAAATGTGAATGTGGAAATTCAAGATGGTGCGACGTTTATGTTTGGTTCAGAGAGGGAGAATATTTTCTATTTATGCTGATTTTAAGTTTTGCTTGTTTGAATTGATCTTGCTAGTATTTCTATTTTGGATCCTTCCTCATTTATGATTGTCCCTCAGAATTTAAACTGGAACATAGTTTCCAGCTGATGTATCGTCCACAAAATCTAGATCGTCCAGCTGTTTAGTCAGAGTCCATTGGATTCCATCTTTATTGGCTGAGGTCAATGTTTTCATAACGCAATCTATGGCCAATAAGAAGAGAAATGGTGACAAGAAGCATTCCTGTCGCACTCTATTTCTCAACCCAAATGGTTCTGTAAGCTGTCCTTCATGAAGGACTCTGCATGTCATGTCTTCATAAGTTTTCTTTCTTAAATTAATAATCTTCACGGAAACTCCACAATGCCTCATCAATTTCCAAAGTGATTCTCTGTCCACACACGTAATAAATGGACAGACATACTATCAATATTAGTCAAGAGGAATCAATAATAAATCTACTTTTATATGCCTTCACACTTGGACAGACGGCCGACTGTTTAACCTCGCAAGGCTGAAGGCAAAAACAAAAATCAGAAGGGTCACTATAAGAGACTTGTTGTTCACTGACGACACTGAAATTATCACTCAATGTCAACAGGAGCTTCACAGCTTGATGAATTGCTTCTCTTAAGCACACAAGGACTTTTGTCCTTAGTATCTCAAGGAAGGACAAAGTGGCAAATGTCAAAGTGCTGGCCTTCAAAGCATGTATACACTGCTTAGACAGTGCAGACTACGCTGGCTTGGCCATGTCTGCCACATGGAAGATGGTCGCATCCCCAAAGATATGTAAAAGTAAAAGGACACTTAGCTAGATCCGAAGCATCTACGGATCTAGATCTAGCTAAGTGACCTTTTACTTGTTCCAAAGTTTTGTTCATTCTTTTTTTTCCGTTTCGTTGATTATTTACTTTCTTGTTTCTGTATTTCTTTCAGGTTTTACGATTTTCTTGCATTATTATTGTTCTTTTTTCACTCATCACTGCGGTTGTTGACTTTTTCCATCTGCTTGTATTGCTCATTTGGTGTATGTTTCTCATCATCGTATGTTTTTGTAGTACCTATATGTAATTCTTGTCCTTGTCAGCTGTTTGTAACTGTGGCTGACGAGGGGTAAAACCCGAAACGTCCCGTTTCCCGTGAACCGTTAATTTGTAGAACTGATTCAATACCGTTTTATTGGTTTATATACTTATACAAAAAAAAAAAAAGCAGTCAGGTGACTGCAGCTGAGGTTCAAAGATGTGTGCAAGAGACACATGAAGGCACTGGACATAAATCTAGTAGCCTGAGAGGATGAAGCTGCCAATCACATCAAGTGGCAATGCTCCCTAAAAGGCCACCTCAGACTGGGCAAAAAAGAAGCTCTCACAACAAGCAGAAGAGAAAATAATGCGCCGAAAGGAACAGCAGGAAAAATAAATGAGCTGAGGGCTATCACCTCAGGGGCATATTCCCATAGTTGGTTATGACTGAAGGGGGTTACTACTGTTATTGTATGAACTAGGCTGATGATCAATGGTAATGAATGTTCTTGTAGTGCCACATCTAAGCAAGCCTGGCTGTGCAGATGATAGAGATTAACGTGTCATAATTGTAACGAGTGAAGGTCACATGGGTATAAGATAAACTTTTAACATTCTAAATCTGATGCCTTTCACTCACCAAGCTTGGGAATGTACTTCTGCTTTTGTTGTTCTGATCCATAGGCAAATATAGGCCACATGACTAGACTGGACTGGACACTCATAGCAGACCTGTAGCTGCTGTCCACTCTGTGATGGAGAAAGAAAAATGGAGCAAATAATTTTAAAAAGTGCCTTCTGTGTTTCTCCACAGTGAGCACCAATATAAAGAGACCCGTTAATGCTGCAGTAGAACACTTCTTTGTTAATGCTCCTGGCTGAAATATTTGTAGCTTGAAGTTGTTACAAGATGGGTAGCCAGTCCCATGTCCAACAATCCTTAGTCGTCTCCTACAACAAGCTTGGTAGGGTACAGTGTTACTATTCTTCGCTCACCTTTTGGGCCCAGAAGTACTGGCCAATCAAAAATGATCAAAGTGACACATGTTTCTTGTCCTCTGCCCCATTCTAACACACAAAAGTGACACATGTTTCTTGTCCTCTGTTTCATTCTAACACACAAAAGTGACACATGTTTCTTGTCCTCTGTTTCATTCTAACACACAAAAGTGACACATGTTTCTTGTCCTCTGCCCCATTCAAAAGTGACACATGTTTCTTGTCCTCTGCCCCATTCTAACACACAAAAGTGACACATGTTTCTTGTCCTCTGCCCCATTCTAACACACAAAGGTGACACATGTTTCTTGTCCTCTGTTTCATTCCAACACACAAAAGTGACACATGTTTCTTGTCCTCTGTTTCATTCTAAGCCTTTATGCCAACTTTACGTGTAGCATTGGGCAGAGCTTTGAAGTGAAGACAAGAGTACAACAGGGATGCCCCTTATGAACCACTCTATTTTTAACAGTCACAGACTGGGTGATGTGCCAGACAACAATAAGCATAGCCAGCAGGTGGGCTTGAACATCAACCTAAAGAAGACAGAGGTCATGACGCTCAATGTGAGCAACCCTGAGCCCATATCAGTAAGGAATCAGCAACTGGAACAGACAGATGCCTTCACATACCTAGGATGCATAGTAACACATGTTTCTTGTCCTCTGCTCCATTCTAACACATAAAAGTGACACATGTTTCTTGTCTTCTACCCCATTCTAACACACAAAAGTGACACATGTTTCTTGTCCTCTGTTTCATTCCAACACACAAAAGTTAGACCATGCAACAATTAAAAAACTGATACAGACAAAAAGACCTAGACTTTTATTTGCAAAAATAAACCAAAATGTCAACTGAGATGTGAAAGAAATAATAGGGAATAAAATATAGTAAAATCCATAAAATGGTTTCACAAAATGGGTTGTCTTCTTTCTTGTTTAGTATATGTCTTTGTTAATTGACTATTATTGTTTCCATGTGTCTGCCATGTACTTTGTCTTCTTCTTATAGCCTTTTTCATATGTCTCATCTTTGTGTCCTGTTTGTAGTTGAAACTGATGAATGTAGTTGAAACTGATGAATGTAGTTGAAACTGATGAATGTAGTTGAAACTGATGAATGTAGTTGAAACTGATGAATGTAGTTTAAACTGATGAACATAGTTTAAACTGATAAATGTAGTTTAAACTGATAAAGGGTTTTCCCAAAACTGTGACCGCCAGCCACTGTATTAAATTGGTGTGGTGAAGAGATCAGGTAAAGATACTGATCTGCGAGAGTATTCTATCTTTACGTTGTATCATATAAATTAGTAGTAGTACTGGCCTATCCGCCAGAGATATTGATTCTTATATGAGAGGGAGTTCAGGTTCGCTCGTATCCTTTCTGATGTAGTTTTGTGAGATTTTAATGGTATTTGTTTTTAGTCAGTCATTATGCAACAACAAAATTAATTCTTGAAAAAAACATCCAATGCGACCACCAATTCGTTTTATTGATTTATTAAATCATCAACATATGTACATCATAATCAAGGTTCCCATTGGTAAAAAATATAACTGACATTTATTTACATGCGTGCGAGCGAGATAATACCTACAGTGATATCTTCACTTTTGAATATTTTTGTATCTTGATGCACAACTTACTGCAATAGTAAGATTTGTCGTATTTATATTTTAAATACTATATATTTTCATTGTATACTTCAACAAATACATTTATTTAGAATAGGTTGGTTGTATTGTGAACCTAGGGCTGTTCAAACATGACCCCCGTAGCACAGAAGCACAAATCACAACCTTCATCTACGACATTCTATCAGGAACTCTCGGTCAAAACTTAGCGTCTATAAAATACGAAGTGGTGCGTGAATCTAGCCAGTTTCATTGGTTAAATGCCTTCTGACTTTTTACATACGTCACTGTCGCTATGCAACCCCCGCCTTATGATGAGTTTGCGTCTACTAATTCTATTTCTAGAACAATGTAAATTTCTTGTTTATGATTTAATGCAGTAAGTGCATTTCTCGTTTTATTTTAAAAGTTCTTAACTCATTTTTTTCTTTCTTTAGGCTAGTCTTCTATTAAATCCACTAGCACGTATTATGCTATTGTAGTAGCACGGATAATGCTAGCGTGGTAGGCCATGAGGTCACAAAATATCCCATGTTTATAGTGTATAGTTTATTGTAAAACTGACTCCAATATCATATTAAAAATTCTTTTAACTACCCATAACTCAGGAGCTTTCTGAAGGTCTTTTTATCTGAACTGCTCCTACTAACATCCCAGTTTTACCACACACTTTGATCTCTTGATAGGAGGTAATTCTTTGTTCTCTAAGTCGAGCCAATGTTCTTTGCTCATGAGAAGAATGTTTGTCCTAAAGTGACCTGATTAGCCCTTAGAAAGTTACTGGTCCTTGGAAGGCTCTTGACAAAAAAATTACGTATGGCCACAAATATTGTAACCTGATTTCTTTAGGCATGAAGACAACATTTCTGCTTAAGCTGAGTCCAAGTCTGAGTGAGACAGAACAATTAGCTCAACTTAGAAAAAATTATAGTTAACAGAAACTGAAGTAACCAATTTTTTTTTTTTTTAATGAAGACAAAAACAACATTTAACTATACTTCCATGGCTGCTTTGAGAGAAGCAAAAATTGACATAAGCAAGTTCAAGTTAAGTGGACTGAACTGCATTTAAAACAGCACAAATGACACAATATTTAGTCTCAAAGTTTACCCTTTGAATTATGGCTAGCAGAGTTTATCATCAGTTACTGTTCCTACATATTTTACTCTCCTCCATCAAAATTTCTTGAACTTTGTCAAGGCTGTCATTGCTACTAGTTTTCAATATGCAGCTTTCTTCATCCTTTGTTTCATGTTCTAACATAAAATGAGTTTATAAATGACAAGGATTATTACATCTATATATCTCCACACCCTGTGGAGTCCCAGTGAAAGAACATGACTACTGCTCCCTCTGGCATGTCATACAACGTGACTAGTATCAGGTTGTGTATAAGTCTGGCAGTCTCATCAAAGTAAAACTAACTTTTTCATCAACATGGCAAACAATGATGATACACATGTACACTGTCTAATGTCTGCCTGATGACATACTAAACATGTATGCTGTCAAATACCTGTTTGATGACATACTCGACATGTACACTGTCAAATACCTGCCTGATGACACACTCGACATGTACACTATCAAATGTCTGCCCGATGACACACTCGACATGCACACTGTTTAGTTCTCATGTCAAAAACACACAGACCTTTCTAGTTCTCGAGTGATGAGTCCATAGCCAACTGAAGACAGACCAGCACAACCATAGCCTTGAATAGTTGGGCCCAGGACTCCTAGCTCACCCATCTCACGCATGATGACTGGATCAAAACCTATCAGAAGATAGGTGTTTATTTAGAAAAAATTAATAAAACAGGGAAAGAGTAAAGAAACTGTTACAGAAAATCACAAAGTGATAACACTGCAAAATCTGGCATATTCACTATACACTGCACCTTATCATATCCATTAGACATGCAGACTTTATAGTCAAAAGTGATGAGTTGATGATGTAGTCACATTTACATATAATGCTCTAGACACTGGTGCCATCAGATATCACCAATAAAAAGGCAAGATCTGGGTTTTCAGCCCCATTGAGATATAATCCAAGGTCACCCCAATGGTTTGCTAATAAATGACAATCCAGGAGATTTTCTATAAAGAGATCAGCAAACCACTGTTGACAACAGTGCAACAACCAATACTGGGGGTGGTGATCCACTGGGGAAAATGCTCAGACATTTTCTGCCACTGAAGAGAATTTTTCTGATGACCAGACTGCATACTGTTATAATGCTCTTATACACAGGTTCCTATTACTAGTAACAATTCTGCTTTTCAGCTATCACATAGTATAGATGTGTGTCAGACAATATCTGAAATGCCCATTCAATGCATCTGATAGTGGCAACATGTTCCAAAACATTGATGTGACTTATTCTTTCTCCAAGTACCGTCCTCAGCTGCCGTAGTTGATCATGTCTATCCACAACTTCCTGTCTCCAATACTGTTTATCAATTCTGCTACTGACTTCTTTTCTTGCCATAATGTAAAATTGTCTAGTACCGTCTTTTTTTTTTTTTTTTTTCATCCTCTGTCTCATTTTTCTCTCAGTTTTTCCTGTTGTCCCAGTATGTTGCAACTAATAAGACTTACTTCATTACTTTTTACCTTTTTCATTCAACAGCTGTTGTGAAGCATTGTGGGAAGATGAAGTTTGTGCTCTTGGGCCAAGTGTGGTGCTTTGGCTGCTGTGAGCCCATGTTGTTGTAAGATGTCTGTGATGTTGTTGTTGTAAGATGTCTGTGATGTTGTTGTTGTAAGATGTCTGTGATGTTGTTGTTGTAAGATGTCTGTGATGTTGTTGTTGTAAGATGTCTGTGATGTTGTTGTTGTAAGATGTCTGTGATGTTGTTGTTGTAAGATGTCTGTGATGTTGTCTATCTATCTGCCTCTTGGTCTTCCCTCTGCTCTGAAACTAGATCTACTATGGCAGGCAGTAGTGGTCATTTATCAGGCTCCAGAGATCTACTATTGCAGGCAGTAGTGGTCATTTATCAGGCTCCAGAGATCTACTATTGCAGGCAGTAGTGGTCATTTATCAGGCTCCAGAGATCTACTATGGCAGGCAGTAGTGGTCATTTATCAGGCTCCAGAGATCTACTATGGCAGGCAGTAGTAGTCATTTATCAGGCTCCAGAGATCTACTATTGCAGGCAGTAGTGGTCATTTATCAGGCTCCAGAGATCTACTATGGCAGGCAGTAGTGGTCATTTATCAGGCTCCAGAGATCTACTATGGCAGGCAGAAGTAGTCATTTATCAGGCTCCAGAGATCTACTATGGCAGGCAGAAATAGTCATTTATCAGGCTCCAGAGATCTACTATTGCAGGCAGTAGTGGTCATTTATCAGGCTCCAGAGATCTACTATTGCAGGCAGTAGTGGTCATTTATCAGGCTCCAGAGATCTACTATGGCAGGCAGTAGTGGTCATTTATCAGGCTCCAGAGATCTACTATGGCAGGCAGTAGTGGTCATTTATCAGGCTCCATGCTCATGAGATGGCCAAACTACTTTCTTTTATCTCTCTATACACTTGATGCAGGATGTAGTTCTTACAACTTTTCTGAAGTCACCAATTCTGTTTCTCCTGGTAACAAATATGATAACTGATATGACAGTTAAACTTAATACATGATTTTCCCAGAGTCTGACACTTCAGATACTCTGTCATCAAACATATAATTCTAGATGCAAATGAGCACCTCACTCTGCTCTTGACTTAGGGAAGGCAAAGGCAGTGAGGAAGGGAAGTGGTCACTCCATCTCATTAAAAAAAACTGAATCTAGATTAGTAAAGTCTATAACATTCCACTCCCCTACAGGAGTATCTATAATGGAACTACCTTTATATTTTAACTTATTAACAATTTGTTTCCCCATTGTAAGGATCTTAGAAGATCTTCCTTGTCATATTAACATACATGCCACACCTCAGACATGAAAAACCTGTACAACAAATCCAAAAACCCTGTACAGAGACCCGCAAAACCTGTACAGACTGAAAAACGTAACAATAGAGTTAATTAATATACAAATATATTCAATTAGATGGTTCTGCACCATCATAGTGATATGCGCCCTTTGCCTTTTTAAGCATGTCTTCACTTGCTTTAAAACCTAAACAACAAGAGTTAGAATTTATTTTGTACCGGTATTGTAGAAAAGCTGTGACTGTATCATCATTTAGTCTATTTCTGCAAAAAAAATTAATACAATTTATGGTGGAAATGAAGAACAGTTTGGTGTGTGTTCTATAGTGCCTTATAAAAGTATAGATCTAAAGAGACCAGTAATAAGCGTTATGGGTTAGGTTTAGGAATCTTAAATCAAATATATATATATATATATATTTTTTAAAGCTAGCAATGAAAATATAAACTGGCGCAATATTATATATTCTCTACCGAACTTCAAAAATTGGAATAGCCGTTATACCCATACGAATTTTAGTGTCAATCAAACATTGATAGTAATTAATTATTTAATAAATATAAATCATTGGATGACCGTAATGATGATCACCCAAGGCAAAATCACATTGTTTTTTAAAGAAACGAAATTAAAACTAAGAAGAGAAGTAACTCCAAATAAACTTTTCTCTGACCTGGTTAAGATGCAAATTTGCCTTGCTTTTGTGGGTTTTTTTTTCAGTTTCATAATTTGGTCATATCGGAATGACGGTCGCCGAATGCTCCGCATGTATTTTCGTACCATTTAGATTTTGGGTTAACCCTAACCCCAACTGTAACCCTAATTCTAACTCTAAATGGTACGAAAATACATGCAGAGCATTCGGCGACCGTCATTCCGATATTAGGCCTACCCATAATTTGTTTTGTATTATTATTCAAATTTACATTTCTTACGCACTTTCTACCGTAAACCTAACCTCAACCTTAACTCTAAATGGTACGAAAATACAAATATTAAACATACTCGACGGCAATAAAGGTAAAGATTACCAGAATCTCAGTAAAAAGAGTTGTCAGAATCATTCAAGTTGAAAAAATTCAACTCAAACAAGAATTTTCGTGCTCTTTTTCCACAAAATGTTTATGATTCGGCGGTATGGCAGCGTCCATGTTTGTAACTTTCGCTTTTGTAAAATCACTATTATCAGTTCTACCGTATTCGCTAGCAGTAAAATATTTTGTTCGTTTCAAGCTTAGTGGCCAGATTTTTCAATGCTGAATCCGATTATGCCCAGCAATTGCCGATACGATTGTAAACAGAAGAGTTCTGGTGCTTTTAAAATAGGACGTACGTTTTATAGGTGTATGGGAACGAGGTATCGCACTACTTCCGTGACGTACTCGGTACGGCACAGCGACAAAAATTGTCAAGATTTATGCCGTATGGCGTACGTCATAATGGTGCTTCTTCTTCTTGCGATCGCATCTTTGATGATTACACCGTCAGACGAGTTCTCATGATGAATTCGACTGTTGTTTGAAGTTCCTCTTTAACTCCATATAGCTTTGAGTTTAGTGTTGAGTCATTCGGCCAGTATATCTTTCTTAACTGGTCATACAGAGGACAGTCCTGTAGAACATGCTCAGCAGTTTGTTCGTTTAATCCACATGTGCACAGTGGTGAAGCAGACAATCGTAGCTTGTGCATGTGTTTATTCAGTTTGTTATGCCCTGTCCTGAGTCGAAAAATAGTTATCTGTCCCTGCCGGTCGAGAGTGTGATAGTCGTCTTTGGGTTGGTTCTGTTCTCTTCTGATAGTCTGGATAGCTCTCTTTTTCTCAAAGTATGTGACTTCATTATCTTCTTGTTCACATTCTCCTCCCTTTTTTGCAAGTTTATCTGCCTTTTCATTTCCGGGTACACCACAATGAGATGGTACCCACTGAAGTATGGTTCTCTTTTTGGCAGCTACCTTGTTTAGTTCATTTCTCAGATGCAGGAGTTTACCACCCTTGAGAGCTTGCAGGACAGACAGTGCATCTGTGAGGATGACTACCTGGTGGCAGTCAGAGTTGGTGTTATAAATCATATTTGCAGCTTGCTCTAGAGCTTGAACCTCAGCTGTATAGTTGGAACAGAATTTACCAGTGGGAATGTGCCTAGTCTCATAGTGGTTGTCAGGATATGAGATAAAGATACCGGCACCTCCATTCCTAACAGCATTAGTTGCTGATCCATCTGTATAGGCATGTATCCATGATTGATCGGGATAGCTTTCTTGGATCATACTCAATGTAGCAGTTCGTTTTTGCAGATCATTATACTCACATCCACTTGTGAGACCACTGACTGATGTATTAATTTGGAGGGCACTGCTGGCCTGCTCCCATGGTACAGGGTATAGGGTGGGCTTCAGTGGTGTTGTCTTCATGGATAGGTCTTCTTGATGCTGTCTTATAAGTCTTTTCCCCCGATGCACAAAGCTGCTACGCTTTAGACGTCCCAATGCCAGATCATCTAGTCTTGCCTTCATTGGGTGCATTGGCATACTGTTATACTTTTCCATCTGGATCATGGTTTTTGTGTCTCTTCTATGGGACAATGTCTGTAATCCAGCAACCTTCTGCATCTCTGTTATTGGTGTAGTTTTTCATGGCTCCTGTAATGAGCCTGAGAGCTTGATTTTGCACCTTGTCCAAAGACTGCAGATGTGAGTTAGCAGCTGATGACCATGCTGCTGAGCTAAACTCTAAGTGTGGTCTTATTACTCCATTATAAATCTTCTTTAGATTTCGTTCATTTGCTCCCCAGTTGGTACCTGCTAATTTTCTGAGTATGCCTAGTCGCCTTCGGCCTTTCCTTCTGCATTTTCAATATGCTTATTCCATGTAAGCCTTTGGTCAAATGTCACCCCAAGATAGGTGGGGTAGCTTTCTTCCTTGATCACGGTTGTCCCTAGGTGTATGTTAGCTGATTTGTCCTTGGGGGCGAGGGAGAACAGTGTTGTGGAGGTTTTGTCTGTGTTTATTGTGATAAGCCATTTCTCTGCCCATGACACTAGCATGTCTGCTGCCCGCTGCATTCTATAATTTGCTGTGGTGACATTTTCATCAGCGCACCAGAGTACTAGGTCATCTGCATATAAGGCAGCTTTCACTCCTGCAGGGAGATCTTTCACCAGGTCATTGATGTAAACAAGGAAGAGTGTTGGGGAAATTACTCCTCCTTGAGGTACCCCCTGATGGAGCAACACTTTTCTGCTCTGCAGACCGTCAAGAGTGACTCTAGTTCTCCTGTTATGCAAGTATGACTGGATCCATTTCATCATGTTGCCTTGGATTCCACTTCTCCTAAGTTTTGCAATGAGGCCATCTTTCCACACCTTGTCAAAGGCCTGCTTGAAGTCGACCCAGATCGTTAGGACCTTTTTCTTCTCCTGGAAGGCATCTTCTATTGCTTGAGACAAGTAAGTAACTTGGTCTTCTATACTGTAGCATTCTCTAAATCCAGCTTGTTCCGGCACCAGGATCTGCTCAGACTCTAAATACCATTTCAATCTGTGGTTGACTATTCGCTCCATAGTCTTCCCAACACAGCTTGTGAGACTGATTGGCCGGTAACTTGCAGCCTCGGTCTTACATTTCCCTTTCTTTAGTATGGGTATTGTGATGGCTTCTCTCCATACTTGGGGTACCGTTCCTTTCAACCAGCTGTGGTTGAATATCTCAAGCAGTTTTGTCTTTGCTGCTGAGCTCAGATTTACTAGCATTTCGTTGCTGATTTTGTCTGGGCCGGGTGACTTTTGAAACTTAAGCTTGGAAATAGCCTTCTGTAGTTCTCCTAGTGTGATGGGTTCCCTCATTGGGGCAGGAGTATCTGTCTGTCCCATGGTTGCCAGTATTTCTTTTCTTATCTCTCTCTGATGATCTATGTTAATGGGTAAGTTGCTTTCTGAACTGTATCTTCTAGCAAACAAGTCTGCAGCTTGTTTTCCTCTGAAAAGTTTGCCACCTTCATCCAATGTGATAGTCTGCCTAGGTGAGGAACGCTCTTCATTTAGAGACTTGACTAATCTCCAAAGTTTCCTGCCGTCTTTCTCAAGGTTCAGCGATGCCGTTTTAGTTCTCCAGCTTTTCCGTTTTTCTTCTAGCTTTGTTCTCTGAAACTCTGCTACAGCCTTTTTCCATTTGTTGTGAGTTTCAAGTGAAGGCTGAGACTCTGCGTCCTTTCTAGCCCTGTCCATGGCTTCCTGACGTTCTTGGAGTGTGCTGGACCAGTATGGTATGTAGTTACGCCGGCATCCTTTGGGAATGGTTTCTTTTGCAGCTTGTAGTATGCATCTGTTGAAGTCTTTTACCACTTCATTAATGTCTCTGTTCTGTACCTTGAGGGTAGACAGCAGCGTGTTCACCTGATGCCTGAATAAACCCCAGTTGGCTTTTTTGTAGTTCCATCTTGTAATGGCTGGGCCTGTACTGAGAGTTGCACTCTGGACAGTAAGAAAGATTGGGCGATGGTCGCTTCCCCCTAGTTGGTCTCCTACTTCTCTACTAATAGATCCAGCTATATCTGGTGTGGAGAAGGCAAGATCTGGTGTTGAAGTTGTGTGCCATCCTCTGGAGTAGAAGGTAGGAGTATCTGTGGCATTATTGACTAGGATTAGGGAGTGATCATCTTGCCAAGTTTCAACCTCTTCACCTCTGTGATCCAGATGGTTATAGCCCCAGCTCTGGGAGTGGCTATTAAAGTCTCCAACTGCTATAAAGTTGGTGGCTGGTACCTGTATAGAGCTGAGACTCAGGGGTTTGTTGTTCGGACAGTAATAGTTCAGGAGTTCTATTTCCATCTTGTCTACCTTTATCTGCAACAGCTGATATTCTGCTCCATCCATGAAGGTTTTCCTTTCGTGTGCAGGAATGTTATTCCTTACAAGAGTAAGTACTCCTCCTTTTCGTCTATCTTTTCTGTCGGATCTGAAGCATTGATATCCCCTTATTTTAAAGGTTTGATCTGCTTTCAAGTGAGTCTCTTGGATACAGCAAACACTGACTTGCTTCTCATACAAGATGTTTTCCAGCTCTGTCTTTTTGCTGTATCCAGCCTGCTTGCTGTTCACTCCCTCTGCATTCCAGTGCATCATGACAAGTGGCACTCTGGGTTTCTCTTTTTCTGTTTTGTTTTGGTCAGTAGTTCTCCTCCGCCGTCTGCTGACTCCACAAGACGGTCTAGAGGGTCCTCCAGTAGCTGAGGGTGGGCTCTGTCGAGGCTCAGAGCCCGGCACTGCACCTGCCTGGTGGAGCTCCACAGGGCGAGCACCAGTACGAGATTTATTTGACGGTGTACTCTCCATAGGAAAAAAAAAAGCGAGTTGCGTGATACTGTGGTTTCCGGTGCGCCTTCTGGCCCAGTATCTATGACTTTAGCACCTGTTCAACAGGAGAGTGGGCTCATCCCTAATCTGTTTATGTTCCCAGTAGTAGACTATTCGCAAGCAGCCTGGGGGTGTCACTGCTCTGCGCGGACCTTGTTTACCGAGGCGGCGTCCGAGCTCGTATGGTGAAAATATGGTTGCATTATCTTCAAAATAGCCCTGTCTTTCCTGCCATCCTGCAACTTTGAGTTAGGGAGTTCTGAGCTCCAGTCTCTTTCCCAGGCATTTTATCCTGGCCTGGCACGCATACAGAGGACCCCACTTCTGGTTCTAAGTTAGCAGTTGGGGACAGGTGGGGTAGCACACTGTGCATTCCCCGTCATCCAGGGGGCTCTCCAACTATGCAGAGCTTGCACAATGCTGTGCTCTGGTTCTGGGCTCACCCAAGGAATCCTCACGTCCTGCACAGAGCCACTTCCAGATACCCACCACCTGCCAACCCCCCATTGTAGAAATCTCCTGCATGCGGCCATCCAGTCAAGAGCCAGTATTAAGTCTGGTGCCCAAGTGATTCCCCCCAAGCTCAGTGTGCAATTCTGGGTTCTCATCATGCTGCAACACAGGGGGGATTGTGATGCTCAGCCATCTCTCTCAACTCTGCACCGATAAATGACATCGGGGACTTAACTGTGTCTCAGTACTGGGAGGCCCCGTTTCCGGGTACACCACACACAGCCAGTTGAGGCAACGGTCGCCGTGGGCGTGTCTTCAGTGGGGAAGTTGTGGAGTCTTCCTGTCCATGTTCTTGCACATCCTAACACTGCCCGCAAGACATCGGAGGTTTGGAGAGTGGCCTTCTCTGCTTTTTTGAGCCGGGGTGGGCTCCCCGGGCAAGTCTCGATGGGGATCGGGACGTGTCCACGCGCCAGTGGGCCCAGCATCGGCCGCATCTGTTGGAGGACTTGCTCTGCCAGGTTTGAGTTAGTAAATTCCAACTTTGTCATCTTCTTGGCATTGTGATGCTGGGGTGCCTGTGGATTTCCTAACGCCCCGGGTAGAAGCCAGAAGTGTACTGTGCCAGCTCTGGGGGAGATAAAGGGGGTGTTTCTGCGTCTCCTTGTGATACGTAGCCAAGGTAGGGCTCACAGTGCTCTTTCCCCGCCACCAAATTGCCTGCTGGTTACGCCGAGTTCTCCGAGGCTCTAGGCATGTGACCAAGAGTTGAAGGCAATAGGATCGTCACGTCCTGAGTCTCTGTGCCTGTACGATGGGTTCCGATCTTCAGGGAGCAGTCCACACTCGTTCCCACTCCCAAGACTTGTTCAGTATCCATCTGGCTCCTTCCCACCCACAGAGGGCGTGTACGGTGTAGTGCACCGGTTTTATTATCGAGGTTTGCTCCTCTAGATCCGTTGTGTTTAGCCTGAGGATTCGCACCCTCAGTTACCAGGACTACCTCGAGGAGGGTGTGGCTCTTCACCACGCACAACGATCTTGGGGTATGAGAGGTTTTGCTAGGCCAAGAGACTAACACCGCAATGGTCGCTCCTTTCATGAACAGAATTCACTAGGCCTAGGGTGAAGCAAGGGGGGAAACCCACTACCCACAACACCAGCACATCATACCCCCTGTCTGTAGACTTTGCCCCATAATGGTGCTGAAAGGGTTAATAATTAGGCGAAAAAACCCGTACAGACCCGTGTACGGCCCGTACACATCTGAAAACGCAAACACCCCGTACAGATTATGGGTAAATCTTTAAGTGTGGCATGTATGTATTAATATCTTTCATTTTTTTTTAAATAATTTTAGTGATTTTTTGGAGTTTCATCAAAAATTTGGTAATGACTAAACAAATTTATATTTATCCTTACAATGAAATAAAACATTTCAGAACATTCTAGATAATCACACTAATGATGTTTGTTAATGTAGTTCTTGGAATACTAAGACGTATATAGCTTGTTATTGCAGCTACAGACAAAATATGAATAAAGATATAACGCTGAAAAAATTCCAAAAATTCTGAGCGTGACAGAAACTTACGTTCATGCCGATTGGCCTCAAGAATTCTCGGCATTAGCTTCTCTTGACAGTAGGCCCGGAACTGATCCCTAACAATGATCTCCTCTTCTGTTAAACAACTTTCCAAATTCAGAGCATCTTTCCAGTTGAATTCCACTAAAAGACAGCAAAGCATTATAGGTCAGACAGTACTCAATAAAATCATGTATGTGAATTAATAATAATAAAAATAAGCAGTGAACATTTGTGGCATGTTATGGCAGAATCAGTACATCTTCTTCTTCTTCTTCCTCGTTCGTCCTGAAAAGGACATTGGTTGCGTTGTGTCTGTTTACACCGGAGCTGCGATATCTGCGCCTTTCGGCCAACACATCCGACTTCAGCACGGCATTTTGTTGGGACCAGGTTTGCCTTCCCTCTTCGATCCCTACTCTCTCAGCCAGACTGCAGTGATGCAGCCTGTTTCCAGGACCACCACGTGGAGGTGGAGTAGGGTCTTGGTCAGCTCTGGTTCGCTGACCCTGATGCAAGCAGTCAAGCTATGGGTCGCTGACTGCATTCTCTATTGCTGCATCTTTGGGTGAAAACAGCCAAAATAAACTAAATTTAGTTACAAAATACTGATGTTGAGATGTTGAGATGTTATAAAGCCCCAGTTGCCAGGGGTCTGTCATGTGACACAGAAAGATAAGGGTTACCACACCCTCAGGCATGTCATATAAGGTGACACAGAAAGATAAGGGTTACCACACATGTCATATAAGGTGACACAGAAAGATAAGGGTTACCACACATGTCATATAAGGTGACACAGAAAGATAAGGGTTACCACACATGTCATATAAGATGACACAGAAAGATAAGGGTTACCACACATGTCATATAAGGTGACACAGAAAGATAAGGGTTACCACACGTCATATAAGGTGACACAGAAAGATAAGGGTTACCACACATGTCATATAAGGTGACACAGAAAGATAAGGGTTACCACACATGTCATATAAGGTGACACAGAAAGATAAGGGTTACCACACGTCATATAAGGTGACACAGAAAGATAAGGGTTACCACACATGTCATATAAGGTGACACAGAAAGATAAGGGTTACCACACATGTCATATAAGGTGACACAGAAAGATAAGGGTTACCACACGTCATATAAGGTGACACAGAAAGATAAGGGTTACCACACATGTCATATAATGTGACACAGAAAGATAAGGGTTACCACACGTCATATAAGGTGACACAGAAAGATAAGGGTTACCACACATGTCATATAAGGTGACTAATATGATGACTGCATGGGGCTGGCAACTTCATTATGTAAAACAAACTGCTTCAGACATGACCACTGTAACAGCATGTGAATACTTGGTGTAGGCCTCATGTGAATACTTGGTGTAGGCCTCATGTGAATACTTGGTGTAGGCCTCATGTGAATACTTGGTGTAGGCCTCATGTGAATACTTGGTGTAGGCCTCATGTGAATACTTGGTGTAGGCTTCATGTGAACACTAAGTGCAGGCCTCATGTGAACACTAAGTGCAGGCCTCATGTGAACACTAAGTGCAGGCCTCATGTGAGCACTAAGTGCAGGTCTCATGTGAATACTAAGTGCAGGCCTCATGTGAACACTAAGTGCAGGTCTCATGTGAACACTAAGTGCAGGCCTCATGTGAACACTAAGTGCAGGTCTCATGTGAGCACTAAGTGCAGGTCTCATGTGAACACTAAGTGCAGGTCTCATGTGAACACTAAGTGCAGGCCTCATGTCAGGGGACCAGCTGCAGTGGTGACCTACATGCCCCTTAAATGCCTGGCAGGTTACAGTCTTCTATTTATAGCTCCCCTTATGAGCTCTGATAACACACAGACATATTTCCTAGTGTACTTAAAATTCATTACATTACCAGCTTAAATGTTTATTTTAATTTGTTAATAGCAAAGTTAAAAGAGTTATATATAATAGTGCACTTTAACATGTATAACACTGTACATCTGAATCATATGATATTAATTTGCTTGTTATTCAGGGCAGAGATGTAAAAAGGCTAAATGCCTAATTTCTTTACTCTCTATTACGATTTTCATTTAATCATTTGCTCCTCTCCGACAAACAGATTCGGTTCTTCAGTGGTTCCCCATCTAAAAAGTTTATTTATATTCAGAATAAGATGCAGATAATAAAAGCATACATACCACTCTCTACTTTGCCAGGTTTCTTCTGTTTCGAAGCTGAAAACAACTTAAGGAATTTTTTCTTGCCTACAAAATTCAATACTATGAAAGTTAGCAACATTACTACTCCAAGAACAATGCTATGATGGAAAACAATTAAGAAATATTAACATCTGACAAGTGCTTTCAGCACATTCATTACCTAAAGGCTGAGGAGGTTGGAGGCTCAATGCACCTATGATGATTAAAGAGTCTACTAAAGTTCAAGATTTCTTTCCTGTTATGAGAATAACATTTGTGCAATCAAGAAATTTAACACTTATAAAAATCAAGGTAATAATAAACCGTAAGATAAATGACACACTTAATCTCAATATTACGGCAACGCTAACTTTCTGAGTTCAATTTTAACGTATAAACTCCACCAGTCAATCTGTGTGTTTGTTCCAGTTCAGCTGTTGGTCTAGTGTCATTCCTAGGTTATCAGATGATCTGGACAGAACTAATATTCTGCCCCTGTATGTTGATGTCAAGTATCTTATTTTTAACAACCCAACCTTTAGTAGAGATCATTCCCACAGTCTTATTTGCATGTGTGGAATTCCCATTTAGTCATCCATTTATATACTTCATTTATTTACTCTTGTACATTATTATATGATTTTGTCAGATTGCTCCCAGTTCCCTATAACAACCTCATCTGCAAACAGTGACAAACTATTTTTGTTATCCTTAAATTCTTCATTCAAATCATTTACGATTGTTGTAAAAATTGAAGGTGATAGTACTGATCCTTGCAGAATTATATTCTGTTGTTCATACAGTTCTAACCTATCATTGTTTATTTGTACTGCGAAATATCTATCTTGTAGAAGTTCTCTAAGTACCTATATACTGCACCTGTAATTCTTATCTTCTGAATTGTATAGACTGTACCTTCTCTCCAGCGTCCACCACTTACCCTAGCTATATCTAGGATAGGGTGACCATATTATTTTTTTTTTAAAGGAGGACATTTTCTGACTTTCAAAGGAGGACAGTTTTTAAGAAAAAGAGGACACATTACTTTCACTAATTTAAAACATTTATGTAAAGAATCATGCTAAAAAGATAGAAATACTTCAACAAAATTTTTTTTTAATCCAAAAAAAAAATCATAAAATAGATGTTTTAATAATTTTTCTACCAAGCATTATTTTTTCAATATCACTAAATATTCAATTCTTTAACATTGTACTTTTCACTTGACATTATTTTTCACAGTAAGTCTGAGTTTCCAACTAAATACTCATGGAACTATGTACATGAAACATTCTTAAACTTGTACTGAACTTGTAATATTCCTTGTTGAATTCAGAAAATTAGCTCAGACGCTTTCCATATGTTATTAATTCAGACAATCAATTTATAACTGATAAAATTATAACTGTATAAATAAAAAAACTGAATGATTATGATAATATGCCCCTGGAACTGTTTATCAGTAAGCGATATTATTTTCTGTAAACTAAAAATGAAAGAATTGATTCATACTTAATTCATTTGTTATCACAATAAACCAGTAACTAAAAAATGGAATATCTTTACAAATCGGGCCCCCGTTTACTATTCTTTGTTTAAGCGGCATAAATACTAACTTTTTTTTTTATTTGATTCTTTTTATATTTAATTCATTTAGTCTTTAACCATGGATTAAATGAATTAAATATGAATTGAATTTATACAAATGTCCACTGCTTATACGAGGTGCGTTTTTTAAGTAATTCCCGTTTTGACATTACCGCCAAAAACCGATGGTAGGCGGAAATGTGCATGTGCAGTATGTTTATGTGGTTCATTAGCTAGCTGTCTGCTATTTTTTCACTGTCGAATTCTTGTTTGATGCTGCGTATGTGATTTATAATGAGTGCAAAAATAAATAATCCCGCCAGCTGCGAGGTTCGTGCTGTGATCCGTTTTTTGTTAGCAAAAAACAACAGTGCTGCAGAAATTCACAGGCAACTCGGTGAGATTTATGGGCCAGATGTTATGACTGATAGTATGGTTAGGAAATGGTGTCGAATGTTTAAAGAAGGGCGAACAAATATCCATGATGAAGATCGCAGCGGTCAGCCGAGTGTTATGACAGACGATTTGGTCGAAGAAGTGAACACAAAAATTCAGGAAAATCGTCGTTTCACAATTTCTGCATTGTCTGTCGAATTTTCGGAAGTTTCAAGTTCAGTGATTTACGACATTGTGACAAGAAACCTTGGCTACAAAAAACTGTGTGCCAGATGGGTGCCAAAAATGTTAACCGATGAACACAAGCAGAAATGCCTGGCTTCGGCTCAAAAATTTTTGCAGCGCTATCGAAATGAATTTTTGGGCCACATTGTTACTGGAGATTTGAGACCTGGATTTCCTACACAAACGTCGAATCAAAGCAACAGTCGATGCAATGGCGACACTCATGGTCCCCGAAAGCAAAGAAGTTTAAGCAAGCGCCTTCTGTCAAAAAGATCATGCCCACTGTTTTCTGGGACAAAAAAGGGTCTTGTTTATTGATTTTCTTGAACGTGGAAAGACAGTTAATGCCAATGCTTATTGTGACACTCTGATAAAACTTAGACGTTCCATCCAAAACAAAAGACGTGGGTTGCTGTCCACTGGGATTGTGCTTTTGCACGATAATGCTCGACCTCACACCACAGATTGAACTGTTCAATTGTTGCAAAAATTTCACTGGGAAATTTTTGACCACCCGCCCTACAGCCCCGATCTTGCGCCAAGTGATTACCACCTTTTCATGCACCTAAAGAAGTGGCTGGCATCCCAGCGGTTTGAAACTGATGATGAACTGCAGACAGGCGTTAATGAATGGTTCAAGACACTGGCGGCAGACTTCTTTGACATTGGAATTAAGAACCTGGTGCCACGATACCAAAAATGTGTTGAAGTCAATGGTGACTATGTTGAGAAATAATGTAAATGTGTGGTTCACTTTTGGCTGCAATAAATCATTTTTATATATGATGGTTTTTTTATTATTTTATACCGAGAATTACTTAAAAAATGCGCCTCGTACAACGTATAATAAACCAGGGCGCCGAATTGTAAAGATATTATAATTGTATATAATACTATTACTAAACAATAATGATTTAATTTGATAATTGCATTGTTTTAACAAGAAATATAAAGTCTTGTAAAAATTTATTATAGTATTACTTACTCAATGAACAACAATTTGATTTTTTCAGAATTTTTTGTTTCATGAAAAAAAAAACATCTATTTTTTTCTTCTTTATATAATTTTGTTAAAAAGCTGGACAAATCGCAATTTTATGAAAAGCTGGCAGACGCTAAATTTTTATGTAAAAAGCCAGACAAATCTGGGCAAATCCAGACGTATGGTCACCCGAATCTAGGAATACTGCTATGGTTTTTTGTTTCCTTTTATTGTGTGTGAAATACTAATTTGACTTCACATTCAATTTCATTATCTGATTCCAGTGCACCTGTCCCAATTAAATTCTAACTGGTCTTGGTATATATCCTATTCTTTTCGAAAGGACAGTAGACAAGGTACGCCATGTTGCCACACTGGCTATCAATATTTACATTACAGATGGTCTTAACCTAACAACAACTCTGTTTCGAGCTTTGTTAAAATTAATAATGCACGATGAACACTGAGGCCATTTTAAAAATGTTTAAAAAAATCAAATTTGATGTGAAATGCCGGGTTTTTGTTCAGCACTGTGGCCTCCAGTCTATTGTCCTGTACAAGGGCCACTTGAATCTTTTATTTTTATTTACTATGGTTTAGAGAAAATCGGTAGAGGCGATGACAGCAGAACAAGGTCCACCATGTTGCCAGACTGGCTATCCATATCTACGTTTGGTTTGGTGTTAAGGACCATCTTCATTGCACATGGATAACTCCATCAGAGCTCTGATATCCTTCCTTAGATCACTCAAGGAGGATCTCAGCACAGTGCACTAATTCTGTAGCACTGGCAAGGATCCCAATGTGTGTGTATACAGGAATCATACCTACAAATATTTTTGTGGTGGGTAGGTTTCCTCATTTTAAGTTTTAAATTTTGCTAGGGCAGCGGCCGTATGGCCTACTCTTTACGATTTCCAACTGCCACAGGATTTTTAACGAGCGCAACTTGCACATTGGACCTCCTATTTTTTCGCACTTGTCCGAGAAGGCTAGGCATCCACTCTCATTACCCAGGAGAACCACTGGTTCTGAAAGAAAATTTCCATAAATTCTATTCCCTGTACTGGGAAGGAAACCCAGTACCTTTAGAATTCAAGGTGGCCGCAATACCTCCTAGCCACTCCGATCCCCATTTTACATTACAACTTGCAGTATCCTAATTTCAATCCTGTTTTGAGCAGCTAGCGTTACCCTAACACCAACCCTGTTTCGAGTTTTGTCAAAATTAATAACGACCGACTAACAATCAAGACGTTTTAAAAAAAATTCAACCTGAAGAATATTGCCCCATGTGTGGCCCATTTGGCAGCCCCCAGTCTGCTACTAATCAAAAGAGACAAAAAATCTATACAATTAAAGACGCTATATATCCTAATTATAACCCATCAGAGGTATAACGGGATATTTTTTCATAAAATAAAAAGTAGGCTAAAATACGAAAGTTCAAAGTAGCGTAGTACGTTTTACTTAGGCCTAGGCTACATGCAGTATTGTGTAATCTGCTTTCCACAAACTTTTATTTTTCAGCATTTTTAGCTTTGTTTTATTCTATTTCTTACTCTTCTCTAGATAACTTTTAATGCTTTGTGATTGTGTGGCTCGTTAAGAAAAGAAATTAAAAAAGAAAAAGAAAGTTGCGTTGATTTAAAAGAAATTAAATAGGCTACGTTCAATGTTTTAGTTCGCATTCGAAAATTCGGATTCAGCGCCTTAAAAATTTAAATAAGTGCCCATCATTATTCATTTTTATTAACTATCGTAAAAAGATACTTGCAACAGAAGCTGTTATAGTACTTTGAGATCGTGTGAGTAACTGGGCAAAGCTGCTTCTTCCTAAGAGAAGCAACCTGTTAGGTATTGTAGCCATTTTTTTCCCTGGCACGTCAATAAAGGGGCAAGCAATCCAACATATTTATGCCAAGGGACACCACTTTTGTATTTTTATTATTACCAGTATTATTTTTTTAAAGAAGGGTTAATTTAATTTTTTTTTAAACTGCAATTTTCTTAAACCAGTGAACCACACGGTTGAACGAAAACTTTTAGTTTGCACACATTTTTAAATCATTGGCTACTTTTTCATATAATGACATGGGAGTCTGTTGTGGGTCTCAAATGCTTGTTGATGATGGCAGATGATTGGTGAGTTGAGTGTCGTCCTGGACACCCCGAGTTTCCTACCCTTCTCACCCTTGTTAACAACATGGCAGTTGCAACTTGTAAGAGGCTTTTATTTTATTTTTTGAAAGTGGAGGGCACACACACACGTACATTCACACAATTTTACATTGATCATCCATCTATTTTCACAGCAGAGATGGTTGCAATTCTGAAAGCTCTAGAAATCTTCTCTAACAACCCTCCTCATAAATTGACAATATTAACAGACTCACGTTCAGCTAGCTATTCAAGCTAACAGAAACACGAGAATGCAGTAGACCTAATATAGCAGAAAAGATAATACTGGGAAATACTTACCTATACTCCAGAGGATGTTCCGTTCTAATAGCTTGGATACCTTAACATGTTGGCATAGACGGAAATGAAAAGGTAATGGTAAAGGATCCCGTTACACGCCCATTGAGGCATATTGGGAATATGGTGTTACACCCATAATGAAAAGGCGGATAACAAAGTTAAGAAAAGTAGCACGGAATAGTGTCACGGAATTTGCCTCCCCTTGCTAATGGTCACAACGCAAGCGTATCTAAAAGTAGGTCGTCCAAGGTATCTATCCTCGCGTCAGATTACTCTTGGCAAAGATGTAGATAGAAGATGAATGGCGCTTCTACCGTAGGGGAGCCTTCACAAGATATTCCCAGAAGTCAAGAATAAACGCTGCTTAAGGGCTGAGCAAATTTGTTAACTTATTATCTGGTCCGTCGCCTTTTGTGAATGCTTTATGCAATGATTCTGGCCCGTTCAAGCCCCCAGTTGGAGTAATCCAACGAATGCCCTCTTATAATTAATGGCTATCTATATATATATATATATATATATATATATATATATATATATATATATATATATATATATATATATATATATATATATGTGTGTGTGTGTGTGTGTGTGTGTGTGTGTGTGTATATATATATAATCAAGAAAAACTGGCTCATACGTTTGCTTTCGTACATATAAACTGAATCAACTATTATTGTTTAGCGTAAAATAACATACAACAAATTTAATAGTCAATTAGTCTTTAACATGGGAAAATAAATGTGGAAAATTGGGTGAAAATTGACATTAAGTTTTCCTCACTGAGGTTTAGGTAGGGCGTTAATAATAATGTCCATATTTTTGCTGTAGCCTGTTATATAAAACATAGTTCCGGATGCGTCCTGCAGCTGTGGTTTCCGTCACTTCTTTTTGGTGATGAGTACACTTCTCCACATAATTCGTCCACTGTAGGCGGTTGGTGATGATACTCTTCTCTTAGACTAGTGGTGTAGGAACTTCAGTACTTAAGTCTGATGTCTTGTAACCACGAACTGTGACAAATTAGAAAGAAACAAACGCCTCAGTACATTTGTTCTCCGCAAACTAACAGGCCCATTTTCATGCGCTCCACCCACGAATGTTAACCTCTCAGAAGAATTAAATTCCCGAGCACACAATGTAACCCAGGGAATATGATGAAAATTCACCAATGTCTTTCTGGGTGTCAACTAGGAAATTGCGTCTGGGGTGCATGAATAATGATTTGCCTGAATTACAATTAAAAAGGCATATAAATCTCACAAAATGATTCTATACACTTTATGCACATGTGATGTAATCATCACTCATTACTCATCCTTACACCCGACTGAGTTCTGGGGTCATCTCTGCTGTCGGGTTTACCGCACGACTAGTCAGAAACAATAACAAGCTCTTGCAGTTGTGGTCCATGCATATACTATTTTCATATGTTGAGGTTGCTAGCCTCATATATAACCACTTAGCAAGAAACCTGTAAAATTTACATTAGTAAATAAATTGTTTACACTTACCATAAATTTTGGGAATACACACTTCTCCTGGCGCAGATTAGAATGGACCCACAGCCCTGTATTTAGATGCTGTTTGAATCACTTAAGTCTTCCTCTTATGACGGGTGAAACACTTGGTCTGGAAATCTATAATTCCTCTTATGATGGGTGAGACACGTGGTCTGGAATTCTATAATTCCTCTTATGACAGGTGAAACACTTGGTCTGGAAATCTATAATTCCTCTTATTCCTTGTGATAAAATTCCCAAGTTTCCAGTCTTGTATTAAAATTGCGGGTTTACTTGTACTTCCAAAGTTGCCCAATACTCGATCTGGTACTTATAGTGGAATGATAAGTGTTATCCTCTTTCCTCTGGCTTGTAGGAGGTGTTTAGTTGCCGCTGCGACGCAGTCTGTCTGTGTCTCCGAGTTTGTTAGATTATATCTCACAATCCTTAGTTTCAAATCCGAGCTGTGTTTCCGCCGAAAGTTCCAATCAAATCATAGTAGATTCTGGCGAACCAATCCAATCTATCTAGCACTGTTTGGGTGGGGAAGTTTATCATTACTCATCCCACGCGTATTTGAAAATATTAAATGTAATATACACGCGTGCCTCTTACACAGTGATGTCATATCGTTACCTAAGACTTCCGGCGCACCTATGTTTACCACCTTTATCTGCGTGCCTCCGCCAGACAGATGTCTGGTCAGACCGGGTGGTCTTCTTTCATCGTATCACAATACCGGCTTGTGTCAACATGATCAACAGCTTTTCAATGGGGTCAAATGTTTGACCGCCCCATTTCCACAGGCGGTCAGACAGATTAGGCAATAAAATATTATCGCTGGCCGGTCACCAAACCTGGCGAATCGTAACAACAGTCTGGGAGTGGAGTGTGAAACAATAAGATACACATTACTCACGTAGCAAATACTGCCATAGGGAGTGGCGTGTTAGAGAATTCACCATGCTATGTCCAGCAAAGAGCAAAATAGTGAAAATACAAATGAAAAGGCAGGATTTATGCCAAATAAAAGCGATGAGTTAGAAAAATGAAGAAAAAGAAAGGAGACTGCATGAGGGCTGAAGGTGTGAGAGATCACACAAAAGAGCATGTTCAGACGTTTTGTCACAAATAGAAATCAAATAAATATGGGGATGAGTAAAACAGAAATCAAAAGTTTAATTAAAAGAATAATAACTGACGGATGGACAGTAGAGTAGGATTGAGGCCTTAAAGGCAGACGTGTAATTGTTCAAGAGTTCAACAAAAACGTGTCAGGTATCTAGAGAACTAACAATTCCTAGCACTAAGAAATTTCTTAGACTGCAACTAGGAATGGGCTATTTTAGAATAGATGAACCTTACTGTACAGTGCGTCTAGACGAAAATAATATAGAGCATTTCTTACTAAAATGCAGGAAGTATGAACAACAGAGAAAACTAATATTAGATTATTTACAGGCATGCGATTCATCTATAACTGTGGAGCAGGTGTTGAAAATTGACAGACCTAGAGAATTGCACAAAAAGTAAAACAGTATTTAACAAGAACTAAAATTAATATATAAGGATCAATGTTGGTGTGAGGATAAGGTGTAGTCTGATAGGGTGCTCGTGTGGATGATGGCAGATAATTGGTGAATTTGATGTAATCTCGGACACCCCTGGGCTTTCTCTCCCTTTTAACCTTGTGAATAACAGGGCAATTATGAGAGACTTTATTTGTTTCCTTTTTTCCGTTCACTTTTTTTTATTATTTTTTTTTATTGTTTGTTTGATCCTTGGAAAGAGTAGGTCACACACATACACAATTTTGGTTTTGATGTACTCTATTTGGACTGAGTGAGAGGAGGGGAAGAAGTTACTATGCTACTGTCTTGAATTTGTTACACTATATATCCTAATCATAACCCATTGAGCTCATATGGATGATGGCAGTATAATTGGTGGATTGGGTCATCCCGGACACTTCCGGGTTTTCTCACCACTTTTCGTCTTGTTAACAACGGGCAGTTATGAGAGACTTTACTTTTTTGTAATTGTTTTTTATTTTTATTTTTTTATTTTTGAAAAAGGGGCGGGGGGGGGGGGGGGGAGCGGGCACACACATACTTTTACACAATTTTACAGTTTTGATTTACTATCAGGACTGAGTGGGGGAAACAAAGGAATGGGGGGGGGGGGGGAAAGAGAGAGAGAGAGAGAGAGAGAGAGAGAGAGAGATTCTGTACTTAGATATCGAAAATCAGATGTTATTATTTTGAATTTACTACATTATATATCCTAATTATAACACATCAAGGGTTGAACGGGATACTTTTGTCTTTAAAAAAAAACAAAATCAAAACAACGCACCTCGGAAACAACGAACGATACTTTGAAAAAGACGCCGTACGGAGAAACAGCACAAAATGTTTCGACTGTTGACATTTAGCTAGTGGTCCATTTCAGGGTTGACCTCACATCTAGTCGAAAAGAATGAGTGAAGCGGGCAGTATTATAAAACTTTCACAATATACACTAATTATAACCCATAGTGCTCACTTTAGGACCGGTTTAACGTGGTATATCTTCTTCTTTGACGTTCGCCTTCAGACTTCTACGTTAATGTCTTTAACAAAGGCAGTAGTTCAAGCTCAAGGTTCCCGACATCTCCAAGCAGTTTTTCGTGGCGAGAAGTGAGGTCTTGCCATATGCCACTCCGTTCACTGCTGTAAGTTGGGCAGGACTGTAGCAGACGTTTAGCTGTCATGGGGCTGGTGCCACAGGAGCAGAGGTCTGTTGGACCAATCCTGTACTTGTGATATACATGGTACCGCAACCTATTGTGAGAATGCGTGGCCGGAAAATGATGACCTGGCCTCGCCTGGATAGCTGATGATGGGCATCATCTTTTATGTGACCTGCGTGTTCTCTGTCCCATTTAGGCATGATTATGGCTGTTATAGGTGTTTTTGCCATTTCATAAATTGCCGCTATATCGTTTTGCTGCAGTGATCCTTCTTCTTTAGCAAGTTTATCTGCCTCTTCGTTGCCTGGAATGTTGCAATGGGCTGGTATCAACTGAAATGTGCACTTGTTGAAGCATTTGGTCAATCTTTCAAGTGAGTTTATCAGATCTTTCAATCCTTCGAGTGTGGATGATGTTGAGGACTGTTTCGCGGCTTGCGGGCATGTGAATGGTTGCAAACATTCGCATGCGTGCACCACGAGACTCCTCAATTGAATTAATACCAGAAATCGCGCAGATCGATGTATGACGCGTCAAGCCTAGTTACATTAGTCTATGTATGGCCATTGAGCCGAATGGCAGTGTTGGAATGTGTGGCAAAGCCACTTAAGGATTGTGTATTAATATGTGCCACAGCCACTGACTAAGTATATATGTGGAACGGTAGATCCACTGGAAAGTGTAAAATAGCGTAAGAATCCGTATCAAATTAAATATAGGACCAGATAGAGTCCGGGATAGTATCGCGAATAACGCAGATTACGTTCACCTTGAACTTATATACATGGCAGTTAAAGCCTGGCGAGGTAAGCCAAAAATGTCGAATAATGATACATAGACAGGATCTATAGATTTACGGATAATGTACTCACTAGCATTGTGAAGGGATAATAATTCCAAGGATCGGATTCAGTAGGAGTTGGTTGCAAACTCTATTACGCTATAGACTTAACGGTTAACCCAGACGAGCTAAGTCTGTGGGACGAACATTGCGTAGAGCTTAGTACTATGTTAAAGCCAAGTTGATGTGTGAGAAATATGTTACGCTCATTGTGTAAAAGGATATATATAGTAAATTGTTCAGTCGTCAGTGGAACTTTTCAATTGCCTGAATTATTCAAGTTCTCACTCTGTGCTGTGACTGTCATTAATCCTTGCAAGGTCAGTCCAGATTATCACAGGTATTTATAAGACTAACTATAATAACCAACACTGCTGGAGAATTAATATACAACAACGACACTGAATATAAGAATAATTAAAATCACACAATAACGGCTTAAAACTGCAATCGAACTATAAGCTGGAATTAGAATAGATGAATCATAATATCTGAAGTATTGACAAGCAACCCAATAACTCACGTCCAACGGTGCTGAATCTTTTAATAACAACTAGCAAGAAGAGATACAGCGGGACCGTAACATCGAGGCTGATATCACTACGTGGTATATACTATTTAAGGAGAATAAATATGAAAATGTACATAAGGATGGATGACTGGATACGGAGAGAATTAAAAATAACGAAATGAAAAACTTCAGTAAGATATACATGAACATCGCCTTCATCCTGCTATTTCTTTTTTGTTCCCCTGTATATCATCGTTGTAAAGATATTCTCTTATGGGGTTTGATGAAGGCCACGCTGTCAATCTGTTTCTCTCATGGAGCCGACATTCTTGCAGGATCTACATATTTCACTGTTTTGATCAGGAGTATTATGCTTCTGTTATATAAGTCTCTGGGTGTACTCTGCGCCATTTTTCTTTGAAGTTATTTCTTATCATTGCTTCACATCTCTTCATATTCTTGTCCCCAATTTGAAATTGTCTTCCCCTTTATCAAGCTTATCTGCCCTTTTTATTCTACTTCTTCAAACACTTTCAGGCGTCACATTGAATATGTTTTAAACAAGCAGGGTCAGCTTAAAGTTGTTGGAATCTCCAGATGTTTTCCAGGAATAGTACTACTGGTAACGGTCTTATGTGCTTTATCTGTTGCTTGTATGTTTGGTAACTTTGCAGTAGATATTCAGCCGTCACTTTAATCGGTGTCACAGGTACACGCACCGGTAGTTACAATCTTTAGCTTGTTGAACAGATGGTTTCTCAATCCGTTGTGGCCTGTGCGGGATCTGAAGATTACCACTTGTTCTCTTCTGCTGAGCTGGTAAAATGCTTAAATTATCTGGCGGCCTGGATGTTCTGCTTCTGATAAAGCTCTTGGCCTGTTGAGGTAGCTTTCCATCTTCTGTTGCCAATCCGTCAGCCTCTTCATTGCCAGGAATGTTGCAATGAGATGGGATCTGCTGCATCATATCACAACTCTCTTGAATAGTTGACATAGTTTGCAGAGTAGTACTCTTTGGCCACCCCGGTCTGCATTGTTCTGGTTTTTCAGTGCCATGATTACTGTAAGCGCATCTGTGAAGAAAACTACTTGTCTCTTGGTGCTTTCGTCTGTCTTTAGGAATTCTGCTGCGGGTTTCAATGCCTCTGCCTCTTTCCTGAAGTCGCTATATGGCTTCTCATTTCCATATGAGAAGCCAGATAGTGACTTCAGGAAAGAGGCAGAGGCATTGAAAACTGTAGCATATGAGAAGCCAGAGAGAAGCTGAGGGAGACTGAGCACCTATGGGTTTGCCCGGAGTGCAATGGTGTCGATTCTGAACAACAACAATCACAATAACATTTCCATATATCTTGCACCTCATAGGAATCCACTGTACTTTCACTTTGTTGAATCTAGCGCTCGTTTCCATAAATTTTCTGGACAGATGTGACGTTATTGGTCGCATCCCTTTTCGTACTCTCTCTCTCTCTCTCTCTCTCTCTCTCTCTCTCTCTCTCTCTCTGGATGTCATATGGATGGGCTTTTACCTGAGCCATCGCATATCTGGATTTAATAGACAGCAAGCCAAGCATATACCGCATTGTCACAATGGGGGTATCTCGCGTACAGCCCAAGACTAAACGCATCCCTTCATTTTGAATGCGTTCCAGTCCTCGAAATTGATATGTAAAATGCATGTGAGAATACATGAATTCAGTATGAAAGGTGAGAGAAAGGAAGGGCAGAATGTCAGACGGGCCTGCGTGCTCAATTCTCAACCCTTTGAAAATAAAGTTCGGCCGTTCGTTTGTTCGTTCTCTCTCTCTCTCTCTCTCTCTCTCTCTCTCTCTCTCTCTCTCTCTCTCTCTCTCTCTCTCTCTCTCTCTCCCATTTTCTACTTATTTCTCATTTTCGGAGCACAGAAGTACGTGCCCAGTCATTTGTTTACACTTCTTCTTGTAATAATTCGTCATGTCTGTTTACCTGATCATCCTTGCTGTAGACAGGTGATGTAATATTGACCGAAAGTCATGTTGGTAAAATTCTCGTGTACCAGTCATTGGCGCGCTCGATTAACACGAAGATAGCGCCGCGAGCTTGGTTATCGCTGATATGGCTATTGTAACTTCCTAATTTCTCTCGCGGAGAGAACACAACCCAGATGGTCACACAGGTACAGGACAGTAAATTATCCAGGTGGTGACCTATTACAGACACGCACCTGAAAGACGGAATGTTGTAATACGTTTCCCGGAGGACATTATTTGTGATAAAGTAGGAAGTCGTGAGTGTAAAGAGGACCGATAATCGAAGGAAATAACAATTCCTTATATGGAAAGTGACTATAAAAAAATCACGCAGAATTTTCCTATGAGGAAATTTTTGGGATAAACCCCATCATAATACGCATGATTGGGTACAATTGGCCGCAACTCAAGATGTTATAAACAACACTTCTGATTGCAGCCTGGTCAGATAGTAACAACAACGGGCGCGAGACGAAAGTTGCAATATAATCTGACACTTTCATCGGTTTAGAGCACTGTGAAATTCACCTCGTCAAGAAGACAGCCAGCTAGACAGAGTAAGGAATAGGGTCAGAATTAAATTTAACGGACCGGACCTTGTTTGAGCATCTTTTGGACTTATACCCCAGGAAAACTCTACCTACATTTACTCGGAAAGCTAGAATCCTCGGTCTGAACTCAAGGTTAGAGTGGGAGCCCAGTATAAGGTAATACCCCAGACCGAGTGTAAGAGGCATCTTAAACAAGCTGCCTTAACTATTTCTCTGAGCCAGGAGTCAGTATTCCCAAATAGATTTTGTGGTGAGTTGTACATTATTAAATTCTATTTTATTAACATGTGAAAATTGATAGTGGATGTCCAAGTCATGTGAGGCTAGAAGCCTCAGCAAATAGAATGATGGTTTCATTAACCGCCACTGCAAGAGCTGGTGAATACTTTTTGTGGGTTTCTCATAGAGAACCAAAAGCAGAGGTAGTCCCAAGATCCATATGGAGCAGGGAGTGGATGATGATAGAACTGATGTACATACTTATTATATTATTCACATTTTCAAACAGTGCAAATGTAAAGATATTCAATATAAATGTAATTAATGTTTTCCGCTCACGGGGATTAATATTAATTCTCAGAGAGGGTAAAGTTCTGAGGTAGATGGGATGGTGAAATGAAAATGGGGCACATGATTGTGTGTCAGGAAACCCAATACTCATGAGAGAGTATTTGTTTCTCTTATTTCGTGATACTAGTCGGTGGTACCAGTTGAGGGCGCTATATCTAGAACAAAGTGCGTGGTATAAGTGGCCTGCCGTCAACCCTAGACACCATCATCAGACGGATCTTGAAGACGCTGGGTCATCTTCGTGATTACTCCCTGATATTTCTTGCAACGTGTCACAATCTCTAGACTTGACCAGTGACGAGAGTGACTCAGTCCATAACCTGCAAAGAACCAACAATCGGTTGGAGCAGAAACCAACATACTTACTGCCAGCTAAGTACAAACTTAAAAGCTGCCAAGTGAACTTTCAGACAATTCCCTCAACATTTATAACATCACACTGTGATGATTACCTTTCTTAAAAGAATTATTCATTTTACACTGTTAAATATAATTGATTATTAAATTTGTAATTTGTAGCCTATATATACAAATTTATAGTTGATTTAATCTTTTTGGGTGTATTGCACCTGTATGTCTCAGTCACCTTAAACACACTTAAAACAGAGCTACTAAATTAAGATTTCACTGAATTAAATCAGTTGTGGGCTTGAACGAGCTAAATCATACAATATTTCTCTTCACAAAAGTTGTCGGGCAGATAATACGTTAACTGTGCTAAGACACATTCAGCATTGTTCTTGATTTCTGAATATCTTGTGAATACTTCCTCAAGGTAGAAGCATCATCATCTTTCTATTTGCATTTCTGCCAAGAGTGATCTTGTGCGAAGGTAGATACCTTTGAAGGCCCACATTAGACAGTCTAGGTTTTGGCCATTGCTGGACCATCACTGCAGAGCAAGGTGGAGGCAACCCGTGACAACAGACTGTCTAATTAGTTGTTTGTGTTGTTCCATAGAGCAGTTATAAGAAATATTGAATCTGTGAGGAACACTATTCTGGCTTTAGTAGTAGCTGTTTCCCACGGTGATTATGGCCGCTGTTTTGAGCGCTTATGCTTCAGTTTAGAAGCTGTTTGACAATTTTCCAGTAACTACTAAGGAAACCAGGTATTCGTCGTTTTTGGAAAGTATCGTAAAATAATGCCTATGTATATAACATATGTTCTATATTTTGTTATATAAGTGTGTAAATATTTCTACGATTTTAAGGTACAAATTCAAAAATTTAAAAACCTTTAACGTAAGTCACATCCAGAAGCAGTATTCTGCTTCTATTTACTTGATTTTTCACATACAATATTTGTGTCTTCATTTAAGTATGAGTTCTCTTCTATAGTTTCTGTCGTTTCATTTCTTTTTTTTTTTTTTGGTCAAAGTTGTATTATGAGTCTCTTTTGTGCATTTGTTATGTCCTAAACTTATCTATGAGCAATCTTTTTGGACATATTTGAATAGCATAATCGCATTAGGTTTTTCTTCAGGTATCAACGAAATTTATAAACTACGAGTTTTTTGTTTGTTTGTTTTGTTACAGGGATACAATACGAAACAATGCAATTCATTTATACAATTACAGCCAGCTATTTGCCCACACACTATATATATTTTTTTTAATTTGATAAAAATTATGAAAAGCTTATTACAGACCAATATTTAACATTTTATAGATGTACACCGTAGCTATAAGAAGGCGACACAATGAATACTCTTTAATCACGCACGACAATATGGCTGCGGCAACTGTGTGTTTCTTCAAGGAAGTCTATGGTGGCGGAGTTAGCTCATCTGGACGTGTAAGTAAAGACGGACATAATTTGGCATGTACATAGCGTACGCGGCTCTATCAAAGACGCCGACACAAGAGTGACGCTAGGGTCAGGTGTAGAATTCTTAACATTGCGTCTCTGAGTTGTTTTCTGATGCCATATTCTTCATTTCATATTCTCCAAAGACGAGCATAGTATCATTTCAGTTTCAGCGCTTGGCTTAAGGGCTGCCCTTTTACTGCATTGTCCTGGCCCTTGTAGGGGACTGGAGGCCGCCATCAATCAATCAATACCCTTTAGCTCCCCGAGGAGCATAGGCCTTCAACAAACACATGCCAAGACTTCCTTGTCCTGTGCCATCCGCTCAAGTTCTTTCCATGTTTTCCTCATCATTTTCACCTCTGTTTCCAGTTCTCTTCTCCATGTGGTTTTTGGTCTACCTCTTCCTCTCTTTCCCTGTGGATTCCAGAACAAGGACTGCCTTGTAATGCTATCAACAGGTTTCCTCAATGTGTGTCCTATCCATCACCAGCATCTACTTCTCAGCTCTTGTTCCACTGGCACTTGTCTGGTTCTTGTCATCAATTCCACATTTGTGACTTTGTCATACCATTTCAGTCCTTCTATTCTACGCAAGCACCCGTTTATAAAAGTCTGTAGCTTTTTAGTTGTTGTTGCTCTCCATGTTTCAGAGCCATACAATAGGACTGACTTGACATTTGAGTTGAAGATTCTTATTTTCATGTTGGACTTCATTTCTGTTGACCTCCATATGTTTCCTAATGCAGTGAAAGCGCCTCTTGCTTTTTGTATTCTTATATATCATTGTCTGTCCCTCCAACTTTGTCTATATTACTACCAAGATATGTGTATGATTCTACATCCTTTAGTGGTGTTTCTTCAAGTTCAATCTTGTTATCATTTCTTGCATTTATTCTCATGATCTTTGTCCTTTCCCTGTGTATTTTCAGGCCCACTCGTTGTGACCTCTCATCGAGAATTTGCATTTTCTCTTGCATCTGATATGGTTATGGGACAGAAGAGCCAAGTCATCTGCAAAATCTAGATCATCAAGCTGTTTAGTCAGATTCCACTGGATTCCATTTCTGCTGTGTGATGTCGATGTTTTCATAACCCAATCTATTGCTAGTAAGAAAAGAAATGGAGACAAGAGGCATCCCTGTCTCACTCCCGTTATTATCCTAAACGGTTCTGTAAGTTGTCCTTCATGAAGAACTCTGCATGTCATGACTTCATAGGTCTTCCTTATTAAGTTAATGATCTTCATGGGAACTCCATAATGCCTCATCAGTTTCCAAAGTGATTCTCTGTCTACATTGTAAAATGCCTTTTCATAGTCCACGAATCCGATGTAAAGCGGTGAATTCCATTCCAGACTTTGTTCAACTATTATTCTCAATATGGCTATATGGTCTGTACAGGATCTGTTTTGTCGAAAACCTGCTTGTTCATCTCTCAGTTGCTTGTCTATGGACTCTTTTAATCTCTCAAGGATGATTCTGTTTAATACTTTTCCTGGCACTGATAGTAACATTATTCCTCTATAATTTGTGCACTCTTGTAAATTTCCCTTCTTAGGCAACTTGACCAGATAACCTTCCTTCCATTCTGCTGGTATTTCCTCTCTCTCCCAGACTTTGCCAAGTAGTTTGTATAATATCTCTGTAGAGGTATCAATATCTGTTTTGATGGCCTCTGCTGGAATGCCATCTGGACCAGTTGCTTTTCCATCTTTCAGAAGCTTTATGGCTTTCTTTATTTGGTCGTTCACAGCTGATTTGTAGCTCCTCTTCTGCTGGCTGGATGTCTGGGGGATTAGTTGGAGCTGGTCTATTGAGAAGTTCCTCAAAATGTTCTGTCCATCTCTTCATTTGTTCTTGTATATTACTAAGCAATTTTCCATTCTTATCTTTTATGAGGCCATTTGCTTGCTTATATTTTCCTGTTAGCTTCTTTGTGTTGTTGTACAGGTCCCTCATATTTCCTTTGGCTGCAGCTTCCTCTGCTTCCCTTGCCAACTCTTCAATATACTTCCTCTTGTCTCTTTTGATGTTTCTTCTTACTTCTTTGTTTCAATGTACACTTCATGATCCTTGGCTTTGGAGCTTCTGGTTTTGCTTCTGTTTAAATCTGCTTTCTTGTTTTTCCTGTCTTCTATCTTGCTAATGGTTTCTGTTGTTACACTAGTCAACAAATTTTCAAAAGTTATTTGTACCAGAAATTAAATATACCATTTCTTGTTGATTTTGACATGCTGATTTCAAATATCATAATGAAATTCACCAATTGGCTCTGGTTTTTAAAAAAAATGATGAATTTACATTACAGTAATACAAATAATGTATGTTTGTTTAATTCTCTGGGGTGAACAGCTAGTCTTTCTACTTTAGCATTATAAAAATTGTGGTTACATAATTAATTGATATTTCAACATAAAATGATAGAAAAAATAAAAACATTATTTAAATATCACATATCATGATTTAAAAAGGCACATTTGAACCCATTCCGTCATTATTCAGTTGCTGTTCGAGCTCTCTTTGCTTGCTTCTTGTAGTCAATCGATGAGGTGTCTCTTGTCACAGTCCAACAGTAATCAGCAAGCATTGAAGGGCTCCAATCGCCTTGATACCTTGTCTCCATAGCAGCAATGTCCTGGTGAAATCGTTCACCATGCTCATCACTGACCGCTCCACAGTTTGACATAAAGAAATCCAGATGAGAATCCAGAAAATGAATTTTCAAAGACATGTTGCAGCCAAGACTCTTATATTTCAGAAGGAGATTTTCTACAATTTCATTGTAATTATCAGATCTGTTGTTTCCAAGAAAATTGTCCACCATTGACTTAAATGCTAGCCATGCTGCTTTTTCCTTGCCATGCAACTCGCAAAGAAACTCGTCATCATGAAGAAGGTTTTGAATTTGCGGACCAACAAATACTCCCTCTCTTATTTTAGCTTCACTCAGTCTTGGAAATTTTCTGATGAGGTATTTGAAAGCCTCATCTGTTTTCTCCATTGCTTTGACAAAGTTTTTCATGAGACCCAGCTTAATGTGCAAGGGTGGCAACAAAATCTTGCTGGTGTCGACAAGTGCTGGGTTCTTACTGCCAGGCTGCAATGACTGCCTGATTGGCCAATGTCTTCTGATGTAATGGTCACTTCGTGCACGGCTATCCCACTCACAGAGAAAGCAACAGTACTTGGTGTATCCACTCTGTAGTCCAAGCAAAAGAGCGACCACTTTTAAGTCAACGCAAAGTGACCAATGATGATGATCGTAGTTTATACACTTCAAAAGCTGCTTAATGTTTCCATAAGTTTCTTTCATATGAACTGCGTGACCAACTGGAATTGACGGTAACATATTACCATTATTCAACAAAACAGCTTTAAGACTTGTCTTGGATGAATCAATGAAAAGCCTCCACTCTTCCGGTATGTAATTGATTTTGAGGGCTGCCATTAAACCAGAAATGTTGTGGCACGTAGAAAGGTCACCCTCTTTGAAAAAGAATGTAATATGCGGCTTCTGGCGGTTCCTATACACAGAAATTGTAACATCTTCTGCCAGGAGATTCCACTGTTGCAATCTGGAACCCAAAAGCTCTGCCTTGTTCTTCGGTAACTTCAGATCTCTTACAAGATCATTCAGTTCACCTTGGGTTATTAAATGTGGTTTAGTGGATGTAATTTGCTCAAAATCTGAGTCGCTTGAGGTTGATGGTTCAGGACCACCAATGTCCTCTTCTTCATCAGTGGAAGCAGCTGAAAATGATTCTGGCACTTTTGGAACTGGTAGGTCATCGCCATGTGGTACCGGACGTATTGCAGAGGGGATGTTTGGATATTCCAGAGTCCATTTTTTCTTCTTTGATATGCCTTTCCCAATTGGAGGGACCATGCAAAAGTAACAGTTGTTAAGATGATCAGTGGGCTCTCTCCAAATCATTGGGACTGCAAAAGGCATAGCTTGCTTTTTGCCAGTCAACCACAGTTTAAGATGTGCTGCACATGTATTGCAGCATATGTGTGGCGCCCAGCTCTTATCTTGATCTCCTATTCTGCAGCCAAAATACAAACTGTACGCCTTCTTAATCACTTTAGTTATATTTCATTTTTGTGATAGAAATGTCACCTCACCACATATATAACAGAAATTATTAGCACTGTTCACACATGTCTTAGGCATTTCTAACTATGATACTTTTGATAAGGACAAATGCACTAATGGCAAAATTTTATCAGAGATAAGATATTTATACACAAAAGTGATGTAATCATAGGTAGGATTGCAACATCAACTTGTACAACAACACAAAGAAGCTAACAGGGAAATATAAGCAAGCAAATGGCCTCATCAAAGACAAGAATGGAAAATTGCTTAGTAATATACAAGGGGATTGACATAAGTCTTGGGCCTGACCATGAAGGAGTCACAGGAGGAAGATGAAACTTGGCACATTTAAAGTTCATCATATTTGCACTGAATGTGTGAAGTACGCGTTTTTTTCTTCAATGGGTTTTCCCGCTACGGTGCACGGCGCAATGTACCCTATTGACCAGATCTGCTGCTCCAAAGATTAGAAAAAACAATGGAAAAGAAGGAGGCCAGAGCTGTGATAAAATTTCTGATGTTTCAGGGAAAAACACCTACAGAAATACACAGGGAGATGGAACCAGTGTTTCGTGAGTCTTGTCCTTCGTATACTTCGGTAAAAAACTGGTGTCAACAGTTTAAGTGCGGCCGCTCAAATGTTGCTGATCTGCCAAGATCTGGTAGACCAGCCTCAGAGTGCAATGATGAAAATGCAACAAGAGTGAAGAAAATCATTGACCAGGATCGAAAAATGACAATTGTGGAGATAGCTAGTAGAGTAAAACTAAATGAAAGAACAGTTTATAGAATTTTACACAACAGACTGAACATGAGAAAAGTGTGTGCACGCTGGGTTCCGCGACTGTTGACATGTGAACAGAAGCAAACGAGGGTAAATTGCTGTCAACAGTTGCTCAAAAAGTGTCAGTCAAAAAAGTTTTTGGAGACCATGGTGACAGTAGATGAGACTTGGGTACACCATTATGACCCCGAATCCAAAATTGCCAGCTTGCAATGGAAAACCCTGGGCTCCCCACCACCTGTCAAGCCGAGAGCACAGACATCTGCAGGAAAAGTGATGCTGACTTTTTTGGGACGGCAAAGGTGTCCTTTTGAAAGATTATCTGTCTCGTGGCAACACAGTTAATGGACAGTACTATGCAGATCTTCTCACCAAACTAAGAAAGGTTGTGACCAGGAAACGAGTGATAACGCGCACTCAAAATCTTCTTTTGCTTCAAGACAACGCACCCTCTCACAAAGCACAGCTTGTGCAGCTAGCAGCCAACGATTTGAATATTGAAATTCTTCCACACCCACCATATTCTCCAGATTTGGCTCCATCAGACTTTTTTCTATTCCCAAATCTTAAAAAACAGCTAAAAGGAAATTATTTTGACAGCGTTGAAGAGGTTATACTGGCATGTGATGACTGGTTTAGTTTGAAAAATAGGGTGTTCTACTCCCAAGGTCTTTTCAAGGTCAAGCAGGGATGGCAGAAGTGTGTCAATTCAGACGGTGGCTATACTGAAAAGGAATAAACACTATACAAAATTTCAGCTCTCTGTGACATTTTCTTCATGGTCAGGCCCAAGACTTATGTCAATCCCCTTGTACATGAACAAATGAAGAGATGGACAGAACATTTTAAGGAACTTCTCGATAGACCAGCCCAACTAATCCCCCAGACATCCAGCCAGCAGAAGAGGAGCTACCAATCAGCTGTGAACGACCAAGTCGAGAAGAAATGAAGAAAGCCATAAAGCTTCTGAAAGATGGAAAAGCAGCTGGTCCAGATAGCATTCCAGCAGAGCCATCAAAACAGATATTGATACCTCTAGAGATATTATACAAACTACTCGGCAAAGTCTGAGAGAGAGAGGAATTACCAGCAGAATGGAAGGAAGGTTATCTGATCAAGTTGCCTAAGAAGGGAAATTTACAAGAGTGCACAAATTATAGAGGAATAATGTTACTATCAGTGCCGGGAAAAGTATTAAACAGAATCATCCTTGTGAGATTAAAAGAATCCATAGACAAGCAATTGAGAGATGAACAAGCAGGTTTTCGACAAAACAGATCCTGTACAGACCAGATAGCCACACTAAAAATAATAGTGGAACGAAGCCTGGAATGGAATTCACCGCTTTACATCGGATTTGTGGACTCTGAAAAGGCATTTGACAGTGTAGATAGAGAATCGCATTGGAAATTGATGAGGCATTATGGAGTTCTCATGAAGATCACTAGCTTAATAAAGAAGACCTATGAAGGCATGACATGCAGAGTTCTTCATGAAGGACAACTTACAGAACCTTTTGGGATTACAACGGGAGTGCAACAGGGATGCCTCTTGTCTCCACTTCTTTTCTTACTAGCAATTGATTGGGTTATGAAAACATCGACATCACACAACAGAAATGGCATTCAATGGAATCTGACAACAGCTTGATGATCTGGATTTTGCAGATGACTTGGATCTTCTGTCCCATAACCAAAATCAGATGCAAGTCAAAATAAAAATACTTGATTAGAGGTCACAACAAGTGAGTCTGAAAATACACAGGAAAAGACAAAGATAATGAGAATAAATGCAAGAAATTATAAAAAGGTTGAATTTGAAAAAACACCACGAAAAGATGTAGAATCATACACATATCTTGGAAGTAATATAGACAAATTTGGAGGGGCAGACAATGATATCAAAATAAGAATACAAAAAGCAAGAGGAGCTTTCATTGCATTAGGAAACATATGGAGATCAAGAGAAATCAAGTCAAACGCGGAAATAAGAATCTTCAACTCGGATGTCAAGTCAGTCCTATTTGTATGGCTCTGAAACATGGAGAACAACAAAAACAACAACCAAAAGGCTACAAACTTTTATAAACGGGTGCTTGCGAAGAATAGAAGGATTGAAATGGTAAGACAAAGTCACAAATGTGGAACTGATGACAAGAGCCAGACAAGTGCCAGTGGAACAAGAGATGAGAAGAAGACGCTGGTGATGGATAGGACACACATTGAGGAAACCTGTTGATAGCATTACAAGACAGTCCTTGTTCTGGAATCCCCAGGGAAAGAGAGGATGAGGTAGACCAAAAAACACATTGAGAAGAGAGCTGGATACAGAGGCAAAAATGATGAGGAAAACATGGAAAGACTTTGAGCGGATGGCACAGGACAGGAAGACTTGGCATGTGTTTGTTGAAGGCCTATGCTCCTTGGGGAGCTGAAGGGTATTGAATGATTGATTGATTTTGCTATTGGTAATCTATCACTAAATCTTTATTAGACCTTCACATTCTTACTATAGGAACCATTCGTCGTATATACAACCAGCATGCAACAGGAACATTTAGCATTCATAGCCTTCGACATTTGCTAAAGGAGACCGAGCACCTATGGGTTTGCCTGGAGTGTAATGACATTGATTCTGATCATCAATAACAGTTCTAATTATAGTTTTATGAGTTGGAGTGGGTTCAGTTCCCAGCATAGGCGGGAAAAGCTGGTGGTCATATAAGGATGACTTCAGATATGACTCCATGCATATACCCAATAGATAAAAGCATGAATATAAAAATTTAAAAACAGGAGCTGACTTTTCAGTCACTTTGCATATTAACCCTGATTTTGTTATATACTGTTTGACTGTACTGTGCAGTTTCCTAGGTCTGTTTATTCTCAAAACTTTGTTCTACTGTCATGGGTGACTTGCATGCCTGTAAATATTTTAAACTGGGATTTTTTGCTGTTCGTTTATCTTACATTTTAGAAGGAAATTCTCTATATTTTTGTCTTTTATTCATTATGCAGAGTAATGTTCTAAACTCTTTCCATATGTTCATTGCACTCTATGCTCACTGTGGTGTATGTAATGATCTTCTTGGCTCTTTCTCCTTATTCACATTATATTCATGGGAATAAGAAACATCAATCCTTGCGTTATTCCAGATGTTTAATAAGAGCAGTGCGCTTCTAGATTGTATGATGGCTTTAACACATCCTGAACAAGCTCTGTAGAGCTTTATGAGATGTACGTTAATGTTTGTGGTAAATGATTTATTTGTTTGTGAAAGATATTCACTTGCATTCATGAAATTTCATCATTCACGTGTTTGTGATTAATTGAAAGGCAACGTTTTATTTTCATAGGACATCACTTTAAATGTTGGTGATCAAAAAAACATAACTGGGGTTTCATGTATTGCCAAGCACCTTCAGAGGACATCAGACGAGTTCAGAGGTATTTTGTCACTTTGTTTATTTGTTGTTGATAATTTAATAATGGATTAATGAATTGCATAATTGTAATGTAATCATTGCCTCATGTAGTTCCTGGTCTTTGATGTCATGACATGGAAGTACAGGTTAGTAACCCAGAATCTGAAATGCTTGTGGATGACCATGTTTCGGTTTTTGTATTTTGTTGTATTTCGCCCAAAAATCCACCCAAAGTAGCCCAGGTTGCACACAAAAACTTTTGGGTGTTGGATACTGAGTTACTGACCTGTACTTGTGTCCAAGCTGCAAAAAAAAAAAGTGGGGAAGTAGTGAATGAGAAGGCAAATACTGATGGCAGGCCATTTATCTATTTTGTTTGCAGATGTTTCTCTAGAAGAACGCATGGAGGTGGAGCAGTGGTTAGAGTACAGCTTGCTTATAGAGAACCTACAAGATGGGGAGTCTGAGCTTGTGGCTCTAAAGGTCAGTTAAACAGCGGTTTAGACATTTTTTATGCTAATTAGTTCATAAAAAACAGGTATGTGACAGGAATATCCCTAGTCGGCCATTCTATTTTTAACTTTCACAGACTGGTTGATGCCCCAGCCAACAGAGGATACCAATAGAGGAATAAGATGTCCAGCGTTTACGACACTGGAAGATCTAGAATATGCAGACAATATTGCACTACTCTCACAATCACATCGGCACATCCAGGAAAAAAAACACATAGACTGGATGAATATAGCCAACAAGTGGGACTGAACATGTCTGAAAAAGACAGAAACCATAACCCTCAATGTGATAAATTCTGAGCCCATGAAAGAAGGAACCAAAAGCTAGAGCAAACAAATACATCTACTCGTACATATCTAGGAAGCTTAGTAACACCAGACGGTGGAATGGGCTGAGACATTGGTAGTAGAATGAATAGAGCAAGAAAAGCCCTTGCCAACTTGAACAGCGTGTGGAAATCTTCTCAGTACATCACAAACACCAGTTTAAGATTACACAAGAGTTGCATACTTTCTGTACTGTTGTACGGTGAGGAGTGCTGGAAAGTAACAGAAAAGGAAATGTCCAAATTATCCTTTTTTCACACAACCTGCCTAAGGAAAATTCTCTGAATTTTTTGCAGAATACCATCTCCAACCAGGAACTGCTCACATGGTGCAGCCAAAAAGATATGTACACCATCATTGCGGGCAGACGCTGGAACTGGGTTGGCCATGTCCTCAGAAGATACCCTGACACCATCACAGGAACTGCTATGCTATGGACCCCAGAAGGATGGCAGAAGAGAGGCAGACCAAAGACACCCTGGCGGAGAACTATTGAGGCCAACATGCAAAGTATGAACCAGAGTTGGGGCACTGCACGAAGGATGGCCACCGACTGAGCAAAATGGGGACATTTAGTTGCTGTCCTACAAGATGCCACTAGACGTGATGGTCACTGACTACTTTGTCAGTCAGGGGCTAAGGATCCAAGTAGAAGAAGAATTAGTTCATGAACCAGCTTACAAGTTAGTTGGATAGTTAGTTCATAGGTCAACAGGCACTGTGGGCTAGTTAGTTCATAGATCAACAGACACTGTGGGCTAGTTAGTTCATAGATCAACAGACACTGTGGGCTAGTCAGTTCATAGATCAACAGACACTGTGGGCTAATTAGTTCATAGATCAGCAGACACTGTTGGCTAGTTAGTTCATAGATCAATAGACACTGTGGGCTAGTTAGTTCATAGATCAAATACACTGTGGGCTAGCTAGTTCATGGATCAGCAGACACATTTTGCTAGCTAGTTCATAGATCAACATACACTATGGCCATGTTAGTTCATTAACTCAGGTAGGCCATGCAGGTGAGTGTTTTTGCTTGACCTTTGTATTTGGTTATCTGACATAGCACATTGACTGAACTCTTGTCTGAAATGCCTCAAACACTGTGTGTCTTTGATTATTACTTACAGCATTTTTTCTTTCATGTGGCATTTGTCTTGTTGTTCTGTCCAGAACATTATAGTTTCTTTAACATTTAGCTTCCAGTTGGTAGTAAGTGTACTTAAAAAAAAGTGGACTGTTTTTACTCTTAATTCTGTTTCTTCTTTTCTAGTGTTGAATTATTGTATAAAAAACAAGTTACATTTTGTTTCTTTTTCTACCCTTGGTGTAACTACCAAGGTTTATTTTTGTTGGTTTGTCTAACATTTGAACAAATACCTTTGTTGCTAGTATAGTGGCATTGCCTCCCCTCTCACAGAAACTTCATCTAAATTTCAGGTAGCACCATTACATATGTACATTATCAGTCTTGAAGCAGTAATTGTTTTAACTATTGAAATTTGAATGGTGGCTATTATATGAATGTGGCAATTGCTCAGGCAGATACAGTGCTTACATTTTTTTTTTTAAACTTACTTACTCAGTCGTTCCCATTCTACCGTGAGGTGTAGAGGTTTGGAAGAGAGAGCGCCAGACTATCCTATCGGCTGTCTTCCTCCTGGCCTGGTTCCATTCTAGTCCCCGGTCCTTCAAAGATTGTCTAATGTTGTCCTCCCAGCGGACTCTGGGTCGTCCTCGGGGTCTGGATCCTTGGCTCTTTGTTTCCCATGCTTGTCGTGGTATCCGATCTTCTCCCATTCTGCAGACATGGCCAAACCATCTTAATTGGGACTGTTCTACTTGGGTCTGCAGGGGGTAGGATTTAAGGCCTTGATGTATCGTCTGGTTGCGTACCATGTCTCTTCTTGTTACTTCAACCACCTTCCTCAGATACCTCATTTCTGAGGTTTGGATCTGGCTTTTATGGGTTGTAGTCATTGCCCATGACTCGCATCCATATGTCAAGACTGGGACATAGGTGGAGCGGTATACAGCCATCTTCGTTTTCTTACCAACCTCTCTCTTGCTGAGGAATCCTCGATTTATGGCCTGAAAAAGTCTCCCAGCTGCTGCTTTTTGAGTGGCCAACTCTTCTTTGATGCCTCCCTTTTGGTCTATAATAGCTCCGAGGTATTTAAAGTGGTCGACCTGCTCCAGGACCTGTTCTCCCAGCTTAATCTGATGTCTTCTTTCTTCTCGTGATATCACCATGGATTTTGTTTTAGAGCTGCTTATGACCATCTCTCTCTTCTCCAGCTCTTCCTTCCAGACTTTCAGGTTGGATTGGAGATGTGCCTCTGATTTAGCAATCAGGGCAACATCATCAGCAAATGCCAGCTCCGAAATATAGACCTGTCTCATCTTCCAGTACCCCACTGAATACTTTCTTGTTCTCTCCTTACATGCCTTGATGACATCGTCCATAAGGAGTATGAAGAGGTAAGGTGATAGGATATCACCTTGTCTTACACCAGTGGTGGTCCTGAACTCTTCTGACTTATGGTTTGCTGTCCTCACATAATTTCTGCAAGACTTGTAGAAGCTCTGTATAGCATGAATCAGAGGTGCTGGAATATTCTTCCTTGCCAAACAGTCCCAAAGTTTGCTCCAGGGGACCCTGTCAAATGCCTTTTCCATTATCAGTCTTGAAGCAGTAATTGTTTTAACTATTGAAATTTGAATGGTGGCTATTATATGAATGTGGCAATTGCTCAGGCAGATACAGTGCTTACATTTTTTTTAAAAACACGAATGAATAATAACCTGCAAATCAAAATGTGCATTTTGCTTCTATTTCCAGGAGTTAAACAGTTACCTGCAAGACAAGGTGTATTTTGTAGGTCATCATTTGTCATTGGCAGACATCGTCCTCTACCACATGCTTCATGCTGTGTTTGTAAGTTGGTTACGTTTATGAACAAGTCTTTAATTTTTGCCATGAATCCATGACTTCAAAGAATTGTCTTCATAGAAATTTAAGTGTATTTTTAGCAGAAAATATGACAGATTCGAACCAATGAATATTGGTCACTTATTTAGAAGGTGTCAGAAAATTGAGCTAATGGAACATTTCTTTTAAAATGTCTGTTTTGAAAGTGAACAATCAAGTGCAATGTCTTTACAGATTTTCTTACATTTGATGGGCAGATGTTTGAGTTGTTGCAAAACTTTCTGTGCCATAAATGTTCTAGCATGTTGAAAAAAAGATGGTAGTATCTCATAGCTGAGAAAAAAATGCTTACAGAATTATAATTTTTTTAATGGGGTTTGTAAACAAATTTCACCCAATCACTGGGGGAATGTTCATTGTTTGTACTTTCACAGTTTTAATTGCAAAAAGTGCTACTAATTGTACATAAATAATACACACATAACAGTATGTTTCAGGCACTCGTGAGAAATAAAGTGGAGACTTACTGGAGAATTGAACCCATGACTTTCTAAATTGCACCACCGCCAAACTACAGAAGCAAATCACATTATCCTCCCTGCCAACTAGGCATATCAGGTGTTACTTGTTGAAAATCGCACTAATGACACCAGTCCCCGAAGCACTATTTTTGTGGTGCCTAGTTGGCAGAGAGGATAGTGCGATTCGCTTCTGAATATGTTAATGTACTTGATATATTTTTGAAATCCTTATTTGAGAAAGGTATTTTTGACCTGGATGTTGAGCAGACTGGGGTTCTCTTGACATTTATGTTTCCAATCTCCACATTGTATCCTTCCCATTTTGTGAGCGTATTTATAGGTTTTTGTTTGAGTAGTAGCATGTGAGAATGGCTCCTAGCTTCTACTAGTTATAGTTATCACCAGAAGCACTTCTTCTTTCTTTCTTTGATCCTTAGCCGCTGACTGTCAAAGCGGTCAGTGGCCATTACGCCTGGTGGCGTCTTGTAGGGCAACAACAAATTGATTCCACTTTGCTCGGTCAGCGGCCATCCTTCGTACAGTGCCCCAACTCTGGTTCATTCTTTGCATCTCAGCCTCCACAGTCCTCTGCCAAGTTGTTTTTGGTCGGCCTCTCTTTCGTTTTCCTTCAGGGGTCCATAGCATAGCTGTTCTTGTGATGGCATCGGGGTCTCTTCTGAGGATATGGCCAACCCAGCTCCAGTGTCTGCCAGCTATGATGGTGTGCATGTCCTCTTGCTTGCTCCGAGTAAGCAGATCTTGGTTGGTGATGGTATTCGGACAAAAGATTTGGAGAATTTTTCTTAGGCATGTTGTGTGAAAAGAGGACAATTTCGACATTTTCTTCTCTGTAACTCTCCAGCTCTCCGCGCAGCACAGAAAGCACACAGCTCTGATATAATCCTAATTTTGTGCTTGTGCTGTACTGAGAGGACTTCCAGATGTTGTTTAGACTAAAAAAGGCTGTTCTTGCTTTGTTCATTCTGTTGTTGATGTCTTTGCTTGCTCCACCGTCTGGTGTTACTATGCATCCTAGGTATGTGAAGGCATCTGTCTGTTCCAGTTGCTGATTCCTTACTGATATGGGCTCAGGGTTGCTCACATTGAGCGTCATGACCTCTGTCTTCTTTAGGTTGATGTTCAAGCCCACCTGCTGGCTATACTTATTAAGTCTATCCGTTTTTTCCTGGATGTGTTGATGTGAATGTGCTAGCAGTGCAATGTCATCTGCATATTCCAGATCTTCCAATGTAGAAAATGTAGTCCCATCTTATTCCTCTTGGATTGCCCTCTGTTGTCTGGCGCATCACCCAGTCTATGACTTAAAAATAGAGTGGTTGATAAGGGGCAACCCTGTCATACTCCTGTCTTCACTTCAAAGGTTAGGTTGCTCTGCCCAATGCTACACGTAAAGTTGGCATAAAGGCTTTTTATGATTGACACTATGCAGCTTGGAATTCCATAAGCACTCAGTATTTTCCATAAACTGTCCCTGTGTATACTGTCAAAAGCCTTTTCAAAATCAACGAAATTAATGTATAGCTGTCTTTGCCATTCTGAGCACTGCTCTATAATGTTCCTGAGAGTGAATATATGATCTACACATCTTCTATTCTTTCTAAATCCTGCTTGTTCTTTCCTCAGTTTGTGGTCTACTGCTTTTGAGATTCTCTGTATAATTATCCTGCCTAGTATTTTGCTGGGAACTGAGAGAAGAGTTATTCCTCTCCAATTATTGCAGTCTGCAAGATCTCCCTTCTTGGGCAATTTGACAATTATTCCTTTTCTCCACTCTGTTGGTGTTGTCCCCGTTTTCCAGACTCGTGCAAATAGTGGTTCTAATAGTTCTGCTGCTAGCTCTGGGTATGTCTTAAATAGCTCTGCATTTAAGTTATCATGACCAGGAGCTTTTCCATTCTTTAACCCTTTGATTGCTGTGATGATTTCTTCTTCTTGTTGGGATGTCTGTATTAACATCTAGATCATTTTCAGCCTCAGGAACATTCAATTGTGTCTCTGGTGGTTCCTTATTCAGAGTTTCCCTGAAATGCTCTGCCCATCTTGTTTCCTGTCCCTCTACTGTCGTGATGAGATTTCCGTGCTTATCTCTTACTAATGCAATATTGTTTGCACCTCATTTTCCACTGATGATTTTAGTTATTTTGTATACTGTGCTTTGTTCATTTCTCAGTGCTGCCTCTTCTGCCTGTCTTGCAAGGTCATCCAGAAATGTCCTTTTGTTAGCACGGTTTTGACGTTTAACTTCCTTGTCCAGCTGACTGTACTGTTCACTATATATTGCCTTTAACCTGGGAGACTTAGCTTCTGTTTTCTTTCTTTTCATTTCCTTTCTCTTCGCTATACCAGAAGCACTACCAGAGGTTTAAGTACAGGCAAGAACTACAAAGACTAAATCAGCATGAAAAGTCTTCTTACCAACAACAAAAAACTATTACTGGCAGCGAGCAAGAGAGTGCAATAATTATACGTAACCCTACATAACCTTATGCACGGCACATGACAGGAAGACTGTGTATTTAATGAAGGCCTGGCCTATGCACCAGAGGGAGATGACAGTTAATGAATATAATAATATCAATATAGAGGTATTATTTAAGTGAAGTTACATTTTTTTAAATAAGATTTTCTTTAACTTTTTCTTCCAGAACAACTTGAGTTTTCATGACAAGGAGAAATTCATAAACTTGTCAAGATGGTTCAACAATGTAAGTCGTAAGCCAGTATGTACATTTGGTAATATACTATTGTGAATAATGCTGCCAGCTGATTGTAGTGGTTTTGATGGTATTGTATGATGGTGATATTACTAAGTGTGATGCATGAGGTCAGCTGTGAAGGCTCCTGAGATAAAATGTAGCTGTGAATTGTCAGAAGGCCCTTCGTGCTACCACTACGACCTCACACCTATCTTTTTTTATCTAATGAATGTGGCTACGTTAAATGTCTAGGGTAATGATATGTAATGTGTTGTGGTAGTCTACACACACACACACACAGATATTTAATAAGTTTAATAATATTAATAAAATTGTTATAATACACTGAACTAACTCAAGTTGTGTAAAATTTGGATAGTAATTTTCTTTAAATTTATTTGTTCTGAACCAAGGTTTTATTTTGGCCAGAACATATGAAAGGTTTTGCAATTATAAAAGAAATGCATGAATATGACATAATAAATGCAAGGTGTGTACATATGTATGTTACTATACTAGTTAATATTACTACTGTTCTAGTTGTAATCTATTTGGGAGAACATTTAATGGATGTGCTGTTGGGGTGGCCTCATCACTCCCTGTCTATGGTGACTACACATTGTCCAGTTATTTGATGGAAATTTTATGGGTGTGTTCTCAGCAGACCAGTCGCTCACGTAGCTTGAATGTGTAGCTCTGGTGCTGAGATCTGGTGGCCCCACCTCTCCGTGCTTGGGGGCAATATCAGAAGTTGGGTGGCCCCACCTCTCCGTGCTTGGGGGCAATATCAGAAGTCTGGTGGCCCCACCTCTCCGTGCTTGGGGGCTATAATAGGCTGCTCTGACAAAATGTTACTGCACGGGTCCACTCTTGTACTATTCAACAACTCATTTGACACCGCATTGGTGCCAACTGAAACTCACAGTTCAGAATTATGAATACAGAACACAGTTAAATGCTAGCAAAACTCAGCTGAGCTGCTGGCCTTAGGATGGCATCCCTCTAAATATTTCAATAGCTTCTGGGAATTACACCACTTAATAATTCACTGTGTCTACTAGGACAACTTATAATGAATGGCACAAAATGCGCGTCTGAGCGCCGATAATATATTCATCTATGGCCAATCACTGCCTTTTCTTTTTTCAAATTCAAATATCCTACCAAAAAGTCATATCTCAGTCAAGTATGCCTTATTGTCTGTTGGTCCGTCCGTCTCTACTTGCGTTTCCCAAAAAAACACACTTGTTTTTTGAACCAACTCTGCCTTCCCCTACACAATTTTGCCTCTAAAGTTATTTTTAGCCACAATTCACCATCCCACCCCGTCTCTTCATTCCAACTAGATTTTAGCACTTGCGTCTTCAAGGCCACAATTTTTTGAAAATTAGTGACATGTTTTATTTCAATGCAGTCGATCGTTGATATGAACAACACAGTCTTTTGTCAATATCTTTCTTATTATCTGTCCGTCTGTATAAATGAAAGCATATTATTTCACTGCTCAAGATGGGCCATCCGGCCAGCTAGGTTTTATATTCCTAACATTATTATTAACCTTTAGCACGCTGCAGGAGCCACATGGCTACGAACGTAACCTATGTTCTCCATGCTGGAGGCGCCATGTGGCACCTTGCGGCTATCATCGTTTCTAGCATAAGACTTGTGTACACGTGATTTTCAGCCCCGGATGTTAAGTTGTAATGTTATTTGCAAGAGAGTTAGCTTCCGTTTCCGATCTTAAAAAAGTGATGGGTGTATCCGCATTTATTTTTTGTAAATTTTTAAAATCGAAATGAATCGGCATCAACACGCGGCCATTTTAGCTCTAATTTCATTGGATTCTGACGCCATGTGGTGGGGATGAGATTTTTGTCTTTATAAGCGCTGATATCGGTTCTCAGAATATGTTTGATGGCTGAGATGGAAACGAAAGTAGAATGGCATTGCTAGTATGTATAATGTTAGGGGTTAGGACTAGGAATATCGGAAAGATTTAGAATTTCGGCCAAATGTCACAGCTGACGAGAGCGTTTGTTGCTTTGCTACTGATGATGGGTGTAACGAAAAGATCGTCATTTGATTTGTATTGGTCTATTGGTCAAATGACTTTCATTGAGATGCAAGGGATATGGACCCTTCGTTTGCTGGTTATTTAAAAAAATTTTTTTTTTAATTTTAAAATTAAAAAAATATATTTTTTTATTATTTTAAATTTTTTTTTCGTTTTTTTCATCTTTCCTTTCCTCTCTTCCTATCACATCTAATATGTACACAAACAAATTTTACATCATCAGATTCACCATTCATTTATTTATATAAATTCCAAAAATGATAGCAATTGACCAAGAAACACAAAAACTATAGACATTAAGGGTCACCCACTATAGAAACGGGACGCAGTGAAAAAGAATGCAGCTGCAGGCGAAAATTTTCGCCAAAGAATGTAGCGTGCTAAAGGTTAAGAAAAGTTACTTTTCAAATATTTTCTAGAATCTTCTGGAATGCGTTCATCACTGCATTCAAATAAACGGACTAAGTTATTGCAAAAGCGTCCAAGAAATGACTGTGGCGTATAATATCCAAGGTCCCTTTTGTCGATTTCTTTACTTTATGTCAACTTGGGGAACGTGACTTTTTCCTCCTTTCCCCACCAATTTGCGTTCTTTTAGCCTTGCTAGTTTCAAGCACGCGTTCAGTCAGATTTTTCCTTTTGCTCTCCGTTCTCATCCCGTTCCGTTTTGCCTTCAAGTCTAACAATTTAATTTCCATGGCGGGTGATGACCCGCGGCGTGGGCGATCATGTATTCTAGTAGCTTACGCATTAGTTTTTATCCTTACGTTGTATCATTGGAGATATTTTAACGTTGTATCACGGTTAATTTTGTGACACTGATTCAGTCTCTCCTGTGGTCTATGTGTAGTGTTTGTTCAGCATGTGATAGTTTGTACAATTGATAGACATTATGTGAACATTTTCTGTCACAACTTCCACAAGCTTCAATCTGTTACTGGCTTCTAGAGTTTTAAATCCTGGATTTTAAGGCCACAAAATCTGAAGTATTTGACATGACCTGATATGTAGATTGAGGCAGTCAAATCAAAAGTAAGGTCATGGATTATTACGTGTATTTTAGCAGCTATGATCTATGTTTTGTTTAGAAGTGTTATTTGTGTGTGTTTACCATTAAGATGGTTGTTAGCTGAAGTGTTTACTGTACTTACAAAAACATTATTGGTGTACATTGCAGTACTAAGAGTTGTTTAAATGTAACTGTCATGGGTTCTCAGAGTGTGGTCCATGAGCATGACATAGGTTGTCTGTGGGCTGACATAGCCATAATTCTAAGACAGGCAGATTAAGGCCATAAGAAAGAAATACAGTTGAATTATTCATATTAACATTCTTTTATTCACTAAATAAAATTTGTTCTGTAAAATATGCAGTTTTAAATTTTAAAAGTTTTAGTCATATAATTTTAAATAAACGATGATGTCATATGGGTGGTTTTGTTGAAAGCATTATGTAGGTGAACATAGATGTTCTGCCTTATTTTGACTAAAGTGAAGTGATCCCAGATTAGGAAAAAAAATGGTAAAAATTAATCCTGTGGATGATAGCATTTTTGAACTGTGTTGAATGGATGCTAATTGGTTTTGTTTGGAAATATATCACTTTATCAGGTTCAGCAAGACAGGCGGACAAGACAGTCACTTGCACCTCTCCCATTTGTCCGGTGCCCGCTGTATTCTGGTACTAGCTCTCACTGACCAAGAATTGCACTGTATTCAGGTACCAGCTCTCACTGACCAAGAATTGCACTGTATTCTGCTGGATAACAATTTCTCCACTGAAACAAAGAACATTTCTGCTATAGTCACTTTGAGAGGTGACACTTTTGAGAACTGATGAAACTTATTTGATTTTTTATGAACATTAAGCTGTAGTAAATGTTCTTTTACATGGCTTGTTCATTGATCATATGCTATGGTACATAATTTGGAAATGTTGAATAAAATTATAAACTGGTCATGTTTGTGTGTTTGGTGTATGCTTTGAAATGATCTAAAAAATGTTCATTAATGTCAGCCTGTTATTAAATACTGCCCAGAAAACATGGCGTCCTCACATTTCAGATTTTAAACAGCTTTAAGAACGTTGATTCACCCGTGTGTTACCGGGGCCCGAAAGGGGAGCAAAGAATAGTAACACTGTCCCCTGCCAAGCATGTCGTAGAAAGCGACTAAGGAGGGTTGGGCATGGGGCCGGTTACCCCATCCTGTAAAAAATTTAAACCACAAAAAACTTCAACAAATATGGACAAGTCAAATAAAGAAAATAAAACACAGCCATCCAAGACAGGGGAAGGTCCTCTCGCGGGGAGGCGTATGATGCAACACAGAGAAAGCCGAAAGGAGTCTGTGTTGCTGACTAACCTTCTTTCTTCTAGGAGAACTTCCAGATTTGGCACCTGGAATGTTCGGACATTAAACGAACAAGGGAAAGTGGCGCAAGTGGCAGCAGAAATGAGGGAATACAAAATCGAGGTTTTGGGAATGTGTGAAACAAAGTGGAAGGGGGTAGACAGGAAGAAACTCATCACAGGTGAATTGGTGCTGTCCTCAGGACATGAAGACGAAAGTTCATACCACAGTGAAGGGGTAGCTCTTATGTTATCTAAAGAAGCACAGAAAGCACTCATTGAATGGGAAGCTGTTGGACCCAGAATAATAACAGCTACTTTCAAAACAGCTAAAAAGAAAATTCATGTAAATGTCATCCAATGTTATGCACCAACTAATGACAAAGAAGAGTCTGTGAAAGAAGCATTTTATACTAAACTACAGGAAATTATGGATAAAGTAAAAAGAAGAGACATCACAATTTTGATGGGTGACATGAATGCAAAGATAGGTACAGTCAACACCGGATTTGAAGAAGTCATGGGAAAACATGGGCTAGGAGTAATGAATGAAAATGGAGAACTATTCGCAAACTTCTGTGCTTCAAATCAACTGGCTATAGGAGGAAGCATGTTTCCACATAAGAGAATACACAAGGCAACATGGATATCACCAGATCATAGAACAGAAAATCAGATTGATCATATATGCATAAACAAGAAGTTTAGATCATCATTGCAGGATGTAAAGGTATACAGAGGAGCAGATGTGGCATCAGATCACCATCTTCTGATAGCCAAAATAAAAATGAAACTCAAGAGATATGCAACAATGCAAAATTATAGACAACAGTATAATGTAGGACAGCTAAGAAATCAAGAAACAAGAGACAAATTTGCGGTCACAGTATCCAACAAATTCCAAGTGCTCCAACAGCTGGAAGATGTAGAGAATACAGAAGACTATTGGCAGCAGGTCAAAACTGTATGGAAGGAGACATGTGAAGAAATACTGGGGAAAAGGGAAAGACAACAAAAAGCATGGATAACAACAGAAACCATCAATAAGATAAAAGACAGAAAAAACAAGAAAGCAGAGTTAAACACAAGCAAAACCAGAAGTTCCAAAGCCAAGGCTCAAGAAGTGTACACAGAAGCAAACAAAGAAGTAAAAAGAAGTATCAAAAGAGACAAGAGGAAGTATATTGAGGAGTTGGCAAGAGAGGCAGAAGATGCTGCAGCCAAAGGAAATATGAGAGAACTGTATAGCAGCACAAAGAAGCTAACAGGGAAATACAAGCAAACAAGTTGCCTCATAAAAGACAAGAATGGGAAACTGCTCAGCAATATACAAGAGCAAATGAAGAGGTGGACAGAATATTTTGGGGACCTTCTCAATAGACCAGCTCCACAAAACCCGCCGGACATCCAGCCAGCAGAAGAAGAGCTACAAATTAACGGTGAAAGACCAACGAAGGAAGAAATAAAGAAAGCCATAAAGCTTCTAAGAGATGGAAAAGCGTCTGGACCTGATGGCATTCCAGCAGAGGCCATCAAAGCAGATATCGACACGGCTACAGAGATGTTATATAAATTACTTGGTAAAGTCTGGGAAAAGGAAGAGATACCAGCAGAATGGAAGGAAGGATATCTGGTTAAGTTGCCTAAGAAGGGAAATTTACAAGAGTGCACAAATTATAGAGGAATAATGTTACTATCAGTGCCAGGAAAAGTATTAAACAGGATTATCCTTGAGAGATTAAAAGAGTCCATAGACAAGAAACTGAGAGATGAACAAGCAGGTTTTCGACAAAACAGATCATGTACAGACCAGATAGCCACTTTGAGAATAATAGTTGAACAAAGTCTGGAATGGAATTCACCACTATACATCGGATTTGTGGACTACGAAAAGGCATTTGACAGTGTAGACAGAGAATCACTTTGGAAATTGTTGAGGCATTATGGAGTTCCCCTGAAGATCATTAATTTAATAAAGAAAACATATGAAGACATGACATGCAGAGTTCTTCACGAAGGACAGCTTACAGAACCGTTTGGGATAAGAACAGGAGTGCGACAGGGATGCCTCTTGTCTCCATTTCTTTTCTTGCTGGCAATAGATTGGGTTATGAGATCATCGGCAACACACAACAGAAATGGAATCCAGTGGACTCTGACTAAGCAGTTGGATGATCTGGATTTTGCTGATGACTTGGCTCTTCTGTCCCATAGCCGTAATCAGATGCAGGACAAATTGAAAACACTTGATGAGAGGTCACAGCAATTGGGTCTGAAAATACACAGGGAAAAGACAAAAATAATGCGAATAAATGCAGGTAATGATAACAGGGTTGAACTTGAAGAAACACCAATACAAGATGTAGAATCATACACATATCTTGGCAGTAATATAGACAAAGTTGGAGGGACAGACAGCGATATCAAAATAAGAATACAAAAGGCAAGAGGAGCTTTCATTGCATTGGGAAATATATGGAGATCAAGAGAAATAGGATCCAACACGAAAATAAGAATCTTCAACTCAAATGTGAAGTCAGTCCTATTGTATGGCTCAGAGACATGGAGAACAACAAAGACAACAACCAAAAAGCTACAGACTTTCATAAATGGGTGCTTGCGTAGAATAGAGGGATTAAAATGGTATGACAAGGTTATCAACGTGGAACTGATGACAAGAACTAGACAAGTGCCAGTGGAACAAGAAATGAGAAGAAGACGATGGCGATGGATAGGACACACACTGAGAAAACCTGTTGATAGCATTACAAGGCAGTCCTTGTTCTGGAACCCCCAGGGCAAGAGAGGCAGAGGAAGACCAAGAAGTACATGGAGAAGAGAGTTGGAAACAGAGGTGAAAATGATGAGGAGAACATGGAAAGAACTTGAGATGATGGCACGTGACAGGAGGACTTGGCATGTGTTTGTTGAAGGCCTATGCTCCTGTGGGAGTGGAGGGTTATGAATGAATGAAGAACGTTGATTGACCTCCTTGTGAAAGTCACAAGTGAAATATCTTGAAATAAAATGTTATAAATCATAACTGTCAAAATGTCATTTGTACAGTTTGCATTCTAACATGAGCTTGCTGACTTCCTTGTGAGTTAAAGAATGCCAGTTTCTGTCTTAAATAATTTAATCAAATATAATAGTAAACACAATGAAAAATACATTCAAATAGATATCGAAGATCCTGGATGACTCATATAAGATCCCATCATCTTGTAGGAAGGATGCTCATTGACCACTGCTCAAAGAAAAAAAAATTGAGGAGAAAACCATGGGTATTCGAGTAACAGCCATCATTATAGAATTGCAAGGTAATCTCGTTAGCTAAAATCTTAATCCTTTGCTTACTTTTTATTATTATTGCTTCACTCACTTTTTATACAGTCTGCAGAGGCTAGGAGCTGGGGTGTTCTGGCTTTCTTTAACAGTTTTCTGTTATGTTTGAATTTGTATTGCATTGTACTGGTCTTAATGTCCTCCTCCTGTCCATCCACCCAGTTTATATCAAGAGGGCAAAAGAAAAGTAACAACAGAAAAATGATATAATGACAATAAGGAAATACACATGATACAAAATGTTTAATACGGTACATATACAGGATGAATGAAACCAACACAACCTCAGCATAACTCACATTTATTAAACATGCCTGGCAGACTAAAACACATAAGATTTAACAATTCACTTTTACAGATTGTTGTGCAGTTTATGGCTGGTAACAAGAAATTAAGGAAAACTGATTGTTGCAATACTTGTCATAAATGTTAACTGCAAGTATGTGAGAGATGGAAGGAGCTGTCACATAAATGCAAGAGTGTAAATTATGGGAGAAATGGTAACAGGACACAGAGAGCAAAACAAAAGGGAAGAAATAAAAACAGTAAATGCAGGGACATGAGGAATCAAAGAATACATTAACACGAAGCAGATGGTAACAAAATATGCAAGAGGGGAAATAATCAACAAAGATGAAGATTAATGATGTGAAAAAATGACCAAACAAAAAAATTTAGTGATTTAAGTGTGAAACATTAAAAAACAAAACACTGGCATTAATGTCCTACATAAATTTAACAAAGATGTCAACTGACAACACAAACTTAACTCAGTTGTGGACATCTGATGTAAAGAGAGCATTGCTAATGTCTTCCATGAAATGAACACATAAATGAATGCCTCACAAGTATTGAGGATCAGTACTAAAGTCCTTACACAGAAGACTTAAGGATGTCTTGGAATGGTCCAGCTCTGCCTCCAGTTTTTCAGTCTTATTTAAAATACTCATCAAGACCGTGATCTGCTTGTCAAGATCCTTGCTCCTGACCACATGCATGTAATCCATATACTGCTCCAGCATGTTGCATGAATGTTCGGCCTGAAAAAACAAGATAGTAGAGCAGGTTCATTATGCTCATCACCGAGACAAATAATATTGTTCAACAGACGTGATAGTTTCACTGACAGTGTTATGTAAATGTTGTAATAATGTTCTTGTTTTCTCAGACCTAACAAAGATACATCATCATCATAACCTTTGCTCTTCAGCTACCCAAGAAGCATAGGCCTTCAACACTAATGCCAAGTCTGCTTGTCATGTGCCATCAGTTCAAGGTCATTCCTTTCATGTCTCCATTTCTTTTTTCCGTATGTTTTTCTGCCTTTCTCTATCTCTCTTACCCTAGGGATCCCAGAACTAGAACTGCCAAACAAGGATACAGAAGACATGGATGGCACAGAACTTGAATGGCTAGGTATTCATTAATAGAAGGCCTGTGCTGTACAGGGAGCTGGATGATGATGATGATAATACAGTGAATTGTCTGTTGGTGGAAGCTGAAATGTTCTGAGATTATGTCAGCAGATACCTGGGCCATGTTGATGATGATAATACAGTGAATTGTCTGCTGGTGGAAACTGAAATGTTCTGAGATTATGTCAGCAGATACCTGGGCCATGTTGATGATGATAATACAGTGAATTGTCTGCTGGTGGAAACTGAAATGTTCTGAGATTATGTCAGCAGATACCTGGGCCATGTTGATGATGATAATACAGTGAATTGTCTGCTGGTGGAAACTGAAATGTTCTGAGATTATGTCAGCAGATACCTGGGCCATGTTGATGATGATAATACAGTGAATTGTCTGTTGGTGGAAACTGAAATGTTCTGAGATTATGTCAGCAGATACCTGGGCCATGTTGATGATGATAATACAGTGAATTGTCTGCTGGTGGAAACTGAAATGTTCTGAGATTATGTCAGCAGATACCTGGGCCATGTTGATGATGATAATACAGTGAATTGTCTGCTGGTGGAAACTGAAATGTTCTGAGATTATGTCAGCAGATACCTGGGCCATGATGATGATGATAATACAGTGAATTGTCTGCTGGTGGAAACTGAAGTGTTCTGAGATTATGTCAGCAGATACCTGGGCCATGTTGATGATGATAATACAGTGAATTGTCTGCTGGTGGAAACTGAAATGTTCTGAGATTATGTCAGCAGATACCTGGGCCATGTTGATGATGATAATACAGTGAATTGTCTGTTGGTGGAAACTGAAATGTTCTGAGATTATGTGAGCAGATACCTGGGCCATGATTTCCTTCTTAACATCGGACAAAATGTGGAGGTCATTCTCTCGTTTGTTTTTGATGTCTGCAACAATCTGGTGTAAGGCTTCTTCTATCTCTTTTCTAGACATCAAAGATTGTGGTGTCATGCTTTCCCTCACTGAGAAGTCATTGGTCATTGACTGGTCTAAACAGTCAGATTCTGCATGTTCTAATACGTCAGATTCGTACGGGCCTCTGGATGACAAATTAGTTAAATTATAACAGGGTTTAAATCTGGAATATAACAAAGACAGGAATAACTAACGGGAAAGATGGGGAAATGTGCAGGGCTTGCATTAAAACATTGACATGCTCTTGCAGTAGTGGTTTCTTTAACAATTTCTTTGACTTAATGAGGTTGGCAGCCTCATAAACCACCTCATTTTAGTCACCTCTTGTGACACGCCTGAGGCAGAAGTAATCATATTCTGTCTTTGTCATTAGCCCTGCAGACGACAAGGCACAGGGATATCGTTGACTAGATAAAAATTAATTGGCACTGTTAGCAAACAAGATTATTAAAGTGAATGAAAGAATTATAACATAAATGCACTATGAGGTAAGTATTACTGCACTGTAGCTTAATGTTACAACAGAGTTACAGACTTTCATTAATAGGTGCTTGTGCAGGATTGAAATGGCATGTACAAAATCACCAATGTTGAACTGATGGAAACAACCAGTGGAACAGGAGATGATAAAATTATGTTAGTGCTGGATAAGACATATATGGAGGAAATCATCTGATAGCATTACAAGGCAGTCCTTATTCTGAAATCCTCAAAGTACAAGACTTACAGTGTACATACATGAATAAAATAACTAAGGACAGATATATGATGGAGAAAGAATGCATGGACAAAACTTGATCGGGTGGCATAGGACAGAAGGGCTTGATATCATCTAACTTACAGCCCATGTTCCATAGGGAGCTGGAAGACATCAAGAGGGAGAGATAGGTCATTATTTTATGTCATTCTTTAGAGATGTTCATGGGTCTTGTCACAACCCTGCAGAAATGTAAAAACACAAGCACAACAATAAAACCACATATTCTGACTGGAAACAACGTCTCCTGCATGTTACAATAAATGGAATCAAGAATAATAAAATGTTGTGTACTAAACAGTAATGAGAAGACAATATGTGTGGCCTTCATCTGGAGTCACCTTCCACTCACAAAGTGTCATCACACAACTGGTCTATCTTGCTGTTTTCACCGTCCTTCTGATCATGTCCATACCTCAATGTTTCCATGGTTTGCTGAGGGTAGAAAGTTGAACACAGAGTTGAACAATTATGAACATAAGCTCTAAAAAAATTTTCTTTTTATAAAAAATAAAATCTGCTGCTGTGTATTATTGTGTTATTCAATCAATCATCTCTCTTCAGCTCCCCAGATTGAACAGATCTGGTGACAGCACACATCTCTAATGCCTTTTCTGTTATCTGCAGAAACATTCCTATTTGGCTGCTAATTCTTATACCTGCTGTTTGTTGCCCATGCATGTTCTTTATTATTCTCAGGTCTTTGCCATCAATGTTTATGCTAACATTTTATATTGAAAGTTTCCTCATGCTTCATCTAGTCACATACATTAGTGTAGTTTATGAAGTACAAGTATATGTCTGTTTTTACCTCTATAGTTCTTTCTGTCAATGTTCATATAATATATATGGCGTTGATTGTGCCTTTGAACCAATCTGCACTGTTCAACACAAACGTCTGGTTTTATTTGTTTCTCGTGATAATTCTTAATAATATTTCTGTCACATGACTTATTAATTGTGCGGTGATCTTCACATCTGATGATACCTGGTTTCTTTGGCAAAGCTATGCATGTTGATTTTAGTAGATCACCAGGTATGTATCCTCAGATGATGTCAATCAAAAACAATTTTATAATTCAAGGTTTTGTTATTTGATCACTTAATTGTAATATTTTATAGATCTTTATCTACAATAATTTGTATATATATTTTTTTTCTCAAATACCATTATTTGGTCATAAAACATTTTTACACGAACAAACTCATGTGGTTACTGACATTAAAAATCATAAATAAACAACTGACCAACAAACAAAAACAAAAAGGTAAAAAGCGAATACGAAAATAAAATATAAGGAGGGACATAGGCATATTAGATAATTGGACAATATAGTAAAACAGTATATAACAAGAACAAAAATTAATATATAAGGTTCAATAATGCTGTGACAGGAAAGTGAGACTCTGGAGGGAGTCTCGTAATGCTTGTTGGTGATGGTGGATTGGGTGTCATCCCTGACAGTCTGGGCTTTCCCCACCTTTTTCTCCCACTTGTTAACAACATGGCAGTTGCGAGAGACTTTTTTTTTTTGTGGTATAATTTTACATGTTTGATTTGATCTATTTAGACTGAATCGAGTGGGGAGATGATGCCTTATTTTGATATTGGAAATCAGAACTATAATATTGAATTAGGAGGGATCCCGTTACACGCTTATTGAGACATATTGGGAATACGGTGTTAAGAGTAGTTACACCCATATTTTCTTCACCATCGGCACACTAGGGGTGATGTGGTCTTAACCTTCCCAGAGTTACTCTGGTACCCATATCATAAGGCTGGGTCGACCCCGGAGCCGTTTGCAGTTTTAAAAATCCCATCTTGAATTAACTACACTATATGTTCGAATTATAACCCATCAAGGGTTGAATGGGATATTTTTTCTTTTAGAAAATAACCTTTTAGTGTTATAACCCAGCGTACTAAGGTTTCAGATGATGTAGGGACATTGTAGTGATAACGTGGAAAGTAATGAAACGTATGTAGGAGAGCTTATGCTGATATCCGATATCTTCTTCTTCTTCGTACACTCTCAGACGTCCACTTGAATGTTCTCAAAGAAAGCAGTAGTCAGTTTGAGGCTATTTGAATCCCCGTAAAGCTTTTCCACGAAAGGAGCTGGTGTCGGCCATATGCACTTTCACTGTACCGCATATAAGGGGCAACTTTGAAGCAGATGTTCAGCAGTCATTTTATCAGTGCCACAGTTACACTGATCGGTAGTTCCTATCTTTAGCTTGTTGAATAGATGGTATCTCAATCTGTTGTGGCCAGTGCGGAGTCTGAAGATTTCCACTTGTTCTCTTCTGTGGAGCTGGTAGTAAGCATCATTCTATGTGTGCCCTGGATGTTCTACATTCCATTTGTTTCTGTATCTGATTCTGATAAAACTCTTTGCCTCCTCAAAAGTTATGCTTGCATCAGGCTGAGGTAGATGTGAACCTTCTTTTGCCATTCTGTCAGCCTCTTCATTGCCGGTGATGTTACAATGAGATGGGATCCATTGGATCACAACGCTTTTGAATCGTTGACAAAGTTTGTGGAGCACTATTCTGAGATCATCCAGGTCTGTATTATTTTGGCTTTTCAATGTTGCAATTACTGACTGTGCATCAGTAAAGAAAGCAACTTGTCTCTCTGTGCTTTCTTCTGTCAATATAACCTCTGCTGCAGTTTTCAAGGCCTCTGCCTCTGCTCTGAAGTTACTTGAGAATTGTCCTGTCGCCACTGACAGCCTCTTTTCTGCACCAGTGCAGTCAGAAAGACACCCCCACCTCCATTTTCTGTTGCATTTGTTGCTGATCCATCTGTGTATGAATGGGTCCAGGTGTTGCATGGGTAATGTTTCTTTATGTATTTTGTCGCTATGGATTTTCTATCTGTTGCAGTTTGGCTCTTTTTTCTTTCAATTCCAGGAATGTTTTCTATCATTTTAGGGAAACGATTTTGTTTCAAAACTGGAAGTTTGTGTGCAGTGTAGATGGGTTTAACAGTGGATATTTCATTTATGGAAACTGCTCTCATTTGTGGTTTGGTTTATTCTACAAAGCTGCTTCGTTTGAGTGTTTGCCTTCTAAGAGCATTCATTCTATGGCACATTGGGTGGTCTGTTAGTCTTTTGAATTTTTTGGCCTGTTGCTGAGCCCTGCAGTCTCTTCTATCCGTCACTGGCTGGAGGCATGTAATCTTTTCGAGTTCTTTTATAGGTGTTGACTTCATGCCTCCCGTTATAATTCTCATTGCTTGATTTTGGAGTCTGCTAATTTTATCGAAGTGTGTCTTAACTGCTGTTGCCCATGCTGCCATGCCATATTAAAGGACTGGCCTCACTCGCCCTGTGTACAACGTCTTAAGCACTTTCTCATCTGCACCCCAAGTTGTTCCAGCAAGTTTTTTCATAATTGCCATTCTTTGTCTTGCTCTCATTCGATTTCTGTCAACCTGTTTTTTCCAAGTCAGATGCGATCAAAAATAATGCCTAGGTAGTTTGGATTTTCATTTAAATGAAGATTTTCTCCGTTTAGTACTAGTTTGAAGCTCTGAGGTCTAGTTGAGAGGGAAAATAGTGTACGTTGTTTTCTCACCATTAATCTTCATGAGCCATGTTTTGGCCCACTCTTCCAGTGATGTTAGTGCTTGCTGCATCAGAATGTTTGCAGTAGTGACACGTTCTTCAGAGATTCACAAGGCTAAGTCATCTGCAAAGGATGATATGACGGCATTTGTTTGTTATTTTTTATTTTAAGTGGCTATCTCGAACATTGGACATGTTTACAATACGCAAATCCTGTTCAATAAAGAGGAGAAACTGCGGTATGAATCAGTAACACCTTCATTCAGTTAGAGTGTCGTATATACCTATAACTTGTATCTTTAGGTAATGTGCAGGATATTAAGTTCAGTCAACGGTGTCTACAGCCGTCTTAATTTGAGATCCATGAAGTGAGAAAATGGCTACGTCTGCTAGGCTGAAATAATTCTTTAATTAACTCCCTTTAACTTTTTTTTCAGCTTCCGTTTTAAAACTAAATCAGTGGCGTACTAAGGGGATGCTGGCGTGGGGGAATGGGGCGGTCCGCATCCCAGTACGTCTCTGATTATTGCTATGCATAAACGACGTCTGAACGACTTGAAATAACTTTGAAATCTAATGTTAATAATCAGTTTCGTATGTTCACTTTGTATCACATTGCAGCTGACGTTTCATTGCCGCAATGGTGTTTATTTGACCGAATTTTGATTACTGACGGGGCGTACTGAAGGTATTTGGCACCTGGGACGGATCCTACCTTTGGCCCCCCCCCCCCCCCCCCCCATATATAGAAACACTCAGTAATAGTAAGTAATAATAATAATAATAATAAATTCTTTAAACACCAAACACGGCGCATAAGGCAGAAACCAGTGCTCTCCAGGTTGTTCGTTGTGACGCCACTCCTCTTAGCTCTTGCACATTATTTAGGCCCAACGTTCTTCCTTCTCTTATTATTGTTCTTCTGAGTGTTTCTTTTGGTCTTCCTTTTTTCCTCTTACCCTCAGGAACCCAAGTGAGCGCCTGTAGTGGTATTCTGTTGTTTTGCATTCGTAGGACATGACCGATATATGACCATCGTCTTTTCCTTATATAGTCGGAGACATATTTCTGCCTAGAGTCTTCTCTTATTTGTCGATTAGTCTTGAATTCTTTCCAACTGATGTTCATGAGTTTTCTAAGACATTTGTTCTCGAATGTATTCAGCTTGTTCTCCAATGATTTTGTTATTTTCCAACTCTCACAGCCGTATGTTAACACTGAGATAACATTTGAATTAAACAGACGAAGCTTGGTATATATATTCAATGATCGTAATTTCCAAATGTTAGATAACACTGACTAACAAAAAAAAACTTTTTTTTTCTTTCTCTAACATTTCTATGTTTTTCTGGTCAATTTTAATGCGCTGTTTTTAAATCTGCAAACCGTTTTTCTCTATCAGGTCGGGATCTCTAGAAATACGCAATTGAAGTTTTTTAACAACGCATACAGTATTACAACATCATTCGTACAATAAGTATAACAGTTATGTAGGCTTGAATTTCTTTGCAATCGACTTTCATCGGTGAATCGTATGTGAAACATCACGATGAAGCATCCAACAATAATCGGCAAGCATGTTCACACTCCACCGTCATAATTTTCTCGAAGATAAGTGAAAGCTTTGCTCGTTTTATCATGAGCCCCAACTTTATATGTAACAGTGGTAAAATGAAGCTGTCTTTGTTAACTAATGGCTCGTGTATTACATTTTTATGCCCGAGCTGCATACGATCCCGGATAGGCCACACCTTTCTTGCATAATGTTCCTGTCTGTTGCGACTGTCCCATTCACATCAGAAGCAACAAAATTTAGTATACCCAGTCTGCATGCCCGTGAGAATTGCAATGACCTTTAGGTCTCCACAAATCCGCCATTGGTAGTCATTGTACTTTATTTTTTCCAAACGTATAGCCATATTGTCATAAGTTTCTTTCATATGAACAGAGTAAGCGACTGGAATTGATGAAAATAAATTTCTGTTATGCAATAACACGGCTTTTAGACTAGTCTTGGAAGAATCGATGAAAAATCGCCATTCGTTGACTATGTGCTCATGACCATTTACATCTTTGCAATAGCAAATGTCATCATCCATCTCAAAGTATTGAACAAGTTCTCTGTGTCTATGACAAAATTTAGATATCGGAGTATTGGGCGCTAAAAGATTCCATTCTTTGAGTCGCGAACCGAGTAATTCCGCGTGTCCTTTGGTAAGAGCGAGATCACGTATTAGATCTGAAAGTTCTGAATGGTTAATTAAGTAAACACCATCATTCAACGGTATGTAATCTGAGTAAGAATTAGTTTCTAAAGCAGGTAAACTATCACTTTCTGATGGTTCATTCACATCCAGCGGATATTGTTCTGGTGGTACTTGGATCAGACACGTGATTGGATCACGAGGCACTGGTTTCGAAACCGATTCAATATTTGGATAAACCACAGACTTTCTAGTTTTAAAAGTGAAACCATGGATATTTGTCAAGCAGAAGTAACAATCAGTAGTGTGATTTGTATGTTCACGCCATATTACTGGCACTCCAAAAGGCATCGACTTATGCTTCGGCGATTTTCGTAACCAACCTGCCAATGTATTTGCACAAGTCGAACAAACTGCATTTGGCTTCCAAGATTTATTTGCATCTTCAACTTTCGAATCGAAATAAAGTTCATATGCTTTCTTTAGTAATGGTGTAAAGTTTTTCTGGTCAACACGATCGGTAAAATATCCGCACACGTAACAGAACAGATCAGCCGAATTTCTACAACTTCTAGAAGCCATATTTTGCTCAGAATTATTTCAAAATACAGTAACTATTTGAAAAAAGTAGCGTAACATATGTCATGCATCTTTTAGCAGTATAAAAAGTAGAATTATGTTGCTTTTTATTAATTTTTAATAAGTTATATAGTAAAAATGAAATGGAGCAAATAACGGTTTCCCAAAAATATATTTATTCACAAATATCTTAAGAACCTGACGTGATAGAGATAAACGGATTTCAGATTTGAAATCAGTGCAAGAAACTGACCTAAGAACACTTATTCTTATATAAGAAAGAAAAATGTTGTTTGTCAGTGTAATCTATTGAAGGCGCTAGCTGCCAAAGCAATTCTAGTATGGATTTCTCTTGTTGTGTCTCCATCCTGAGTCATTTTACTGCCTAAATAATTGAAACTTTCAACTTTCTGTAGTTTTTCCCCGTTCAAGATGATATCAAAGGTCTCGTTAGAAAAGTTCATAGCTTTAGTTTTTGAGGCATTTATTTGGAGACCTATTTTAACCGAGAGATGACACAAATTATTTACTGCTTCTTGGGATTGTCTAGGTGTTGAACTTAAGAATGCTAAATCATCTGCAAAATCCAGGTCCTCCAGGAATTTTCCATTTGTCCATTTTATACCTAATTGTTCATTGTGGGTATAGTTTCTCATAACCCAATCAATAGCTATTCCAAAAAGTAGTGGTGACATAATACAGCCTTGATTCACCCCTGTTTCTACTGTAAACCATTCTGTATTCCCTTTATTTGTTCTAACACAACATCTTGCATTGTCATATAGCGCTTTGATTATATTCACATATTTTGTTGGAAAACCATAGATTGTAAGTATCTTCCACAATGATGGGCGGTGTAGACTATCAAAGGCTTTTTGAAAATCGACGAAGGTGATAATAAGTGGCGATTGCATTTCCACTGATTCTTCTATAATTGTTCTTAGTGTGAATATTTGATCAATACATGATCGTTTCGGCCTGAAACCCGCTTGTTCTTCTCTGATCTTTTCGTCAGCATGCAATTTAAGTCTTTCTAACATCATGCAACATAATAATTTTCCAGGTACTGATAATAGAGATATACCACGCCAGTTATTACAGTCTGGTAGATCACCTTTCTTCGGTAACTTTACAATAATACTGTTTTTCCATTGTTGTGGTGGTTGTTCTTCTCTCCATACTTCATTTATAATATCTAAAATTCTCAAGAGGCTGTTGTCATTAACTGCTTTAATCATTTCCCCTGAAATTTCGTCAACTCCAGCAGCTTTAAAATTTTTAAATCTTTTAACGGCTTGTTTGATCTCGTCCAGCGTGAATTCATCGCAAGTTATTGGCAAGGTGGTTGTGGGTGTTAATAGTAAGTACTGTCATAATAATGTCCGATGACAGCCCCTCCTGACTGTCACCCGGGGCGGATCGCCCCCTTCGCATCTTTCTTAGTACGCCGCTGATTACTAATGATGAGATTCAAGGTGATTCGATGTCTCTTCCGCAAATGATATTCTCTGTAGCATTTCGAAAAAAAATAATAATAATAATAATAGGTGTTATGAAGAAAATTCATAACAAGTGTGCTTAATATAGCTTTAGCTCAGCGGGGCTCTTTGTTTGTTTATTTTATACGGGTCACTGGAAAAGACGGGTGAGCTACGTTAAGCCGATATGCTTGGCTGGCTCACGTGGGACGAGAGGGACAGAAATACGGGGCAGAGAGGATTGTGTGTGATGGCGAGTGGACGTAATGTGTTTGAGCTCCTGATTGTTAAAGTGTTTAAAATGGAGTTCTATTATTATTAATACATCAAGATCTTTGGTGAGATGTATCTAGTCATCTAGTTATCTGAAGTGACCAGAAGTATAATTTCTCAGTGTTGAGTGTTCATTTAAATAAATCATATTTGAGAGCTACATGACAGCGTTCCTGACATGAACTGACTATCGACGGTATTTCGTCCACTTCATATTATCTGCCAGTACCCGTTGGCATGACCTATCTATTTGTGGAGCTACGTGCTATCCAAAATAAACTGTATTTAGTCCACTTAGTCAGTTGTGACTTAAATACTTCTGAGTGATGTTGGCTGGTTGAGGTGTCAGAAAGATTTACTACCCTAGCTGGTATCTTGGCCACAGCAACTATCCTGTTACTACAAAATTAACATTAACATCAAAACGACACGTAACAGTATGTCATTTTAAAATTCGTGTTAAATTACAGATGGCGCTCAGGGCACTGTTTTTTTTAAAACAGTAATGTAGACATAGAGTAATGAAAAAAAATTTAATGAAAATAAATCAATAAAAACAGAAAAAATAGACTGGTACTTTAAACTCCGAAACAATCCAGTTTTAAATGTTCGTTCAAAATTGTAATTACAAGTTTTTTTTAACATTTTGGCGCCCCGCCCAAGACGGCTCCCGTTGCGGCCGCTTCGCCCCACAGCTGGCCCTGACTATAAAAGGGTCTATGTACTATAACACTATCAGTGGCTTAACCACTGTCCTGGTGGACCGAGCACGTCCTGGGGCCCCAGCACAGAGTGGGCCCCGGAAAGTAGTGGTCGGAAGAAACATGTCTTTATTTTTATGTACATTCTGTTAATTTTCCAAGTGCCTGTTGTACACATGACAGAATGTCACATTTTCTGGAGCAGAAATGACAGGGATAAAAGAAGGCATGGAAATATCTTGACCAGATGGTATAGGACAGGTGGTCCGGCCACACATTTATTGACAGTCTATGCTCCGTGGGGGGGGGGGGGGGGGGGGGGGGGGGGGGGGGGGGGGGGGGGGGCTGGGGGGTATGATAATAAAGTAAGTAAATAATTCCACTGTTGATACAAATTTGTCTTATATTTGTCATAGCTGTTGAGCCCATTTGTGACCGGATGGCCTACGCTAACGCTAGTAAGCCACGTTAACGTAATAAATAAAGACATAATAAATTACTATATGCATAACAGAAATTGAAGCAGGAAACATTGTTTAGCTGTGTTACCTTAACTATAGATTTTGGCGGAAGTTGCGTAGCAACGATTGACGTCACTAGTTAATCGCCGACATTCTTGGAGGGAATCGCCTAGCAATGGGCACCGCGCCACTTACGGGTTTAGTAAACGAATATATTTTCTTAGTCAGTTGATCTGGAGAAGCCAAACTGCACGGACGTGATTTTATCTGGTGATGTAGCAACCAGGCGCTTCTCCCAGACTGTCACAAATGTCCTTTGGCTAATGCTGCTGATCTTAGAGATATTCAAGACCAGTTTTATTTCACAGCATATTCACGAGAGTGCGTTTTGCCCCATTACACGAATATTGTTTCCTGTAGAATCTATAAGATTCATAAGGAGTAAGTAGGCAGTCATGACGACTGCATCTCGATCGAAACATTCATATTAACTTTATTTTCAGCTGGAAGATATATAGGTAGAAATCAAGATTGTACTCAGACATCTGAGATAAGTAAACTGCTGGAACCTATGAATATTAGTGTAGAAACTCCTCCACTAAATACGCCCATGTCATTATATAAGGAGTCACAGAACATGGAAGTAATCAGAATTGTAAACGGAATACGCCTTTGTTAAGTCATATTCGAAGTTACAGTTAGGTGTTAAGGATTTTTGTGTACGGTCCTGAAGTTTGTTAGTAAGTAGGTTAAGGTCATGAGATACATGACGTGTATATGCATGTGTGTGGGTGGAGAAAGGAGTAACTCTGTTTAGAGTGTATTTTTTATTAAAGTATTGTTACGTGCAGTCTTTGATATCTTACAATATAATACATTTGTATGCTTGTTATGTTCGCAAATATTTTGTAAACAAAATAGATACTTTTTAGTGCTTAAGGAAAAGTCATTATTGAGTTACTTCCCTTGAAAGGAGTGTTGTCTCTTTCGATCGAACTCCGCGGATGAATCCAGTTTTACTGCGATTTATTCTTTGTTTGGGTAGAAATAGGTTGTTCTTGCTTCAGTGTATCTATGGCCTGAATTTATGTGTATTGTTTGTCTGGGTAGGACGAGTCTGTCTTATATCTGAATATCTTTGCATGTCTAAGTCGAACTATATGGTCTTTTGTCGCTAAAAAGGTCAAAGGGCTGTTCGGCGGATGTGTCGCTAGAGAGGTGTGATTTGGCTTCGCCCTGATGATGGGGCTGTGGTTTTTTGAATCGGCTTGTCGCCGGAAAAGTGATCGATATATGTGTAGGGGAAAGTGATAGACGTTTAGACCTATCCTGTATGCTTTACCCCAGTGTTTATTCTTATTGCCAAGGAATGGCAGAATCATATTTCTGATACCAAGGTAAAACAAACGCACTTCTTATGAACTCTTACGAGGCCATCGTTTTTCAATAAGGGAAGATTTAACTATATGAAGATGACATTCATTCATAGCAGCACCATACTGTAAAGTGAAGTCAATTGTCTCATGATAGAATCTACAAAGTAATGAGAACATTTAATGTATGATTAACTTTGATACAGATTCCTAGTTGTATCCAAACATGAGTTACAGCTCACGAGAGAAGCCATCTTGTATTCACATATTTAAGGACTATCAGGAAGAGAAAGGGATGCCCCGTATTATCGCTTGATGAGTCCAGAGATCACTGCTACACATGAGAACCCATTACTAGCGGTTCAGTATGATTATATGAAAAATATGTGCTGAACATTATTTAAAGGAATCTTCGCTAGACGAGGTTAGGTCTAGAAGCCATCTTGAATGTTGTTTATAATCTGACGTGCTTTGTCAGTAAACTCAGATGATATATATATATATATATGGGCAATACTGAGTGCTTGTCTACTGACAGTCCATTATGCTATTATTCTACATGAGTGCCCATGTATCATTGCAAGACCATTTATCCACTGTACCATGATGTATTATGCCAACCTGTGATTTGTCACTATCCGTGCTGTCGAGTGTGTACGTCCCATTAAACTGTAGCAAAGGTACACAGTCGTTGGTGTCGATGACTTCCAGCCATACATGAGTGTAAGAAAAAGACCATTTGTCAACACCACGAACTCTTCTTATCATTCGCGTATTACACTCTCACTTCATGCTTACACACCCCTGCGTAGGTCGAGTTGACATTCCATACTCAAACCACGAGTTACACAACAACACAGCATTTAACCCTGGTGATGTTCTAGTGAGCTTATATTTATCAACTGATGAGCAAAAGAGAGTTATCAAGTATGCAAGCTTGGAATGTGACATTTAAAAGCTCACTGTTAGAAGCACGTAGAGTATGGTTGAAGAATACTCAGAGGCGTTCATGTGTGAATTGAAGTTTACAGGACATGAGAAAAGCGTGCGACGTGAATGAAGTTAGCATACGTGTCAGAGAAGAATACTGAGTTGTTAAAGGGGAGTCTGTGGCCATCCGTCGTGGGAGACGGTCAGTGTTTTCTAGAGTATGTGAATAGTGTATGTGATTTTCATTATAATATATGGATGTGACGCGATGATGTACCGCGTAAGGTGTATTTACAAGGCCTTTATATATTATTATTTATAAGCGCGTTATGGGTTTCCCGCGCTGTAAAGTTCAAGAGGAACATAGATGCCTGGTGATTAGACCAGAGGTATAGATATATGTGCGAGGAGTGAATGCCGCACTTTGGATTAAAAGACACGTCGGTTTCCCGTGTCAGAAGGAGGTCTATGTTAGGACTATTATATGTTATTATTTGAATGCGCGTTGTGTGCTTTCCCGCGCCAATAGGAGGTCTACGTAAGCGCGTTGTGGTTTTCCCGCGCTGTTAAGTTCTGGAGGAACTTGGATGTCTGGTGATTAGACCAGAGATAGAGATATATGTGCGAGGAGTGAATTCCGCACTTACATTGAAAGTAGGACCACGGAGATATATGTGCGAGGTGTGAATGCCGCACTTACATTGTATACAGACCATATAGAGATTTATGTGCGAGGAGTGAATGCCGCACTTACATTGAATGCAGTTGTTACCAGTACGTAAGGATGACTGTACTACATATTCTAATGATGCCAGTATTTGTACTATTGTTGCTGATGTCCAGGATTATGCTGTCGATATTATATGTGTGGAACTGTGACCCAGACTTCTGTCAAGTTATTTCATTCGCGTATGTACTGTCTTGAGTGTCAGTCCAAGTTATATTCCATTATAACATTACAGAGGTAACATTTTCCATAGTTAACATTTTGCGGATTGATACTGTCTTCAAAACCATCGATCTCTACATTTGGTACCCACTGTTATCTTAACATTATATTAACAATCCTCGACTTCTTCTACAGTGGTGGTTTCCAGTGATTTATAATTAAACCGCTTTTCAGCGTTAACAGCCTTCATATTTGAATGAATGGAGATACTAATTGGAGAAACAGTTGCACTTATATCATGAACCTGTACATATTGTCCAGGAATTGTTGGTTTATCTAAATAAACGTTTTAATTGACATCAAGGAAGTTACTCTCTCTGTGAAGTTGAAAGTTGAAGTTATCTTGCTGGATAAATAGACACTCAGTAACTTTTCACTTACGAAAACTAACACCTAGAGGATAAGAACGAATTTGGAATTAGTTCATTCAAGTATTACCACCTCTGGCAGTCACCAGTACTCAACTTGACAGATCGAAACACTGAAAAGAAGAATTAAAGCGTAAGGAAGATAACTTGTGCATGTGCCAGTCCCATAAGTTATCTAAATAACTGTGCCGTGACAACTACAACTCAACTCCACGGTCACACATTATATAACAAGGGCTCCACTTAATCTGTGCCCGAGGTCCCTTACATTGTAGTTACGCCACTGCGCATTATGCTTCAGAAATCTACCAGTGTGAGAAATAAATAAAATTTGACTTGACAACAGTCAAGTTATTTTTTTTTTTTTAACTGACACCAGAACCAAGTGCGCCCGTGACACACTTTAAAGACCATATCTGGATCTGAATGCCTATGATGATTTTCTGGTTAATGAAGCCATTTAGAAGCAACTCAGCTGAGCAGCATTTACTTCGAGCATTCCTGTGTGTTGCGCCTCTTTTTGCGCACCGCAATGTGTTCAAGATTTTGAGCCATCGCGGTGCTCAATTAGAACGTCACTAGATTAAAATGACGTCAATTAAAATAATTACGTAGACGCGCGTGCAGAGTAACGACAGTTATCTTTTGGCAGTGTCTTCAGCCGGAATGGCTGCGTTTGTGTGAGCTCTGGCCGATGTGTTTGTTTCATGTCCGCTGAGGTGTCTACATATGTTGAAGAAATTCCATTATATGAGGGCTAGAGATGTGTATGTGCCTATAGGAAAGTATCTTATTGCTTATAGACTGATGACGGCACAGTTTATCCGTTATTTCATGATCTTTGACGGCCCAGTTTAGTTGGCCCGATGGACAGTGTAAAATTATGGATCATTCTATTGTTGTGGAGCTGCTTGTTTGAATGGATCGTAAATAAACCTTGTGAGATGTCTTCAGCACTTATCTGCATTCATTGAACCAGTTACTGTTGCAAGTGTTGATTGATCGTTGAAGAAAGTCATACCCTAGAGTGAACTTGATCATATTATCTACATTCACAATATTATAACGCAACAGTACAAATGGGATGCCAAGCCTGGGATTTGAACAACTTTTGCTAGCTGTCGCAGGATATTTTGAACGTGCCTTCATGTCAGTAGAGCAGTTACCAGACATTTTTTGTGGGAATGTAACAGTGCACGAACATTGTTATCATCAGCTGAAGTAAATTTGCATAACTGACATTGTCAGGGTTGTTCGTGTGGCAAGCAAGAAACCATTTGTTTTCTTTGCAGTGAAGGAACATTTTTGGCATGTCATTCTATTTGCCTGCATGTTATATTAATGCTTCGAAGATGTCCAGCATCCAGGATTATTACGGAAAATAACTGTATTGTTCATCAACTTCAAGGGGCAAAGTCTACAGACAGGGGGTATGATGTGCTGGTGTTGTGGGTAGTGGGTTTCCCCCCTTGCTTCACCCTAGGCCTAGTGAATTCTGTTCATGAAAGGAGCGACCATTGCGGTGTTAGTCTCTTGGCCTAGCAAAACCTCTCATACCCCAAGATCGTTGTGCGTGGTGAAGAGCCACACCCTCCTCGAGGTAGTCCTGGTAACTGAGGGTGCGAATCCTCAGGCTAAACACAACGGATCTAGAGGAGCAAACCTCGATAATAAAACCGGTGCACTACACCGTACATGCCCTCTGTGGGTGGGAAGGAGCCAGATGGATACTGAACAAGTCTTGGGAGTGGGAACGAGTGTGGACTGCTCCCTGAAGATCGGAACCCATCGTACAGGCACAGAGACTCAGGACGTGACGATCCTATTGCCTTCAACTCTTGGTCACATGCCTAGAGCCTCGGAGAACTCGGCGTAACCAGCAGGCAATTTGGTGGCGGGGAAAGAGCACTGTGAGCCCTACCTTGGCTACGTATCACAAGGAGACGCAGAAACACCCCCTTTATCTCCCCCAGAGCTGGCACAGTACACTTCTGGCTTCTACCCGGGGCGTTAGGAAATCCACAGGCACCCCAGCATCACAATGCCAAGAAGATGACAAAGTTGGAATTTACTAACTCAAACCTGGCAGAGCAAGTCCTCCAACAGATGCGGCCGATGCTGGGCCCACTGGCGCGTGGACACGTCCCGATCCCCATCGAGACTTGCCCGGGGAGCCCACCCCGGCTCAAAAAAGCAGAGAAGGCCACTCTCCAAACCTCCGATGTCTTGCGGGCAGTGTTAGGATGTGCAAGAACATGGACAGGAAGACTCCACAACTTCCCCACTGAAGACACGCCCACGGCGACCGTTGCCTCAACTGGCTGTGTGTGGTGTACCCAGAAACGGGGCCTCCCAGTACTGAGACACAGTTAAGTCCCCGATGTCATTTATCGGTGCAGAGTTGAGAGAGATGGCTGAGCATCACAATCCCCCCTGTGTTGCAGCATGATGAGAACCCAGAATTGCACACTGAGCTTGGGGGAAATCACTTGGGCACCAGACTTAATACTGGCTCTTGACTGGATGGCCGCATGCAGGAGATTTCTACAATGGGGGGTTGGCAGGTGGTGGGTATCTGGAAGTGGCTCTGTGCAGGACGTGAGGATTCCTTGGGTGAGCCCAGAACCAGAGCACAGCATTGTGCAAGCTCTGCATAGTTGGAGAGCCCCCTGGATGACGGGGAATGCACAATGTGCTACCCCACCTGTCCCCAACTGCTAACTTAGAACCAGAAGTGGGGTCCTCTGTATGCGTGCCAGGCCAGGATAAAATGCCTGGGAAAGAGACTGGAGCTCAGAACTCCCTAACTCAAAGTTGCAGGATGGCAGGAAAGACAGGGCTATTTTGAAGATAATGCAACCATATTTTCACCATACGAGCTCGGACGCCGCCTCGGTAAACAAGGTCCGCGCAGAGCAGTGACACCCCCAGGCTGCTTGCGAATAGTCTACTACTGGGAACATAAACAGATTAGGGATGAGCCCACTCTCCCGTTGAACAGGTGCTAAAGTCATAGATACTGGGCCAGAAGGCGCACCGGAAACCACAGTATCACGCAACTCGCTTTTTTTTTTTCTATGGAGAGTACACCGTCAAATAAATCTCGTACTGGTGCTCGCCCTGTGGAGCTCCACCAGGCAGGTGCAGTGCCGGGCTCTGAGCCTCGACAGAGCCCACCCTCAGCTACTGGAGGACCCTCTAGACCGTCTTGTGGAGTCAGCAGACGGCGGAGGAGAACTACTGACCAAAACAAAACAGAAAAAGAGAAACTAAGAGTGCCACTTGTCATGATGCACTGGAATGCAGAGGGAGTGAACAGCAAGCAGGCTGGATACAGCAAAAAGACAGAGCTGGAAAACATCTTGTATGAGAAGCAAGTCAGTGTTTGCTATATCCAAGAGACTCACTTGAAAGCAGATCAAACCTTTAAAATAAGGGGATATCAATGCTTCAGATCCGACAGAAAAGATAGACGAAAAGGAGGAGTACTTACTCTTGTAAGGAATAACATTCCTGCACACGAAAGGAAAACCTTCATGGATGGAGCAGAATATCAGCTGTTGCAGATAAAGGTAGACAAGATGGAAATAGAACTCCTGAACTATTACTGTCCGAACAACAAACCCCTGAGTCTCAGCTCTATACAGGTACCAGCCACCAACTTTATAGCAGTTGGAGACTTTAATAGCCACTCCCAGAGCTGGGGCTATAACCATCTGGATCACAGAGGTGAAGAGGTTGAAACTTGGCAAGATGATCACTCCCTAATCCTAGTCAATAATGCCACAGATACTCCTACCTTCTACTCCAGAGGATGGCACACAACTTCAACACCAGATCTTGCCTTCTCCACACCAGATATAGCTGGATCTATTAGTAGAGAAGTAGGAGACCAACTAGGGGGAAGCGACCATCGCCCAATCTTTCTTACTGTCCAGAGTGCAACTCTCAGTACAGGCCCAGCCATTACAAGATGGAACTACAAAAAAGCCAACTGGGGTTTATTCAGGCATCAGGTGAACACGCTGCTGTCTACCCTCAAGGTACAGAACAGAGACATTAATGAAGTGGTAAAAGACTTCAACAGATGCATACTACAAGCTGCAAAAGAAACCATTCCCAAAGGATGCCGGCGTAACTACATACCATACTGGTCCAGCACACTCCAAGAACGTCAGGAAGCCATGGACAGGGCTAGAAAGGACGCAGAGTCTCAGCCTTCACTTGAAACTCACAACAAATGGAAAAAGGCTGTAGCAGAGTTTCAGAGAACAAAGCTAGAAGAAAAACGGAAAAGCTGGAGAACTAAAACGGCATCGCTGAACCTTGAGAAAGACGGCAGGAAACTTTGGAGATTAGTCAAGTCTCTAAATGAAGAGCGTTCCTCACCTAGGCAGACTATCACATTGGATGAAGGTGGCAAACTTTTCAGAGGAAAACAAGCTGCAGACTTGTTTGCTAGAAGATACAGTTCAGAAAGCAACTTACCCATTAACATAGATCATCAGAGAGAGATAAGAAAAGAAATACTGGCAACCATGGGACAGACAGATACTCCTGCCCCAATGAGGGAACCCATCACACTAGGAGAACTACAGAAGGCTATTTCCAACCTTACGTTTCTAAAGTCACCAGGCCCAGACAAAATCAGCAACGAAATGCTAGTAAATCTGAGCTCAGCAGCAAAGACAAAACTGCTTGAGATATTCAACCACAGCTGGTTGAAAGGAACGGTACCCCAAGTATGGAGAGAAGCCATCACAATACCCATACTAAAGAAAGGGAAATGTAAGACCGAGGCTGCAAGTTACCGGCCAATCAGTCTCACAAGCTGTGTTGGGAAGACTATGGAGCGAATAGTCAACCACAGATTGAAATGGTATTTAGAGTCTGAGCAGATCCTGGTGCCGGAACAAGCTGGATTTAGAGAATGCTACAGTATAGAAGACCAAGTTACTTACTTGTCTCAAGCAATAGAAGATGCCTTCCAGGAGAAGAAAAAGGTCCTAACGATCTGGGTCGACTTCAAGCAGGCCTTTGACAAGGTGTGGAAAGATGGCCTCATTGCAAAACTTAGGAGAAGTGGAATCGAAGGCAACATGATGAAATGGATCCAGTCATACTTGCATAACAGGAGAACTAGAGTCACTCTTGACGGTCTGCAGAGCAGAAAAGTGTTGCTCCATCAGGGGGTACCTCAAGGAGGAGTAATTTCCGCAACACTCTTCCTTGTTTACATCAATGACCTGGTGAAAGATCTCCCTGCAGGAGTTAAAGCTGCCTTATATGCAGATGACCTAGTACTCTGGTGCGCTGATGAAAATGTCACCACAGCAAATTATAGAATGCAGCGGGCAGCAGACATGCTAGTGTCATGGGCAGAGAAATGGCTTATCACAATAAACACAGACAAAACCTCCACAACACTGTTCTCCCTCGCCCCCAAGGACAAATCAGCTAACATACACCTAGGGACAACCGTGATCAAGGAAGAAAGCTACCCCACCTATCTTGGGGTGACATTTGACCAAAGGCTTACATGGAATAAGCATATTGAAAACGCAGAAGGAAAGGCCCGAAGACGACTAGGCATACTCAGAAAATTAGCAGGTACCAACTGGGGAGCAAATGAACGAAATCTAAAGAAGATTTATAATGGAGTAATAAGACCACACTTAGAGTTTAGCTCAGCAGCATGGTCATCAGCTGCTAACTCACATCTGCAGTCTTTGGACAAGGTGCAAAATCAAGCTCTCAGGCTCATTACAGGAGCCATGAAAACTACACCAATAACAGAGATGCAGAAGGTTGCTGGATTACAGACATTGTCCCATAGAAGAGACACAAAAACCATGATCCAGATGGAAAAGTACAACAGTATGCCAATGCACCCAATGAAGGCAAGACTAGATGATCTGGCATTGGGACGTCTAAAGCGTAGCAGCTTTGTGCATCGGGGGAAAAGACTTATAAGACAGCATCAAGAAGACCTATCCATGAAGACAACACCACTGAAGCCCACCCTATACCCTGTACCATGGGAGCAGGCCAGCAGTGCCCTCCAAATTAATACATCAGTCAGTGGTCTCACAAGTGGATGTGAGTATAATGATCTGCAAAAACGAACTGCTACATTGAGTATGATCCAAGAAAGCTATCCCGATCAATCATGGATACATGCCTATACAGATGGATCAGCAACTAATGCTGTTAGGAATGGAGGTGCCGGTATCTTTATCTCATATCCTGACAACCACTATGAGACTAGGCACATTCCCACTGGTAAATTCTGTTCCAACTATACAGCTGAGGTTCAAGCTCTAGAGCAAGCTGCAAATATGATTTATAACACCAACTCTGACTGCCACCAGGTAGTCATCCTCACAGATGCACTGTCTGTCCTGCAAGCTCTCAAGGGTGGTAAACTCCCGCATCTGAGAAATGAACTAAACAAGGTAGCTGCCAAAAAGAGAACCATACTTCAGTGGGTACCATCTCATTGTGGTGTACCCGGAAATGAAAAGGCAGATAAACTTGCAAAAAAGGGAGGAGAATGTGAACAAGAAGATAATGAAGTCACATACTTTGAGAAAAAGAGAGCTATCCAGACTATCAGAAGAGAACAGAACCAACCCAAAGACGACTATCACACTCTCGACCGGCAGGGACAGATAACTATTTTTCGACTCAGGACAGGGCATAACAAACTGAATAAACACATGCACAAGCTACGATTGTCTGCTTCACCACTGTGCACATGTGGATTAAACGAACAAACTGCTGAGCATGTTCTACAGGACTGTCCTCTGTATGACCAGTTAAGAAAGATATACTGGCCGAATGACTCAACACTAAACTCAAAGCTATATGGAGTTAAAGAGGAACTTCAAACAACAGTCGAATTCATCATGAGAACTCGTCTGACGGTGTAATCATCAAAGATGCGATCGCAAGAAGAAGAAGAAGAATCAACTTCAAGAAGAATCCAGAAGTTCGTTATCCATCAAGTTCTCAAGTTCAACTCGAGCAGAAGTCAAAATGGCGTGTAGTCTACCAGAGGATTTGTTTATGTTTTATATGTTTCACAGGTACAATTTCTGTATAGTTGTGCAGTCATGTTCTTCTGTATTGTTTGTGATTGTTGTCATTGTTGGTTTATTTAGTTCTTCAGCATTATTGTTAGTATATTGTCCTTCTACCCTTGCTGTCATTTATTTGATGAATATATTATTGTTGTCCCGCGTCATTGTCTTGTGATTTATGTAGTGGTAGCATTTATTTTATTTTTCACAACATTCATTGCTTTTTTTCCTCTCATTATCTTTTCTTTGCTTCCACTATTGTTTTCTATTGTCTTGATTTGTATTGTTCTTGCTCAACATTTTTTAGGTGATTCTATGATAATTGTACTTGATTATTGATATTAGTGATCCAAAAGATCTGGGTTACATTGCTGTTTATTAATCAGCATTGCACATTTTGAGATATTTATACTTGAGAAGTGAAATACAGACTAAGTCAAGTTTACTGTAAAAAGACAACATGTCTACTCTAGAATATTTCATTAAACAAGGCAAGGAACTGGGTAAGCAAGGCCCAGCTTTTGAAGAATTTGCCATGACACAATTAGAAAAAGAAAGAGAAGAGAAGAAGAGATTACAGGAAATTGAAAAAGAAAAAGAAGAAAAAAGGTTGGAAAGAGAAAAAGAAGAAAAAAGGTTGGAAAGAGAAGAGAGCGCACGTTTGAGGGCAATAGAGAGAGATTAGAGAATAAATTCAGAGAAAATGGCACAGGAAGAAAAGATAAGATTGGCTGAGTTAAATGAAAAGAGAAGATTGGCGGAATTAGAAGAAAAGAAGTTAAGAGCATGAACAGAAAATGGCGGCTATGGAACTTGAGAAACTCAGGTTAATACATCAGGATGAACAAAATAATCTTGAGAATGGAGGTTCAGCTAAGAAAGATCACACAGCCTATTTTAGATTTCATTTGCCAAATTTTTCCCCAGGGGGTGATGATATTTCATGTTTTTACACCGATTTGAATCATTGTGTGAGGAATACAAAGTTCCCAGGTCTTCATGGCGTATTCGTTTAGAATCATATTTGGTAGGTGATGCATTATCCGCAGTTTATACACTGGACGAGGAAAATAAGAACTATGATTCTGTTTGAGCATTGTTACTGAGGAAATATCATCTGGATGAGGAGGAGTAGCGGCAACGATTTAAAAAGTTGATACCAGAGACTAACAAGGACTGTGGAGAATTTATCTCCTCCATTAAGATGTGCTTCAATCGTTGGATTGAGCTGGCAAAAATTAAGCGCACTTTTGAGGATTTAATGGATCTCATAAAGGGACAAGGTATTATCATCTAAAAGTCCAGATTTTCTGGCCTATCTCCATGAGCCCAAACCAGAGTCACTGTGATAAACGAGCGCAAAGGCCTTATTGCTCCATCTTTTCCTACATTCTTCATACTGTATTTTCTCCGACATTTGCTCTCTCATCTCATATTTGCGATCCACATTTGCTATTTCATTGTTGTGATTACTCGCGACCGGTATCTAGAGAACCACATTTGTTCTTTCATCGGGGGAAATAAAGTCATTTGATTGAGTCCACATGCCTGACATTATCATTTGAAGCCCACATTGTATCGTGATAAATCTGGTAAAAACACATATGGTCATCCTAATCAAACTGTAATTTCTGTGACACCACATTGGACGCCCAGATTGGCCAGGGGAAAACGTGGCCGCGGTTCAGACAAGCGTGGGTTGACCACATTGGACGCCCAGCTTGGGCAGGGTGATTTCCAGAAATATATAATACCGCATAATCTACTAGAGTGAGGCAGTCCAGGTTTTTACCTTGTGAGGAAGAGATCAAACCCAAAAACGCATAGCCTAATACACGTGTTTATTCAGAGTGGATGATAATTCAGTTCCGTGATTAATTGTGTTCTTAAAGGATTTTGCGAAGGGAAAAGAAGTTCATCAGAAGTCTGAGTCTACACGCAACGTGTCTGACGTCTAACCAGAAATAAGTTATCAAAAACGGACATTTGGCTAGCAGAATTCGCCATAGGACATCTTTCATTCCTCAATTTAAAAGGAATATTGTCTCACCCACAAGTCATAAGGTGGACGCAGCATTTTTCGTCACCATATACTGCTTGCTCACAAGTTCAATACAGAGTTATCACAAGTTCAATACATCGTTATCACAAGTTCAATACAGAGTCATCATAAACTCTAATCACTCGAAAGATCATTATTATCTGAAGTCAAGCAAAAGAGCTCAAAAGAGGAATCGCATATTTATACCACGTGCAACACACTCTTAAGCGCATTTTATGAAGCAGACTCGAAAGTATATGAATCACGACTACATACGCAAGATTATGAGTCTACATATCACTAACATTTCGTGAAGATATCCAGTCTGACCAGTACCGTCGGGAGATTAGACCACAGACCTTTTGTTCATATGACAACTATTAACTGTTGATCCACACTACAGAGATATACTCAAACAGTGAAGGAATATACATAAATATCTCGTCAGCGTTCTCCGTACGACAACAGTATTCATCAGAACGTCCTCGACTTAGAGATACCCCATTCGACATAACGTATAACAACTTGGGACATTTTATGCATACATGTGAATCCTCATATCTAGGAGAAGCATTTAGAGACACATGGACTGTGTAGAGTACTCACCATTTTGGTAACACGTATCATATCACATCATCATTTCACTCTACACCAGTTCATCCTTAATTAACTATTACTTAATTAACTGTAATTTTATTATCTCATCTGTGTGTTTTGTGTGAATCGTCTTTCACCATCATCACGTTCTAACCATTACTAACCCTATATGTGTGGATATTTCATTAATAAACCCAACGATCAGTTGATCATTATCAAGAGTTTGTTAATGTATCACTCGTGCTGTCGGTGTTACATATTCACCTATAGGAACCTTTCTCTACTCAGATGAGGTTGGGGGCTTTTTCTTTACGGGATCTAAGGGCAGAAGCTAAGGTCGTGGGAAACAGAACTCTTTCCATAATTTATTAGAAAACACTGTCTAGTGGAAAGCATTCGCATTCCTGTCTTCTTGTCCCTATCTCGAATAGGTCTTTTTTCTTTCTTAACGAGCCAATTTCTAGAGACCTTATATCTAATATCTCATAGACTATTCCTGGCAAAAACTACTGTCGTAGTTGCCCCAGTGACTCACCACACGACAATTGTGGGCTCGTCTTGGGATTAGTGAACCCGGACTTAGAAGTGTGATAAATCACATTTTCATCCCTGCTTTACAATTGCGATAATTGCAAAATTTGTTGGCATTTCGAGGGATTATCTCCTAGACTGACACTTACTATAATTTGTCTATTTCATAGGGGGGATAATTTATATCTCTAAAGCACGAGTGATACTTTTTAAATTGAGTATCAAACGGACAGAGTAAACACTTTTTGAGAACAGAGGATACTGTAGGGAACTGAAAATTTTTTTTTTTTCAGTAACTGCTGGAGAAACTGTTATCATAAATATTTAGTAAATTTTTCATAGAAACTTCGAGATAATCTGTTAATTAATTTTTCAGAATACGCTGAGTGAGTGATTTTTAAGAACTATTTGAACTTGATTACTAATTTAAACCTAGCTGGTTTTAAAGAGATAATTACTTGTGCGAGTCTATTAAATTTGTTTGGAGGTCACTGCCAATTTTTCCCTTCGCAAACCCGTACTGCATATCATGGCAGATGCTGCGAAAATTAGAAATAGTTTGATGGAGGCAGGGCGTGAATTCGGGTTAAGTGGAAAAGACCTGATGAAATATGTAAGCGAGGAAACTGATAAACTCCATGAAAGAGAGATGGAAATGCAGAAACTTACAATGGAGAAGGCCGCAGCAGAAGCAGCGGAGCGGAAAGAGAAGGCCGCAGCAGAAGCAGCGGAGCGGAAAGAGAAAGCCGCAGCAGAAGCAGCGGAGCGGAAAGAAGCAGCAGAAGCAGCGGAGCGAAAAGAGAAAGCCGCAGCAGAGCATGCACTTATGATGAAGCAACTGGAAATCCAGGGACAGACCAATCAAATAGAGCTGGCAAAAAGTGCAGCGGCTTCCAACTGTGATGGAGGGTACTCACCCCGCTCAGATGGTGTGCCTACTTCGCAACCTGCGCCACCCAATGCCATGAACTTTCCGCTGGAACCTTTTTCAGAAAGGAATGATACCATGGACGCCTTTTTAGACCGCTTTGAACGCTTTGCAACAGGGTTTGGACTTGAAGAACGGAAGTGGAACTTGAAACTTTCCCAGGGCCTAAGAGGAGCCGCCTACGAAGTTTTTAATAAACTTCCGGCCGGAGAGCAAGATGACTACCAGGCATTGAAAAAAGCTCTCTTGGTGAGGTACGAGCTTCATTCAGAGGCTTACCGGAAAAAATTTCGAGGTTCTAGGAAGGATGCAGGAGAGACTTTCTCACAGTTCGCAGCCCGTATTGAAGACTACCTAGTGAAGTGGTGTACACTGGGAAACTTTGCCGAGAACTATGACGGGTTGAAAGAGCTGATTGTGATAGAGCAACTGAAAGAATCTATGTCGGTGGAAATGCGTAGATTTCTCACTGAAAACGGCGCTGACCGGTTAGAAAATATTCTTACACTGGCAGAGCGATTCCAAAATGCTCTCATGGAGTCTCAAGGAGCCAGAAAGAAGTTTTCGGATCAGGCGCCAAAGCAACCTGCTCGCTCCCAACCAGACCAACAAAGCAAAGGACCACACATCTCGCATAAACAGCACGCAAAACAAGATAACTACAAAGAGCAAAACAAGAAAAATGCTGCGCCACACCAGAGACAGGGAGATAAATGGTGCAAGTACTGTCGCTTGAACAATCACAACACTAATGAGTGCAAGCGCAGACCTCCTCCCCAACATGCTGCCTGTCTGCAGACAAAATCGTCACCCCGGAAGGAGCAGAGAACCGGAAACGTTTCTCATCCTCCTGTCATCGAATCAGTCCTCGTAAACGGACAATCTGTGGAGTGCCTTTATGACACAGGACTTGCTTTTGATGCGGTGGTCAGGGCATCTCTTGTCACCCCTGACCAGATAACAGAAGAGAGTGTCGACATCCAAGGTCCGACGAAGGATGTTGCACCCATGACACTGCCAATTGCACTTATCAGAGTGGAATCTCGTTATGTGACAGGAGAGATTCGTGCAGCTATCATGGAAGAACCAATCTACTCTTTAATCTTGGGATGTAGATATGTGTTCCTTGGAGAACCTACTCAACCACTAGTCATGGCGGCCGTACAGACTAGAGGACAGTCAAGAAAAGACGCAGAGCAGGAACCTCCTACCAATATCCTCCCCGAGGAATTGAAGAGGGCCCAAATGGAAGATTCCACACTGGCGCCCTGTTTTAAAAAATTACCTAGAACACACAACCCACCTACCAAGGGAGACTTCTTTATGAAAAATGGATTGATGTATCGCCGAGCTGGAAATGAAGGACAGGAACACAACCAATTAGTAGTTCCTGCAACCTATAGGAACCAGGTGCTTGAGATGGGCCACTCTATCCCATTTAGTGGACACATGGGAATGAGCGCCACGACTCAAAGGATTGCCTGCCACTATTATTGGCCAGGGATCACCGGCGACATTGAACGTTTCGTCAAGTCTTGTCCTCAGTGCCAGAAAGTTGCACCAAAACACTGGACGGCACCCGCGACCCTTGGGGAGATGCCAATCTTGGGCACCCCATTTGAAAGAGTGGCCGTGGATATAATTGGACCTCTGCTGAGAACTAAGAAGAGGAACTCCCATATCCTTACCTTAGTGGACACCTGTTCCATGTGGGGCGAAGCCATAGCCATGCCAGCATGCGACTCAGTGCATGTAGCTGACGCTTTACTGAATATCTTTACTAGATTGGGCTTCCCGCATGAAATTCTCACAGACAACGGGTCACAATTTAGAGGCAAGTTGACAGAGGAGGTGCTTAGAATATTCAAGACTAGGCATATCCATACTTCGCCCTATCACCCCCAAAGTAACGGGCAAGTAGAGCGGTTTAACGGGACGCTCACCTCTATTCTTCGGAAGTTGGCACAGGAGAAGCCAGAAACTTGGGATCAGTATCTTCCTGCCGCATTATTTGCTTATAGGGAAGTACCGCATGCGTCAACTGGAGTTCCTCCGGCCACATTACTCTTCGGAAGACCTATTAAAGGTCCATTAGAAGCATTACTAAGAACATGGACAGATGCCAAGGCAGACGACACTGTCACATCAGCCTTCCAGTACGTCACAGACTTGAAACAACGCCTGAAGACTGGCTGGGAATTAGCCACAGCGAAAGTACGGGAGGCTAGGCGGAAACATGCCAAATATTACAATCGCAATGCGAAGGACCGAGAACTAGCAGTAGGAGAGAAGGTGCTACTTCTTCTGCCAAGTAGCAGTAATAAATTGCAGATTTGCTGGAGGGGACCCTACAAAGTGGCGGAAAAGATTTCTCGCACCAACTATAAAATCGCCGTGAACGGAAAGCAGAAAATTTATCACTTAAATCTGCTTAAGAAGTTTTACGAGCGAGCCCCTGCCGAACCAGCGCACCTCATGACTATGGCCATTGCTATGCAAATGGAAGAAGAGCCATTATCATCCGTAGAGTACCCGGTGAAACAGGAGGAATCACATTTAGATGTGAAAATAAGCTCCACCCTAACGGAAGCCCAGCAAGAAAGTGTGAGGAGATTGATGGAAAACCACGCCGACTCTCTGACAGACAAACCGGGCCGGACAAACCTGATGGAGTTTGACATGGAAGTCACGGATCCTACGCCCGTCCGAATGAGAACCTATCCGATTCCGTATGCCAAGGCGACGGCATTAAAGCAAGAAATTGATTACTTACTTAAGGAAGGCATAATTTCGAAGTCGGAGTCCCCTTACAGTGCGGGAGTGGTGCTGTTACGCAAACCCAGTGGAGAACACCGCCTGTGCATCGACTACCGACAGCTGAATGCGTTAACACAGTTCCAGCCAGAACCGTTACCGGACCAGAACCAGCTATTTACTAAGCTGAGCAGGGCTCGCTATTTTTCAAAGATCGACCTCAGTAAAGGGTACTATCAAATACCGGTAAAAGCTGAGGTGAGGAATCTGTTAGCCTTCAGTACTCCAGATGGACACTTCGAATTTAATGTGATGCCATTTGGACTGAACAATGCTCCTAGTGTCTTCACAAGGATGATGCGAAAGTTATTGGATCCTTTGAATCATCCCGCCATCAGCAATTTTATGGATGATATCCTAGTAGCTACTGAATCGTTTGAAGAACATATATCAGCGCTATCCTTGCTGTTTAACAGACTCAGAGAAGCGGGACTAACCGCCCGCCCAACCAAATGTCAAATTGGGTGTGAACAGCTAGAATTCCTAGGACATACTATATCCCATGGGACCATGTTTCCCGAGACTCGAAACGTTGAGAAGCTGAGAAATGCACCGAGACCGTCCACTAAAAGGGATGTCCGGTCATTTGTATCTCTCTGTGGATTCTACCAGAGATATATAAAGGATTTTAATAGCCTCTGTGCGCCGCTTACGTCGCTAACCAAGAAAGGAAACCCAGATAAAGTGACATGGTCAGCAGAATGTGAACATGCATATGCACTCTTAAAAGAGAAACTCACCACAAAACCTATTTTACGGCTTCCGGATTTAACTAGAAAATTCATCTTGCGCACAGATGCCAGTAACATTGGAATCGGGGCTACATTACTACAGCCAGATGACAGAAGCCCCCCAAATCTATTTCCGGTCGCATATGCGAGTCGGAAGTTAAACCGAGCAGAACAAAACTATTCCACAATCGAAAAGGAATGTTTGTCCCTCGTCTGGGGAATACAAAAATTTCAAGCATACCTGTACGGAAGGAAATTTACAATCCAGAGTGATCACCAACCTCTGACCTTCCTCGCCAATTCAAAGAATTTGAATGCTAGACTGATGAGGTGGTCGCTTGTTCTACAACCTTACACGTTCCAAGTGGACTATATCCAAGGAAAACATAACGTAGGAGCGGATTTTTTAAGCCGTCATCCTATGAGGCAGGACGAAGAGCACGGACAAGTAGAGGAAAGGGTGGAAACCGGAGAGAAAAACGAAGATGAGGAAAAGGATTAAAGAATCCCGAGCAAGAAGTCTAAGCTCTCCTGAGTACGATTGACATCACACTTGAGGAGGGGCTATTGTGATAAACGAGCGCAAAGGCCTTATTGCTCCATCTTTTCCTACATTCTTCATACTGTATTTTCTCCGACATTTGCTCTCTCATCTCATATTTGCGATCCACATTTGCTATTTCATTGTTGTGATTACTCGCGACCGGTATCTAGAGAACCACATTTGTTCTTTCATCGGGGGAAATAAAGTCCTTTGATTGAGTCCACATGCCTGACATTATCATTTGAAGCCCACATTGTATCGTGATAAATCTGGTAAAAACACATATGGTCATCCTAATCAAACTGTAATTTCTGTGACACCACATTGGACGCCCAGATTGGCCAGGGGAAAACGTGGCCGCGGTTCAGACAAGCGTGGGTTGACCACATTGGACGCCCAGCTTGGGCAGGGTGATTTCCAGAAATATATAATACCGCATAATCTACTAGAGTGAGGCAGTCCAGGTTTTTACCTTGTGAGGAAGAGATCAAACCCAAAAACGCATAGCCTAATACACGTGTTTATTCAGAGTGGATGATAATTCAGTTCCGTGATTAATTGTGTTCTTAAAGGATTTTGCGAAGGGAAAAGAAGTTCATCAGAAGTCTGAGTCTACACGCAACGTGTCTGACGTCTAACCAGAAATAAGTTATCAAAAACGGACATTTGGCTAGCAGAATTCGCCATAGGACATCTTTCATTCCTCAATTTAAAAGGAATATTGTCTCACCCACAAGTCATAAGGTGGACGCAGCATTTTTCGTCACCATATACTGCTTGCTCACAAGTTCAATACAGAGTTATCACAAGTTCAATACATCGTTATCACAAGTTCAATACAGAGTCATCATAAACTCTAATCACTCGAAAGATCATTATTATCTGAAGTCAAGCAAAAGAGCTCAAAAGAGGAATCGCATATTTATACCACGTGCAACACACTCTTAAGCGCATTTTATGAAGCAGACTCGAAAGTATATGAATCACGACTACATACGCAAGATTATGAGTCTACATATCACTAACATTTCGTGAAGATATCCAGTCTGACCAGTACCGTCGGGAGATTAGACCACAGACCTTTTGTTCATATGACAACTATTAACTGTTGATCCACACTACAGAGATATACTCAAACAGTGAAGGAATATACATAAATATCTCGTCAGCGTTCTCCGTACGACAACAGTATTCATCAGAACGTCCTCGACTTAGAGATACCCCATTCGACATAACGTATAACAACTTGGGACATTTTATGCATACATGTTAATCCTCATATCTAGGAGAAGCATTTAGAGACACATGGACTGTGTAGAGTACTCACCATTTTGGTAACACGTATCATATCACAACATCATTTCACTCTACACCAGTTCATCCTTAATTAACTATTACTTAATTAACTGTAATTTTATTATTTCATCTGTGTGTTTTGTGTGAATCGTCTTTCACCATCATCACGTTCTAACCATTACTAACCCTATATGTGTGGATATTTCATTAATAAACCCAACGATCAGTTGATCATTATCAAGAGTTTGTTAATGTATCACTCGTGCTGTCGGTGTTACATATTCACCTATAGGAACCTTTCTCTACTCAGATGAGGTTGGGGGCTTTTTCTTTACGGGATCTAAGGGCAGAAGCTAATAATAATAATAATAAATTCTTTAAGCGCCAAACACGGCGCATAAGGCAGAAACCAGTGCTCTCCAGGTTGTTCGTTGTGACGCCACTCCTCTTAGCTCTTGCACATTATTTAGGCCCAACGTTCTTCCTTCTCTTATTATTGTTCTTCTGAGTGTTTCTTTTGGTCTTCCTTTTTTCCGCTTACCCTCAGGAACCCAAGTGAGCGCCTGTAGTGGTATTCTGTTGTTTTGCATTCGTAGGACATGACCGATATATGACCATCGTCTTTTCCTTATATAGTCGGAGACATATTTCTGCCTAGAGTCTTCTCTTATTTGTCGATTAGTCTTGAATTCTTTCCAACTGATGTTTCATGAGTTTTCTAAGACATTTGTTCTCGAATGTATTCAGCTTGTTCTCCAATGATTTTGTTATTTTCCAACTCTCACAGCCGTATGTTAACACTGAGATAACATTTGAATTAAACAGACGAAGCTTGGTATGTATATTCAATGATCGTAATTTCCAAATGTTAGATAATCTATTGAAGGCGCTAGCTGCCAAAGCAATTCTAGTATGGATTTCTCTTGTTGTGTCACCATCCTGAGTCATTTTACTGCCTAAATAATGACATAATACAGCCTTGTTTCAGAAGCTAAGGTCGTGGGGAAACAGAACTCTTTCCATAATTTATTAGAAAACACTGTCTAGTGGAAAGCATTCGCATTCCTGTCTTCTTGTCCCTATCTCGAATAGGTCTTTTTTCTTTCTTAACGAGCCAATTTCTAGAGACCTTATATCTAATATCTCATAGACTATTCCTGGCAAAAACTACTGTCGTAGTTGCCCCAGTGACTCACCACACGACAGTCACTGACAACTGTAGAATCCTTGGGATGCCAATTTATGACATCAAATCCAGGAAAGTTATTGGCAACACTAATATCAAGGAGGCTCTGCCTGTGTGTTCGGCTCACTCTATGCACATGAGTAATACAAGACCTCGGACTCAGAGTATGGATAGAAATTTTGATCGAAATGGTGAATCCTTTCGAGGACGTTATAACTTTACGCTTTGACCATATCTCCAAACAGGAGTGATTTTAGTCGCTATTATGATAGTGATTTACCACAACCGAATTACGGTCGCTCCAATAGAGGATGGCAAAGCTCTGATAACTCTTATCAAAACAGAGGTGACAGATGAACATATTTCTGGTCTTTCATCCTTACTTGATACTCTTCGATCACATCACATTACAGCTAGACCTTCTAAAATTCAGATCGGATTTCAGGACATCTCATTCTTGGGATACAGAGTCGGTCATGGCTGTCTTAAACCTGAGAATACCACTGTGTCTCGTATCCTGAATATATATCGTATCCTATAAATATAGTTATATAATAATAATATCTATTATTATAGAGATGGAAAATAAAATACACCCAGCTCACAACATTATCCTGGTTGTACACGCCACAAGCACTCAAATAACCCACAAAATGGAAGAAGCAATAATAGAAATTACCATGGTAATGATAATTTTAATCGCTGTCGTAGTGTCGATTGTACAAATGCAAACTCTTGTCAGAGTGGTAATGCAGGTATGGTAAACCAAAGTAATGATAACACTACTCATGCTAATGCATGCAGTGTTGATTTATCAAATGAATCGAAGTGTTCTGAATGTGACACTCTTTATCAGTCTAATGTGATATCAAGACGTTTGTGTGGTCATCCTTTGCCTTCACTGGTCTCACATGATGGCAGGGGTTCACTAATTTTTAATATAGGTTTTGTAAATAACAAATTTGTTTCAGTTTTACGTGACTCATGTTTCACTATGGTCGGTGTCCGTAAATCTCTAATTGATCCCTCCTCTACACATGTAAGAAGGTTAAGTGTATCACTTTTGGGGGTACGGTTGAGCACTATCACCTGGCTGATGTTCATATTGATACACCATGTTTCACTGGTAAGGTCAGAGTATGTTTACTCTCGAATCCAGTTGCGGATTTGATTTTGGGTAATATTATTGGCATAAAAGAATGTTCTAAACAGGACATCACGGATTGGGAACGCCAGCATATGATGTCCGCCAACGCTGTTACTACAAGAGCACAATATAATGCCCAGACACAGGATAAAGGGCTAACGGATGATGATGATGATGATGATGAACAACAGACTACCTTAATTAGCAGAGACTCTTTTATTGCCATACAAAAGGCTGATAACTCTTTGAAAAAGTTTTTTGACTTGGCAACTACAGGTAGGATTAAATGCACAAAGAATTCACGATATTGGTTCACTGTTAAAAATGACATCCTGATTCGTAACTTTGAGGATTCCACATCAGTGCGTAGACAAATTTTGGTTCCAATTACTTTCAGACCTTTGATCCTGAGTCATGCACATGATGCAAAGTGTGCACGCCATATGGACATTGCAAGAACCAAATATAGAATCGTAGCTCATTTTTACTGGTCTTGCATTAATAAAGATATCAAAATATTTTGTCGGTCATGTGAAATATGTCAACAAATTGCAAGCAAAGGTGCTCATCACATGGCACCCATTCAGGCCACGGATATCTTTTTGCACCCTTTGGCAAAGATGACAGTCGATATTATCGTCCGCTGTCAGCTGTTTGGGCTAGAAGCCATAGATATGTATTAACGTGCATTGTCATGTGCACTCGTTGGCCTGAAGCGATTCCACTCAAAAACATTTCAACCACAGATGTGGCCAACGCTCTCTTTCTCATTTTTAGCCGCCTCGGTTTTCCAGATAAAATGTTATCGGATAGAGGAACACAATTTTTGTCTGAAGTTATGTCCCATGTTATGAAATTATTTTCGATTGATAGATCTCTTAATGCGGTCTACCACCCCATGTCAAATGGAATGGTAGAACGGCTAAATAAGACACTAAAACAACTTTTGGGTAAAGTAACTAATAAGTATCCTCAAGACTGGGATAGAATGCTACCTGCGGTACTGTTTGCGTATCAAGAAGTACCAATAGAGCAAACTGGATTTTCACCCTTTGAGCTAATTTTTGAAGCAAAACCGCGAGGGCCTATGTCCAGTGTTAAACATCTACTGGTAGGTTCAGAGATGACTACTGATGTGCAATCCTCATACGAATATGTTGGTAATCTTCAAAAGAAATTGATTGATGCATGCCAATTAGCTGTTGAATCTTCTAATCTTCAAAGGAAAAAGCACGGTTATTTCATAACCAACATAGAAAGTTGTGTAAATTATTGTCTGGAGATGAAACCTATGTTTTATTGCCATCTAGAGTGGCCCATACAAAGTTGTCTCAAAAAGAACTGATGTAGATTATGTTCTGGACGTGAAAGGAAAACAGAAAACTTTTCACATAAATATGCTCCAAAAATTCCATTCTAGACCGAGTAATCTTCAACTTGTCTTTGATGCTATCGATGAACACATTGATCGTCATACCTCGTTATCTGTTATTCATGAGGAACAAACTGCTTTACCTGACGTTCCTTCGTATCTTCCACTGATGCCTCTTCAATTCACTGAATCTTGGAAAGATGTTTCCACATGTTCTGATCTCTCTGCTGATCAACAAAGTCAAGTCCGATGTCAATTACATTCTTTTCATGATGTTCTCACTGACATTCCTGGACATACAAATATCATCTCTCATGATATTCAACTCATTGACGATCAGCCTATCCGACGTAGACCATACCCTCTCTCAGTGTATTTTTGAGCACAAGTAGAAAAAGAACTTGACAATATGCTTCGCCTTAACATTATCTCTCCTTCGAATTCACCCTATTCTTTTCCTATGGTCATTATCAGGAAGAAGGACAAATCTATTAGAATATGCATCATTTTCGTCAACTCAATAGTATAAAAATAAATTACTGATGCGGAGCCAATGCCTTTACTCGAAGACTTATTGGCTCGACTGTCCAATGCTACGTACTTCAGCAATTTGGATTTATCCAAAGGATAGTGGCAGGTTCCACTCACTGAAAGATCCAAATCTTTTACAGCTTTCTCTACTCCTAAAGGACTTTTTCATTTGAACTATATGTGCTTTGGCTTGGTTAAGGCTTCAGCTACTTTTGTTAGGATGATGAAAAGATTTTCTCTGATAGATCTGATATCATTACATATATAGATGATATTTGTTTGTTTCACAATTCGTGGGATGAACATATTTCTGGTCTTTCATCCTTACTTCATACTCTAAGATCACATCACATTACAGTTAGACCTTCTAAAATTCAGATCGGATTTCAGGACATCTCATTCTTGGGACACAGAGTCGGTCATGGCTGTCTTAAACCTGTCTCGTATCCTGAATCTTTATATACCTAAAACTAAGAAACAAGTTCGGAATCTTCTTGGACTGATTAAATTTTATCATAAATTCATGCCAAAATTTTCTTTCATCACACCAGTTCTGTCTTCGTTAGTCACGAAGGACTCACCTAGTAAAATTATATGGGATCATGACTGCGATAAAGCATTAAATCAAATCAAAAATTATTGTTCTACTGAACCTATTTTGAAATTACCTGACACATGTTCACCATTCGTTCTCGGGACTGATGCATCTCAGGATGGAATCGGTGGTTAATTGATGCAGTGTATGGACGGAGTTTATCATCCGGTCTTATACATCAGTCGGAAATTGAGCAGCACCGAATCAGGATATCCTATCATTGAACGAGAGCTCCTCGCTGTTGTTTGGAGTGTGACCAAATTGCAGAGATACTTTCTTGGAGCTCACTTTACAATACAGACTAATCAACGAGCTCTGACTTATTTACAAAAAGCTAATTTGAATAATCCTCGTGTGGCTCGGTATGCCATAAACCTTCAAGCTTACGATTATGACATTCAGCTTATCGATGGTGATATGAATGTGATGGCCGACACTCTGTCAAGATGTATTCAGCCCTGAAAATGATAAAAACTTTACTGCTAAATGCAACTGGGGGTGATAGCTGCTCTGCATATGCCTTTATGAATCTTCAATCGTATTGAATTTGCTAGCTACGAGTGCTCATGAGATACAGTAACATTTTTATAAATACATTTTTTTTTTAAATGACTTTATTTTCCACCTGAACATTTAGTTAATTAATGAATTCACAGTGATATTAGTGAATGTATTTTACTTAGTATTTATCACTAGAATGCTTTGACTTTGATGCTGATTGTTTTAGATATTAGTCGGACCTTGACATGACTCTGACTGTCGCGCATTATTTTCGTGATGCAATTGTTGGCCGTCCTTCTTTAGAAAACTTTCAGTTTTCTCTGGAAACGGGAGGGGGGTGAAAAAATGCTGCGCGTCTTTTTTTGCGCACTGCAATATGTTCATGATTTTGAACCATCGCCGAGCTCAATTAGATCGTCGCTAGATTAAAATGACGTCAAAAAAAATAATTACGTAGACGCGCGTGCAGAGTAACGACAGTTATCTTTTGGCAGTGTCTTCAGCCGGAATGGCTGCGATTGTATGAGCTCTGGCCGATGTGTTTCATGTCCGCTGAGGTGTCTACATATGTTGAAGATATTCCATTATGTGAGTGCCAGAGATGTGTATGTGCCTACAGGAAAGTATCTTATTGCTTATAGCCTGAAAACTGATGACAGTGTTCGTAAGAATTAATTCGCGGACTTAGACTTTACAGACGGCACAGTTTATCTGTTACTTCATGATCGTTGTTGGCCTAGTGTAGTTGGCCCGATGGACAGTGTAAAATTATGGATTATTCCATTGTTGTGGAGCTTCTCATTTGTATGGATCGTAAATAAACCTTGTGAGATGTCTACAGCATTTATCTGAATTCATTGAACCAGTTACTGTTTCAAGTGTTGATTGATCGTTGAAGAAAGTCATACCCTAGAGTGAACTTGATCATATTATCTATATTAACAATATTATAACGCAACACTGTGTTTACAAATGAGAAGTTGCATGCCCTACTTATCAATCGCTTGAACAGATCAATACGCCAACGGGAAGAATTCTAGGACCACCGATTTTCGTGAGTTGTTCTTAAAAGCATCTGGAACTACTCATTTATTTTCTAAAAAGTCATGTTAGCGAAGCGTATAAATAAAGCAGAAATGTTATTAATGAAAAATGTTCATCTTAAAATTGACGTTGTATATGATTACTTTGATAAACTGCTGTAAATATTCAATAAGATGGAAAAAATACACTCTTGATATAAACATACACAACACGTTTGTTGGGACATGCTGTGATGTCATAATTGACATTGTGTCGTGATGGTAAGATATGCTTTGACTTCATGGTTCAGAATTATGTGTGTGTGTGTTTAGATATGATGTGATTTCACGAAATTGTGTCAAGGTAATTGTGAAACGACTATCACAATCGGAAAAAATGTGCCAAGTTAATTGTGGCAAAACTTTCGTAAAATAGAAGAAGTATCAAGGTAATGTTGATAGGACAAAGAAACTGTGTCTAGGATATTCTGGTAAAATATACAACAAAATACTAAAAGTTGGAACCATTGAAAGACAACATAAATTAGTTTAACACAGGCTGGAAACCCTGCAGTGGTGGCCCAAGAAGCATAACAGAATGAGTGAACTGTAGTAAAACAATCACATCAATTAAATTTAGAAAACATAAAAATAATATGAGAATGTGTTTATTGCAGGAAGTCATTGTCTGGTAGTGAACTCAATTCTCATTGGTCTGTCCGGTAGTGAACTCAATTCTCATTGGTCTGTTTGGCAGTGAACTCAATTTTCATTGGTCTGTCTGGGAGTGAACTCAATTCTGACTGGTCTGTCTGGGGTCATCATCGTATTTAATAAGGGCTCTACATCCTGGTGGTTGTAACTCAGCTGGAACTTGTTGACAATCTGGGGACAAATACAAACATGGTGTCTCACTTTTTACTTTTGAGAAAAATTTAGAAGTGCCACATGAAAGAACTGACTGCCTCCAGATCGTATATGGATTATGAGTGTAAAGACATGAAGAATGTCATGCAAAACGTTGATTGAGGGCTGTTGTAATCAAATTAGATAAGCGAAATGAGTTGACGTGTTATTTGATCAGCAGTGAATCCATAACAGACAAAGAAATATATCGCTGGGAAGGAGAAGAAACGTTATCCAGAGCTGAGAATGCTGGGTTAGAACTGAAGTTTCAAAGATAGATGCACTTTTTGTTTGAACAAATTACCTTTCATTAAACACATTAGCGCAGTGGTTAGTGCACTGGCTTCCTAGCTCGGTGGTCCATGGTTCGATCCCCAGTTGTGGTGGGATTTTTTAGACCGCAAACAGCTCCGGGGTCTACCCAGCCGCAAAAATTTGTTACCAGAGCAACTCTGGGAATGTTAAGGCGGCCGGCAAGATGCTGACCACATCACCGCTAGTGTGCCGATGGTCAAGAAAATATGGGCCTAACACCATATCCCAATATGCCTCAATGGGCGTGTAACGGAATCCCTAAACACAGAATAAGTGTTCCAAAGATAGATACACTCGTTGTTTGAACAAATTAACCTTAAACACAGAATAAGTGTTCTACATTTACTCACTGAAGGAATTTGTTTTTCTTGTAATTCAGAGCAAAAAAATACTGTCTCGTGAGAAGACAGAATTCTTAAGTAATAGCCAACATCCACATAATATTTAGTATATAAGCCTTAAGCAAAGTTTTTAGATAGCCAATGTTATTTCTTACATTAACATATAGGGCACATTAACTGTACACTAATTTACCTTAGACAAGAGAATGTGCATTTCTTGCTCTGCAACACGTCGACCTGAAACACGGAATGATATAATTTGATGACCGTTTCAAAAGTGTGTTTTTAACATGATGTGCACATCAAAACACAGATAAGTTTCCTGTATATCCAGGTTTAATTTCTTCCTTGAACTTCTTTGTTGCAATTAGCTTCTGCTGCATATTATTATGACGTCTGTGAATTACAGCTAAATTCCTTTATTAGAGAATTTCTTTATGGGTAACGTTAGTCCTATCTTTTCCCACCAAAGTTGCAATCCTTTCATGGCGTGATACTGCCGGGGAACTAAATTACGCACATGTTGAAATAACGCGCATTTCTTCCCAATATACAGCAAGGAGTGGGATTTTTTTTTTCTTTCTAATAGAAATATGTATGCCTCTGTTGCTTTTCGGTGTTAAATTTTATGGAATGTTCCCTATTGATCAGTTCGAGTAAGTACGAATAAGTTTCTCCAGCACACATTTACATATTTAGCTAGTGAAGCCTCATTGCTCACCATAGACCAAGCTTCCATGTTTTCGTGCCACTTTCCAGGTTTCCATGCTTCTGAAGCAAAATGGAAATGGATAAAATGGGCACAGGAGAACTTAACGCCGTTATCAGGGCATGCAGCAAAAAAACAAAGCGCAACATAATTATTTCCCGCCATATTTTGACGGCCGACTTACTTGTATTCTCATAACCTTTATGTTACACATGTGAATGTTAACATTTTTCTTGTTGTAGAAATCTTCACACATCAGTCACATGCTCTTGCCGTGATGGTTTCTCTGGCAATTAGTTTTACACGATGAGGTTGCCAACCTACATGCACAACCTCATTTTTGTCACCCTGTACGACATGCTTGAGACAACTGTAGACCTATGTTTTCCTCGTCTGTTTTCAGAGACCCACGGAAACTACACAACACATGTAGATATTCTGCCATTCATTGTTTTTTGTTATGGTGCTGCTTACAGAGTCATTCAGAAACGACTACAGCTCATCCGTCTGTACGAAGCATGTACCAAACAGTCATATACTTGTGCAGCAATTATTTATGTGCCAATTTGTTTTACACGATGAGGTTGTCAGCCTCATGCACAATCTCATATTTGTCGCCCTGTACGACATGCTTGAGGCTAGAGTAGACCTATTCTTTCTGTATCTCTTCAGAGACCCACGGAAATTACACGATACATGTAGATATACTGTAGCCACACTTAATTACATAAACATGTAGGTATACTGTAGCTGTACTTAATAAGGTATACTGTAGCTGTACTTAATAACATAAACATGTAGGTATACTGTAGCCAGACTTAATTACATAAATATGTAGGTATACTGTAGCCACACTTAATTACATAAACATGTAGGTATACTGTAGCCGCACTTAATTACATAAACTTGTAGGTATACTGTAGCTGTACTTAATTACATAAACATGTAGGTGTACTGTAAAAAAAAAAAAAAAGTAAAGGATCCCGTTACACGCCCATTGAGGCATATTGGGAATATGGTGTTAGGCCCATATTTTCTTGACCGTCGGCACACTAGGGGTGATGCGGTCAGCATCACGCCGGCCGCCTTAACCTTCCCAGAGTTGCTCTGGTACCCATTTGGGGCTGGGTCGACCCAGGAGCCGTTTGTGGCCTAAAAAATCCCATCTCATCTGGGGATCGAACCATAGACCACTGCGCTAGGAAGCCAGTGCACTGACCACTATGCTACTGTAGCTATACTTAATTACATAAACATGAAGGTATACTGTAGCTGTACTTAATTACAAAAAGTTGTAGGCATATTACAGCTGCACTTAATTACCTATACATGTAGGTATACTGTAGCTGTACTTAACTACATAAACATGTAGGTATATTATAGCTGCACTTAATTATCTATACATGTAGGTATACTGTAGCTGTACTTAATTACATAAACACTTGTAGGTATAGCTGTACTTATTTACATAAACATGTAGATATATTATAGCTGCACTTAATTATCTATACATGTAGGTATACTGTAGCTGCAACTTAATTACCTATACTGTACATGTAGGTATACTGTAGCTGTACTTAATTACATATACATGTACGTATATTATAGCTGCACTTAATTACCTATACATGTAGGTATACTGTAGCTGTACTTAATTACAAAAAGTTGTAGGTATATTACAGCTGCACTTAATTACCTATACATGTAGGTATACTGTCTTCTTCTTCTTTGATCCTTAGCCGCCGACCGTCAAAGCAGTCAGTGGCCATTACGCCTGGTGGCGTCTTGTAGGGCAACAACAAATTGATTCCACTTTGCTTGGTCGGCGGCCATCCTTCGTACAGTGCCCCAATTCTGGTTCATTCTTTGCATCTCAGCCTCCACAGTCCTCCGCCAAGTTGTTTTTGGTCGGCCTCTCTTTCGTTTTCCTTCAGGGGTCCATAGCATAGCTGTTCTTGTGATGGCATCGGGGTCTCTTCTGAGGACATGGCCAACCCAGCTCCAGCGTCTGCCAGCTATGAAGGTGTGCATGTCCTCTTGCTTGCTCCGAGTAAGCAGATCTTGGTTGGTGATGATATTCGGCCAAAAGATTCGGAGAATTTTTCTTAGGCATGTTGTGTGAAAAGAGGACAATTTCGACATTTCCTTCTCTGTAACTCTCCAGCTCTCCGCGCCATAGAGAAGCACAGAAAGCACACAGAGGTATACTATAGCTGCACTTAATTACCTATACACATGTAGGTATACTGTAGCCACACTTTACTACCTATACACGAGTAAGTATAATGTAGCCACATTTAATTACCTATACACATGTAGATATACTGTAGTAGTACTTAATTACCTATACACATGTTGGTGTACTCTACTTACTTAGTCGTTCCCCTTCTACCGTGAGGTGTAGAGGTTTGGAAGAGAGAGAGAGCGCCAGACTATCCTATCGGCTGTCTTCGTCCTGGTCTGGTTCCATTCTAGTCCTCGGTCCTTCAAAGATTGTCTAATGTTGTCCTCCCAGTGGACTCTGGGTCGTCCTGGGGGTCTGGATCCCTGGCTCTTTGTTTCCCATGCTTGTCGCGGTAGCCGATCTTCTCCCATTCTGCAGTCATGGCCAAACCATCTTAGTTGGGACTGTTCTACTTGGGTCTGCAGAGGGTGGGACTTTAGGCCTTGACGTATCGTCCGGTTGCGGACCATGTCTCTTCTTGTTACTTCAACCACCTTCCTCAGATACCTCATTTCTGAGGTTTGGATCTGGCTTTTGTGGGTTGTAGTCATTGCCCATGACTCGCATCCATATGTCAAGACTGGGACATAGCTGGAGCGGTATACAACCCTCTTCGTTTTCTTAGCAACCCCTCTCTTGCTGAGGTATCCTCGATTTATGGCCTGAAAAAGTCTCCCAGCTGCTGCTTTTCGAGTGGCCAACTCTTCTTTGATGCCTCCCTTTCGGTCTATACAAGTAATAGCTCCGAGTTATTTAAAGTGGTCGACCTGCTCCAGGAACTGTTCTCCCAGCTTAATCTGATGTCTTCTTTCTTCTCGTGATATCACCATGGATTTTGTTTTAGAGCTGCTTATGACCATCCCTCTCTTCTCCAGCTCTTCCTTCCAGACTTGCAGGTTCGATTGGAGATGTGCCTCTGATTTAGCAATCAGGGCAACATCATCAGCAAATGCCAGCTCTAAAATACAGACCTGTCTCATCTTCCAGTACCCCACTGAATACTTTCTTGTTCTCTCCTTACATGCCTTGATGACATCGTCCATGAGGAGTATGAAAAGATAAGGTGACAGGATATCACCTTGTCTTACACCAGTGGTGGTCCTGAACTCTTCTGACATGGTTTGCTGTCCTCACATAATTTCTGCAAGACTTGTAGAAGCTCTGTATAGCATGAATCAGAGGTGCTGGAATGTTCTTCCTTGCCAAACAGTCCCAAAGTTTCTCCAGGGGACCCTGTCAAACGCCTTTTCCAGATCTATGAAACAAAGATGGATCTCACTCTTATACTCAAGGGCCTTTTCACTCAGCTGTCTGAGTGTGAAGATTAGGTCTTGAGTACTTCGGTTTGCTCGGAATCCGCACTGGACCTCATCCATTTGTGGCTCAGCTAGGCGTCGGAGTCTCTGCTCTAGGATTCTAGAGTATATTTTACCAGGGACACTGAGAAGGGATATGCCTCTATGGTTTCCACATTGTCGATTGTCACCCTTTTTGAAAATTGGTGTTATGATGGCAATCTCCCAATCCTTTGGTATGGTCTTGTTGCACCACGCTGCCTGTAGGACCCTTAAGAGTAATAGGTCGCCTGATGCTCCCATGTACTTAACCATTTCTGGTGTTATGCCATCATGCCCTGCTGCTTTGCCCATCTTGATTTTCTCCAGTGCTGCCTTCAGTTCTTCCATCTTTATGTCATCTTCACCATCATTGGTTTTCTCTGCTGTGCTAGTGGTTATCATTTCTGATGCTTCAAAATGCTCACCATCCAGGAGTTCTGAGAAATATTCTTTCCATCTTTCCATTACTTCCTTCGGGGCAGTAAGCAATTTGCCTTGCTTGTTCTTTATAAATTTGAGAGGGCATTGTTTTTTCCTTACTCATGTTCTTTAGGGTCTTATAGAACAATTTCTGGTTTTCTTGCGCATCTTTTTCTAGCTTTTCTCCAAATTCTTCCCAGGACTTCTGTTTTGCTGCTAGCACCTTGTTCTTTGCTTCTGTTCTGAGTGTCACATATTCTCTATATTTCTCCATTTGTCCTGTTGTGTTGTTAGCTCCTAAGTATTGTTTCCATGCCATTTTCTTCTCTCTTATTTTCTCTTTGACTTCCTCTGTCCACCAAGGTGTCCTCTTTCTCTTGTTCCCAAGTCGGACTTCACCACATGCTTCTGCAGCAGCTGTCTTTATGATGTCCTTGAATTTAAGCCAGAGGGTTTCCAAATCATCAGGTTGTTCTTCTGTGTTGCTCACCGCTGCAGCAATAAGCCCCTGATATCTGGTCTTAATTTCTGGCTCTTTCAGCTTGTAGGTCTTAATGCTAATTTCTCCCGTTCGTTTACTTAGTTTCTTGCGTGATGTTGGGCAATTCCTAGGCTGAGCAACTCTTTCAGTTGTCCTTTTGATTGTAAGCAGGTAGTGATCGCTTCCAATCTCTGGCCCCCTTCAGACTCTAGCATCATGGACATATTTGAATGAGCTCCTCCTAACAATGGCATAGTCGATCACTGATTTCTCGTTTTTTATTGGTTCACATCTAGTGTATGCATGTATGCGCTTATGGGGGAACTTTGTGTTTGTAATGATCAGATTCTGCTCACTGTAGAATCTAAGGAGTCGCTTTCCATTGTCATTGAGAGTATCTTCTCCATGTCTTCCAATAACTCCACCCTATCTAGCATGGTCATTTCCAACTCTGGCATTGAAATCTCCGAGCATGATAATTTCATCTAGGCAGTCATCCACTGTCCTTTGAAGCAGCTCGAAGAATTTCTCCTTGACCTCTGCTCTCTCATCCTCATTTGGCTCATACACTATGACCAGGCTGACTATGGTTTCTCCTTCTTTTAGTTTTACAACCACAATGCACTCCGAGATAAAGTTCCATCCCTTGATACTATCTTTTTTGATTTTTGGCCACAATGCAACCCTCGCCCCCTTTAGCTCTTTCAGATGTGGGTACACCACTGTAGAGCAGCTTGTTACCATTGAGATCCATGACACCATGTCCTTTTTTTTTTTGTTTCCGTTATTGCTTTCTTCATCTCTTCCGCCAGCTCCTCTTCTTTCCCATTTATACTTCTTGTGTTCCAAGTTCCATAAGTCGTAGTCCGTAGTCGCCTTAAGAATCAGTCCGGTTTTCTGTCTTGTAGTTCTCATAATCCAAAGTTTAAAGCAAACAGGTGATTGGCCTGTTGTGCCTTTTCATGGTGGAGGGGCTGCCTCCTTTCGGCCTCCATGCAGACCGCCCTCCTCCTTTTTCGTCCGTGCTTGGGACCGGCCTAGGCGGAGTTCGGTATACTGTAGCCATACTTAATTACCTATGCACATTTGGTATACTGTAGCCACAATTAATTACCCATACACATGTAGGTATACTGTAGCCACATTTAATTACCTATACATATGTAGGTATACTGTAGCCACACTTAATTACCTATACAAATGTAGGTATACTGTAACCACACTTAATTACCTATACACATGTAGGTATATTGTAGCCACACTTAATTACCTATATACATGTAGGTATACTGTAGCCACACTTAAATACCTATACAAATGTAGGTACACTGTGGCCACACTTAATTACGTATACAAATGAAGGTATACTGTAAAAGGTAAAGGTAAAGGATCCCGTTACAAGCTCACTGAGACATATTGGGAATATGGTGTTAGGCCCATATTTTCTTGACCATCGGCACACTAGGGGTAATGTGGTCAGCATCACGCCGGCCGCCTTAACCTTCACAGAAGTTGCTCTGGTACCCAGTTGGGGCTGGGTCGACCCAGGAGCCGTATGCAGCCTAAAAAAATCCCACCTCATCTGGGGATCGAACCATAGACCGCTGAGCTAGGAAGCCAGTGCACTAACCACTATGCTACCGCGGCTCCTAAGGTATACTGTCTTCTTCTTCTTCTTCGATCCTTAGCCACCGACCGTCAAAGCAGTCAGTGGCCATCACGCCTAGTGGCGTCTTGTAGGGCAACAACAAATTGATTCCACTTTGCACGGTCGGTGGCCATCCTTCGTACAGTGCCCCAACTCTGGTTCATTCTTTGCATCTCAGCCTCCACAGTCCTAGCCAAGTTGTTTTTGGTCGGCCTCTCTTTCGCTTTCCTTCAGGGGTCCAAAGCATAGCTGTTCTTGTGATGGCATCGGGGTCTCTTCTGAGGACATAAGGTATACTGTAGTCACACTTAATTACCTATACACATGTAGGTATACTGTAGCCACACTAAATTACCTATACACATGCGGGCACCATGTCCCCACACCAGTTGAGACATGGACTTGATAGTGGAGTCCATCTTGTCTTTGTTTTCTTTCAACCAGCGCTCGGGGAGGAATTCTTCTGGTCGTTCAAAGTACTCTGAGTTATGGTACATTCCATACAGATTGGCCTGTACGTGAGTCTGGAACATTTGGGCTGGCGGGGGGGGGGGGGGGGGAAGGGGGGGGGGGGGTAGAAATAAAATAAGTAAGCTTTATCTCAACATTTATTGATTTGTACACTTAATCAAGATTACTTATCACTGTTCTTCTTCCTTTCCTGTTGTACTCCCTGCAGAGCAAGGGACCACATTTGCAGTACTTGCCCATTCAGGAAACCTGTGCCAAAGCACTTCTGTGTTATTACAATGGTAGTTTCTCTAGCATTTTGTTTGACACATTGAGGTTACCAGCTCCATGCACGACATTAGATTAGTCGACTCGTAAACATGTCAAAAGTACCAGCTCCATGCACGACATTAGATTAGTCGACTCGTAAACATGTCTAAAGTACCAGCTCCATGCACGACATTAGATTAGTCGACTCGTAAACATGTCTAAAGTACCAGCTCCATGCACGACATTAGATTAGTCGACTCGTAAACATGTCTAAAGGAGCAGATCCCACTCATTTTTGTCTTTTCTAGGCCCCGTGAACTGCACGCGACAAAATTAGAATATGACACGAGAAAGCCAATGAAAATATGGAGGAACAGAGGAGATAGCATGTATATATAAAATATGTTGTTGCACCATTACAAAAGTTCGGCACTGTCAGTGAGGTGATGTTTGGTTGCAACAGCCTAAAGTAAAAATATGCGGACAAATGAATACAGGTATAACTAACGGTGATGTTGTTATTGATATTGTTGACCAGAATGATGAGAGAGAGAGAGAGAGAGAGAGAGAGAGAGAGAGAGAGAGAGAGAGACAGACAGACAGACAGACAGACAGACAGACAGACAGACAGACAGACAGACAGAGACAGAGACAGAGAGAGACAGAGAGAGACAGAGAGAGACAGAGAGAGAGAGAGAGAGAGAGAGAGAGAGAGAGAGAGAGAGAGAGAGAGAGAGAGAGAGAGAGAGAGAGAGAGGAAGGGCAGAATGTCAGACGGGCCTACGTGCCCAATTCTTCACCCTTTGAAAATAAAGTTCGTTCGTTCGTTCCGGGCAGACCCATACGTGCCCAGTCTCCCTCAGCAAATGTCGAATGCTTATTGTTCCTGTAGCGCGCTGTTGGTATACACGCTGGATGCATCTTCTCATACGTCCATCTCTGCTGGTCTTAAGTTTGATGCCAAATTCCAACAGTCTTAACCTTGATGATTCATCTGTTGCAGTGTCATTATCTAACAGTTGATTATTAATTGTTCTCAGTATATCTCGTTTATCCATATCCAGTGTCCCCACTGTGGTTGCTCTTGATGCTAGTCTGTCAGCTCTTGATGCTAGTCTGTCAGCTCTTAATGCTAGTCTGTCAGCTCTCTCATTATCGCGAATCCCTGCATGACCAGGATAGTATATCCACACCAGTTCCTGCAGATTCGAAGCTTCTATGAATGTTTTCCATTCATGCCTTAGCCAACCATTTTGAACCTTTCGAAGCATGGACTAAGAGTCTGACACAAAGACAGTTTTTGTTAAAGAAGTTTCAGTTATCCACCTTAAAGTGTGTCGTACAAGGCGACTGATATGAAGTTCTGTTTCTAGTTGGCAACCTTGTCATATAAAACAAGGTAAAGGATCCCGTTAAACGCCCATTGAGGCATATTGGGAATATGGTGTTACATGTATAATAAACAGCAGCAAGCACAACAACACCCTTGCAAGATTACCTGAATGCTTTGGGCCGACAGTTGCAGTTGTGGCTTCATACTTCATAGACTAAAAGGAAAATGGTGATGATGTCAGCAACAACAAACAACAACTTTAAATGTCAAACACGTGATGGTGTGAGCAACAACAAACAACAACTTTAAATGTCAAACATGTGATTATGTCAGCAACAACAACTTAAATGTCAAACACGTGGTGATGTCAACAACAAAGACTTAAATGTCAAACACGTGATGATGTCAGCAACAAAGACTTAAATTTCAAACATGTGATGATGTCAGCAACAACAACTTAAATGTCAAACACGTGATGATATCAGCAACAGCAACTTGAATGTCAAACACATGATGATGTCAGCAACAAACAACCACTTAAATGTAAAACACGTGATGATGTCAGCAACAAAAAACAACCACTTTAATTGTCAAACACGTGATGATGTCAGCAACAACAAACAACAACTTTAAATGTCAAACACGTGATGATGTCAGCAACAACAAACAACAACTTAAATGTCAAACATGTGATGATGTCAGCAACACCAAACAACAACTTTAAATGTCAAGCACGTGATGATGTCAGCAACAACAAACAACAACTTAAATGTCAAACACATGATGATGTCAGCAACAACAAACAACAACTTTAAGTGTCAAACACTTGATGATGTCAGCAGCAACAAACAACAACTTTAAATGTCAAACACATGATAGTGTCAGGAACAACAAACAACAACTTTAATTGTCAAACACATGATGGTGTCAGCAACAACATACAGCAACTTTAAATGTCAAACACATGATGGTGTCAGCAACAACAAACAACGACTTTAAATGTCAAACACATGATGGTGTCAGCAACAACAAACAACAACTTTAAATGTCAAACACGTGATGGCGTCAGCAACAACAAACAACAACTTTAAATGTCAAACACGTGATGGTGTCAACATCAACAAACAACAACTTAAATGTCAAACACGTGATGATGTCAGCAACAAAGACAAAAACTTAAATGTCAAACACGTGATGATGTCAGCAACAAAGACAAAAACTTAAATGTCAAACACGTGATGATGTCAGCAACAAAGACAACAACTTAAATGTCAAACACGTGATGATGTCAGCAACAAAGACAACAACTTAAATGTCAAACACGTGATGATGTCAGCAACAAAGACAACAACTTAAATGTCAAACACATGATGATGTCAGCAACAAAGACAACAACTTAAATGTCAAACACATGATGATGTCAGCAACAAAGACAACAACTTAAATGTCAAACACATGATGGTGTCAGCAACAACAAACAACGACTTTAAATGTCAAACACATGATGGTGTCAGCAACAACAAACAACAACTTTAAATGTCAAACACATGATTATGTCAGCAACAACAAACAACAACTTTAAATGTCAAACACTTGATGATGTCTCAGCAACCAAGAACTACTTATTCGGAGTAACCAGGAGGACATGTATACCATCATAGCTGGCAGACGCTGGAGTTGGGTTGGCCACGTCCTCAGAAGGGACCCTGATACCATCACAAGAACAGCAACAACAAACAACAACTTTAAATGTCAAACACATTAACTTGAACTGACCCCAGCTGGAATGTTGTAGCCGCTGATTTCAAGATTATCCGTCAAATTCCGACTGGTGGAGTAGACGATTGGATAGAGTCGTAGAGTTTCTTTGACCACAGCTTTGACGTAAGGTAGTTTATTAAGTTGCTCTGCGGAGATGCTTCCATTGTTGTCTGCTTTCACCTGGTTAATCTCCTGGTAAAGTTTTTCTTGTACATCTGGATGTTTGGCCAGGTTGTACAGGCACCAGGTGGTAGCTGTCGATGTCTGATGGACACAAATTTAAAATAATGAAGAATTAATTTTATGAAAATGTAATGTATGAAACTATGAAGTGTTTACCGCTTATGTAATTAATGAATTAATGCATTAATTAATTCATTCATTCATTCATCCAATCATTAATTCATTCATTTATGCATTCATTCAGTTATAAGCCTTCAACAAACTTAAGCCAAATCTTCCAACCCATACTTTAGTAAATACAGATAAGTAATGCATCTTTGCTATGACTAAAGACACAGAAAATAATAACCGAAAGACCTTGTGTTTAGGTTGAACAGCATGCACCTTGCCATAAACGAGGCAAAACTCCTATTGAAAAAAAAACTCTCAGAAAATGTCTACGTTTTGTTTTGAGCTGAAGACCAAAAGGAGTCTACTCTGTTGACAAATAATTATGTGTCAACTGATCAGATGTCTCGTGTAGGTCCTGTGGTCTCTGATGAGACAAATAATTATGTGTCAACTGATGTCTCGTGTAGGTCCTGTGGTCTCTGATGAGACAAATAATTATGTGTCAACTGATTATCAGATGTCTCGTGTAGGTCCTGTGGTCTCTGATGAGACAAATAATTATGTGTCAACTGATTATCAGATGTCTCGTGTAGGTCCTGTGGTCTCTGATGAGACAAATAATTATGTGTCAACTGATTATCAGATGTCTCGTGTAGGTCCTGTGGTCTCTGATGAGACAAATAATTATGTGTCAACTGATTATCAGATATCTCGTGTAGGTCCTGTGGTCTCTGATGAGACAAATAATTATGTGTCAACTGATTATCAGATGTCTCGTGTAGGTCCTGTGGTCTCTGATGAGACAAATAATTATGTGTCAACTGATTATCAGATGTCTCGTGTAGGTCCTGTGGTCTCTGATGAGACAAATAATTATGTGTCAACTGATTATCAGATGTCTCGTGTAGGTCCTGTGGTCTCTGACGAGAAGAATAAAGAATATCGCTACTGCTCCCCCAGGCATGTCGTACAAGTCCACTAATCTACGCTTGGGTGCGTATGAGGCTGACAACCTGACCAGAGGCCCCTAATAACGACACGAGGCACATTGTAGTAATGGCTGAGATTTATACTTACAGTTTCCACGGCTGCTGTCAGAAGATCGACCACAAGCCCGGTGACTTCTTTGGTTGTCATATCTCCTTCTTTGAGAAGGTAGGCGAGGAAGGCCGATTGCTCTCGACCATTCTCTAGAGCTGACATTTTCTTATTTCAAAGATCAAGTTGAAAAAAAGGTGTTATACAGTAAGATATGAAACTTAATTAGGAACGAACGAACAAAATCTTTCTTTCATCGGGGTCAAGAAATAGGCAATATTGCCGTTATTAAATTTCTGCCCTGTAATAAATACAATTTACAAAATGTTTTCTAATTAAGACATTCTTAATTTCAATAAACAGGAATCAATAATACTATTGCGTTTAGTAATTAAGCATACACACATATATTCACACACACACACATGCGCAGCCAACAGACAGACAGACAGACCGATAGATGGAGGGGGAAGGTATAAAGCAATTACAAATCAAATTAAAGTCAAAGCTATAACCCTTACAAGTAAATATTCATTTAAACATTGTATGAAGTGAAACAGAGAATTGTCTGTTGGTGCTTGTTCAAAGATTTTATGACGTGTAGGAGTGGGAATGATATGGAGATAACCAAAGATATTTTCCTCACTTTAAAAAATAAGGTGGGTTTTATCAAATAATTACAAAACAAGGAAAAAGGGTAATACATCTCACTAGGACTAAAGACAATTACATACGTTGCGGCCACAAGGTCTTCGTCAGATAAAGTAAGGAAAGCGAGAGGCAAGTGAGAAACATGAGGGAAAAAAAATGAACACAACCCATGAAAGCAAGCCGCTACAGATATTCAGAGATCGTGTGATGACATTAAAATACTGTTTTCTATCTGTGCTATCTAGATATCATTGCTCATCCTTGCTGTGATAAAAATGGTCATCATCTCAATACATTGTTATCAAAACAAATACACAAATAGAATATTAGTGATACTGTATAAATATATTTACCTGAAGAGTTTGACGATAATAATCTGACATCTACTTAGATATACTGCCAGAAAACAACTATTTTGTGTCACGTGACAATAATCTGACATCTACTTAGATGTACTGCCAGAAAACAACTATTTTGTGTCACATGACAATAATCTGACATCTAATTAGATGTACTGTCAGAAAACACATTTTTTTTGTTTCACAAGACAATGTGAGGAGCTCAAATAATCTAATTTAAGAAATCTGAATATTTCTGTACCCCGTGTAGATACCGGGAGTTTCATGAGACAACGAACAATTAGAGTTACCGTACCCTCAGGCATGTCGTACAAGGCAACTAATGTGAGGGTTGTGCACAGGGCAGGCAACCTCATTAAATAAATACAAAATACCACAGAAACGACAGCTGCTGGAGCATGTGACTGTTGGGTGTAGGCGTCATGTAAGGTGGAGCAGCTACAGTGGTGGCCACATGCTCCATAAGGGGAAAAAAGGAAAATCGTGATGGTGAATACTTGATGTATAAGTTGATGGTGAATACTTGATGCATAACTTGATGGTGAATACCTAGTGCATAAGATGAGGATGAATACTTGATGTATAAGTTGATGGTGAATACTTGATGTACAAGTATAAGTTGATGGTGATTACTTTATGTATATGTTGATGGTGAATACTTGATGTATAAGTTGATGGTGAATGCTTTAAGTATAAGTTGATGGTGAATACGTGATGTATAAGTTGATGGTGATTACTTTATGTATAAGATGATGGTGAATACTTGATGCATAAGTTGAGCATGCTGATTCCAAGAAAAAAGGGGGAAAAAAGACGCAAGATTAGAAGTTTTACAGTAGAGAAAATTTTGTCATGAGAGATTCTGTGATTGAAGTGGTTAGTAGAGAAAGTTTTGTCACGAGAGATTCTGGGATAGAAATGGCGTCTACAGCTGAAGATTTATCACCATTATTATTTCATTGTTCGCACCCTACAAAGCATGGAGTCCCCTATTTCCCCGTGCATGTCTAGAGATTGTGAGTCAAGATTGTGAGTTAATTGTTTCTATATTTGAGACACGATATTCATCTGCTGTAAATTTACCTTTTCAACAATTTGGCGTCCTATATTCATGATATTATCTGTGAACTGCTCAAATTCTGTCCATAATTTGCTCTCCCAAATATGGTATATGGGAAGGTTATACATCAGGGGCTGGAGATTTCGAAAAAATCCCTCTAAGTTGTCTATAAAAGACTGTGCTATCGGTGAAGGTCGTTTGCCGAAGCAACCAATCCGCTCCTCGAAAATAAAAGTGCCAATGGCTGGTAGAAATTTGGAAGAAAGAAAAAAGATGAAAAGCCTAAACAAACATTAAGTTACACGTATGTATTGTTGTGAACAAAAGTTAGGATTAAAATGCTATTGGTCGTGACTACAGACGTAGCTTGCACAGACAATCAAAAAACGCTGCTAGAAAATAAACGAACCAATAATCATCATACTCATCATTATATGCAATTTCTGCCACACGTTGCTACTTTCCTCCGCTTGGTTTCCACGGGTTTCTGGACAGATAATGAATGAACAGGCCTACTGCATACTAAAGCATGTCGTACCAGGCGACTAATATCCTTTACACTCCTTGATGAGCATAGATCCACCATTGTTGCTGGTCCACCTTGCAGGTAACCGGCTTCAAGCGTTCATGTGCTACTGTAGGCAGCTTCAAACAGTCACGTGCTCCTGTAGCCATCAACAAACTTATACCAAGTCTTCCTGTCCTGTGTCAGTCTTCCTTTCCTGTGTCATCAACAAACTTATACCAAGTCTTCCTGTCCTGTGTCATCAACAAACTTATACCAAGTCTTCCTGTCTAGTGACATCAACAAACGTATACCAAGTCTTCCTGTCCTGTGTCATCAACAAACTTATACCAAGTCTTCCTGTCCTGTACCATCAACAAACGTATACCAAGTCCTCCTGTCTAGTGACATCAACAAACCTATACCAAGTCTTCCTGTCCTGTGTCATCAGGTCAAAGTCTGTCCATGTTGTCTTGATCCCCTTCATGTCTCTACAGTTCTCATCTCCGTGGCTTCTTTGGTCGTCCTCTAACTCTCTGACTATGGGTATCCCAGTTCAAGGAATGTTTGGTAATGGACAGCCTTATATTAGTTGCCTTCTACGACATGCCTTAGGGTGCAGTTGTCCTCTTCTGTCATAATATGCCCAGATACAAGTGAGATCTAAACGGGAGGCTGGCAGAAACTGATATTAAAAAAAAATTTAAAAAAATGACCATCACATACACGCCTAAGTTACATTTAAGTGTATGCATTGTTTATGCAAACATTATTATTAAAACACTATTATTTGTTACTGCAGGTGTAGCCAGCGTTTTAACTTATAAAGTTAGAATTGATCGATTCAGAAGGCCAACAACCAGTAAAGGAAAAGAAGGTAAATAACAGATTTATACAATCAAATAATGTACTAACATTCCATGGCCCATTTAAAGAGCTCTTGTTCCAGGCCAGACACTTCTCCTTGTACGTTCTTTACTTCTTCAAGTCGTGCCATGAAGTCGTCAGCCACATTCCCCATCTGGTTGCTAAAGTTGGACACCTCGGCAAGTCTTAACATCTTCTTGCTGACCAATGACCTTTGCTTGTACCATTCTTCTCCTTGCCTGGAAGTCCAGAACAATACTAAAGTTATTAATTGACAACACTTGAGCTCCCTGTGGGGCCTATACCCTCAACAAATTCATGCTAATCATTCTTGTCAGATTATTACTGTCAATTTTTCATTCATGTTCTTTCAATTACTGAATACAAATATCATGTTCAGCCCTTGATGGGTTATAATTCTAATATCATGTTCAATCCTTGATGGGTTATAATTCTAATATCATGTTCAATCCTTGATGGGTTATAATTCTAATATCATGTTCAATCCTTGATGGGTTATAATTCTAATATCATGTTCAACCCTTGATGGGTTATAATTCTAATATCATGTTCAACCCTTGATGGGTTATAATTCTAATATCATGTTTAACCTTGATGGGTTATAATTCTAATATCATATATTATTATCATCATTCCCATCATCGTCGTCATTACCATCATCATCATCATCAATTTCCTTTTTTCTACTTCTGGAGCATGGAACCTCCATTGCGCACGGTCCCCTGGCAGGAAGCCTCAATAAATCATTGACATCCTCTTGTAGAAATGGTTTCTGTAACACTATGTTTACCATAATGAGGTTTCCAGGCCCAGGCAAAACCTCACATTAGTCGTCTTGTACGACATTCATGGTAGGGTCTCGTTCAATCTACCCAGCTGTAAATTGGTACTTGACTGATCATGAGTTAGGGAATGCAAAGGCAGCAAGAAAGGGAACTGTTCACCCCAACTCATAAAGCTGGATCTAGTATGGTAAAGTCTCTAACTCTTCACTCCCCTACGGCAGCATATGTTATGGGACTACCTTGACCTGTATTACCTGCTTACCGGCATTATCCTCATTAGTCATGTTATTCCATATTGTATATGCGGATTTGTCCACTCATCTACTCACTCACAGCTTATGTCAGTTATATTGATCATAGCAACCTATGATGTGTGGTTCACAGATGCCGTTTAAGTGTTGTAGAGCCTGTGATGTTCTTTTTAAAACATCCGCCTCTAATTCTAAAGGTACAGGTTCGCTTCCCAGTACATTGGTATTTGTCTCCAGTTTGCTGCTGACTTTCAGACATTATTATCGCACCTGCGTTCTTTGCAATGGTGGCACTTAGGCAGGTAAAAGCTGGAAAGCATCAAAGAGTAAAAGCTGTGAACAGCTTTGGAGGTTGGGGTGGAAAGAAAACCTTAATGCTTAGCAAGGTTCAGGTGTGTTTTCTACCTGTGTGCAACACTCAACTGTCCAAACTAGTAGACAAGTGCTCAATGCTCACCAAATAGAGATAAACAACAAATATGTTCTCCCCAGAGATATGCAGCAGACAAAATAATGAATGTGGGGAAAAACAAATGCTTCAAAGAAAATCTGAAGTCAAGAAAAAGGTGACACTCAAAGCCTGTGAGTTTTTGTTATTGTTGATCACAATCAACGTCACTGTACTCCTGGCAAACCCACGGTTCCTCTGTCTTCCTCAGCAAATGTTGAAATTGAGTTGTAAGTAGATAACAAAAATAAGAATGTACATGAAAGAAAGAAAAAAACACTTGGCAACAGAAAGAGAACACTTGGCAACAGAAAGAGAACACTTGGCAACAGAAAGAGAACACTTGGCAACAGAAAGAGAACACTTGGCAACAGAAAGAGAACACTTGGCAACAGAAAGAGAACACTTGGCAACAGAAAGAGAACACTTGGCAACAGAAAGAGAACACTTGGCAACAGAAAGAGAACACTTGGCAACAGAAAGAGAACACTTGGCAACAGAAAGAGAACACTTGGCAACAGAAAGAGAACACTTGGCAACAGAAAGAGAACACTTGGCAACAGAAAGAGAACACTTGGCAACAGAAAGAGAACACTTGGCAACAGAAAGAGAACACTTGGCAACAGAAAGAGAACACTTGGCAACAGAAAGAGGCACTCCTGATGTTTGATTCAGGCCCATCTGCATGACACGACTAGCTGTGAAAGTTAGTGTTACGACAAACACCTGGCTAATTACCATACAAAAGATATGCATCACTGGAGGCAGCCATTTTCATGACGTAGCTCACAACTATGAAATATAGGATCTGATGGATCCAGATACTTTTATAAACGTTATTACTTCCAGACATCTTTTTCTGTTGTTGCTATTTGTCGTAGATTTCTGATAGGGGAATTAAGACTTGGGTTGGTCCCTTCTGAATAGATTAGAATGAGTGATAGCCACAGTGAGAGATGATCGTAGAAATAGATTTCCACGAATGAGATGGTAGAAATTTATAGAGGCTGTCCCGGAAAGCGAGAATCTTCTCTCTCTCCGCCTATCTTCTACAACAGATCCAGAGGAGTCAGACAGTCTATAAACTATATATATTAATATATATATTACCACTCACGTGCACACACACACACACACACACACACAATTGACGACATGTAGACACACACACGTAGGAAAACTATAACAATGATTATATAGATATTTTGGAACGAGCTGACCCGACACACTGATTAAGTTCAAGGGAATTTTTAATTATCAGAAAATTCCATCACAACACATAAAATTACATCAAAGCATATACAAATAGTCAAAAAAGTCAATAAAAATGCTACAAGAATGATAGACCCACAGTGTGATCTTATCCCTCAAGGTATGCCCACAGTCCTGTTAGAAGAAAGTGATAGCCCCAAGGAATCAAGGATACATTAGCGGTAATCTAATGATTTTCCCCTTTTAAAGGTATGAACAGACTTAGATATTAGTATGATCTATCCTAAGGAAAAGTATCTTGTTGCAACAAAAAAACTTGCATAAAGAAACTACAAAGTGGGTGAAATTTAGTATACCATAAAAGAGTCACTCGTTCCTGCTTTCTCTCGGTTCATTCATCAGGGCCCTGTCTCACACAACCTTACCTACAATCGTGCTGCTGTTCGCCGTCTGGCGCACGTTATGACACAATCTGTTTTATCGTTTGATGAAGCGGATACCCAGCTCTGCAGATCTTGGTTTCATCCAATTTGTCCGGGGAGCGTCCTCTTCAGGCGATAATTTTGTTCAGATTTTAAGTTAGTGTCACTTTATCAGTTCAGGTAAGAATTAGTTTTCAAGCGGGCTCACAGGATCAGAATCACGAGGTTTCCACTACTTAGGAACAATGTCAGGTTTGTAACTTTGATCAAAAGGTAAAATTCTTGGTCACACCACAAGTTGACATAATTTGCGGAACGTTACTGTTTGTAATAGTTAACTTGCCACAAGGGCTGAACTGTACTTAAGTTTTTTCAGGAAGAATAAAATCTGGCGCAATAGGCCCGTTATGTCATTTCACCTTTAAAGTTCTTGTAAAGATTTTACACCAAGTCTTTTAAGGAAAATGTTTTAGTTCTTCTCAGATATTACTCATCAGTACTTAACGCTGGCAAAGTTTGGGTTAACCCCAGTTTTCTTCACTAAACAGAGGAAAAAACACATATAAAATAATTATACATACTATGTACTCGTTATAACTTACATTTTAAACTGCAAGCGTACAGCTTGACTTATCATTTAAAACTTCCCGTGAAATAAGTTATATTCATAAAATCAATCATCATAAATTAGGAATACATATGTATCCCGTCAATACCCAAAGATGTAGCATTTCAGTTATAAGTTAATTTTAAAATATATTCTCGTCTGATTACTTAGCAGTAAAATCAAATTCATTTATAGCAGCATGATTTTAAGCTAGAAATATAATTTATTCTGCTTTCCACTGAAACACGTCACTAGAAAATAATACAGACTATATTTTAATTCTCTCTGCACAAAAGAACTAGTGAAATATGAAATAAGCGATTTAACACTTTAAACACTTCACAAAATACTAGATATCTAATATATAAAATATTTACCTCCGCACAGAACTACATATTAATACCACGAACTAGAATCATTCAATATAATAGTAGTCTAGAACTCGGCAAAATGTTGCCCAGAAACTAAAGACTTTTCAATACACAAGATATTCTTCTAGCCTGGCGATCTGTCTACTGCAGATTTAGCAGTACGAATGAAAATCTAGTTTCAAACTCTGGTTAATATCTTAAACCAGACAAAAGATCCCACTATTTCCAAAAACCCGATCTCTCCCCTTTCCTAACACCTACGTACCTTAGACGCTGGACATAACATGCCAAACGCGTCTTAGACACCTCACGCTACGAAACTGTCTGAGAGTGCCGTGACAGAGGAAAATACCAGACAAATGTCTCATTCTGCGCCGTGCAGATGTCTGTTATCACACCTCACGCCGGAGAAACGTTCGTGTCAGGTGAATATGCTAGACCAAAAGTCTGCTCCTATGTCTGAGTATGCAACATAATCACACATCTCGTCTGACTGCAGCGACTGACACGTTATATAATAACATGCATGTGCGTTTCTAAATGAGAAAAGAAACTGGCGAAAGTCTGAATGGAAAAATAGTAATGTTTATAGTCACAAACGTACGAATGCGAAAAACACAGGAAAAGGATAAAAGAACGATAATAAAGTGGAGGACACGGGTAGAAAAAGAAGAGAATAGAGAAAATTTATTGATAATAAAACTCTCTGCGACACTATTAGCAACTTTCATGTAATGATCAATACAAAAACATATATATAATAAAATGACAAAACTCACGAATTCACAATTCCCAGGTCAAATCCTTTTTTCTTCCTATAGTGCACAATTGGCATCATTTCTCTCCTGTTTGGGTATTTTCCCTCTGAGTGAATGAGTTGACTGTAGTCGTACGGATTGCTGACAACAACACTGTGGAATGCTCCGATCTTCTCATAGTAAATATCCCCAAACTCTTGTGCGCGTTGCTGGAAAACCTAATATTGCCAGAAATGTAAACAAACGATTACATTAAATCATCAAACATCATCATCAGATGCCATCTTCACATCGAAGGTCGACTGCATTATATCTCCAAGGTTATCTGTCTCTTGTCTTGATGGTACACTCTGTTAGACTCTTTCCTGTCCATCTCTTGATGTTATCTTCCCACTTATAGCGCTGTCTTCATCTTACACGTTTGCCTTCAACTTTCCTGTCCATCTCTTGATGTTATCTTCCCACTTATAGCGCTGTCTTCCTCTTGCACGTTTCTATTATGGTCTTCAGTAAGGTGTTATGATTGTTACATGACTAAAATATTTGAGCTGTCTAATTTTGATCTCCTTCATTGACTTGACTTTGATCCACTGTCACTGAGCGTCAACTCTTGATGACCTAATCTCCTTCATTAATTCTCTTTTCATTCCTAGGTTTTCTAAGACTTCTTTATTTGTTTTCTTCTCCTTCAATGAGACTAGCCCCATTCTTCTATATATCCACATCTCAAGGGCCTCAATTCGTTCTTCTAACTGCTTGTTGATGGTCCATGTTTCTACACCATACAGTATAATATCAATATCAACATTTTAATAAGTAACAAGAGGCTCAAACCAATCCTAGATCCAACCTCGTCAAAAATCTCTATTTTTTATATTTTGTATCTTAATACTTATATTACATTATTATTATTATTTCAATCAATCAATCAAAACATCTGAGCTTGTATAGTGCACAGGTCTTCTACAAAAACAAAAACAAAAAAACCCAAGCCATCCGGTCCTGATCCTGCTACTCAAGGTCTGTCCATGAATTCCGGCTTCTAAATCCGGAGATTTTTCTAATAGAAAAATAGGAAATAAAGAAGTCTTGCAGAAAGTATGTGAGAACAGCAAACCATAAGTCAGAAAAGTTCAGGATCCCCACTGGTGTAAGACAAGGTGATATCCTGTCATCATATCTGTTATAATTCCTCATGGATGATGTCATCAAAACATGTAAGGAGAGGACAAGAAAATATTCATTGGGGTTCTGGAAGATGAGACAGGTTTGTATTTCAGAGCTGGCATTTGCCGATGATGTTGCCCTGATTGCTAAATCAGAGGCACATCTTCAGTCCAACCTGCAAGTCTGGCATGAAGAGCTGGAGAAGAGAGGGATGGTGTTGGTAGCTGCTCTGTAGGGGGAAGGCAGATTACATTTAGTAATCATGTTTGTAATTCTGTACCACAGAGGACTCATATAAAAACGTTGTGTGAATGGTTGGGGGCGTTGAGAAGTGTGTTTCAATTAATTTACTGTTTACAATGTGTAATAAATGTTTGTACAATACCAAACCTACCCACTATCCTGTTCTCACTGTCCTAGTCTACTATCATTTACTGGACACAGTATTACGGTCCTTGTCTTGTTGGATTCGGCCTATACTGCTTAATAGAAATACAACAGAAGTGATTGCGTCATTAATAGGCTGAACTGCCCATGGTGGACTTCTGGTGTCATGTATTGTGGTTCGCACTGTTGACCTGCCATTGAAACATCATTTTTGATGATGCGTAGATGGCAGGGCGGATAGTGTGATTCGCTTGCATGGCTAGGCGGGGTTGTCGCACGGAAGGTCCAGTGTTCAAATCCTGGGTAAGCCACTCATGTCTGTTGTTTTTCTGTTGTCTGGTGTTCTACTTCTTTATTTCCTGCGAGTGCCTGATAACATACCTTTATATTTGTTTCATATTAATTCTCTGGTGTTAGCCTTCATGGCGGATAGACGTGTTTTCATGGCCTGTGAGAGTCATGGTTCTTCCAGTGTTTGCCTTTAAGGCAGAGTGATGTGTTTATAACCAGTGAACTCCTGGTTTCTTTGTGTGTCAGCCTTCGGGGCATAGGAAACTGTTTAAAGCCAGAGAACGTGAGATTCTTGGTGCTAGCCATTGAGGCCGATAGATGTATTGTTGACCAGTGGAATTGATGGCCATTGATGTTAGCCTTCAACTGACTGTAAATGTTTGACGGCTATAGTGAATATGGGACTTTAGTAAACGTGTTTTAGTGGACGTGAAATAATGTGTTTCTGCTAAGGACCGGCAGATGATCTTAGAACTGTATATATGCAGAGATGTACAGCCGATGTCCACGTGTAAAAAGGAAAAGTAGTTTCTGTTGAGAGAGTGGGATATCTCTGATACTTGAAGCATATCTGGACGTGGCGTGCCCGAGTAAAGTCGTGTATATATTGTTGGACTGTCTTCATATACTTGTGAATCATTGAAAATAAATGTAATGGACCGTTGACCGCTACTTAAACCTTGTCAATCTAGTTGACAGTTGACTCGTTCACGATCTTATTCCTACCCTAGCTGCTACAGCCACTAGACTATAGTAAGCTGTAGAATAATTATAGAATTCTACCTTCGATAATATTAACAACGAAAGACATGAACCCGAGCCGAACCATAGAAGAGTGTAGCCATAGCTCAACATTGGCCTCTCCCGGTGTTTCTCAACAGATGGTCATCAGCAACTCCAAAACAAAAACCATGATGATATCCCAAGAGGAAAGAAGGCATTAGATTAAGCTGGGAGAACAGGTCCTGGAGCAGGACAACCACTTTAAGTACCTCGTGTCGTGAAATGACGTCTGGTTCACATCACGAATTCTAATAACTCTGGTCTTAACGGTGAGCCATACATTGTAAAAACATATGATATCCAAACCAATAGAAACGCTTGTTTTGGTTCTGTGTTTACAATGGCAGAGCATAAATGGCCAGACCCTATTTTGTGTGATATGATGAACTTAGGAATTTTGCTACAGCAGTATAGCAGAAGTACCACTTGGCAGAGGTTATCAAGGCGATATTAAGGATGTTAATCTACCCGTAAGTAGTAATACTTTTACTAATACTATTATAGGACGGGAGAAATCTTAGGTTAAATGCATTCGAAGCTTCAGGTTGGCCTAAATGTAGCTGTTTAAACTATGCATAACAGAAAATGCAAGTAGTAACCAAAACGATTAGTATATAGATATGTAGAGCCTAATTCTAAGTATAAGGTAAACTTTACTTGACTAAAATCGCATTAGGAATAACGGAGATAATTTTAAAAGTAGTTTTCCTACATTGTACGATAGGCCAAACGGTACCCATATTTTCGGATAGTTATTGCATTTTTTCGAGACTACTATCTCGGACGTCCGGGTCAGGCTATAAATAGACTGGCCTTTCAAACCTAGTCAGTCACTATTATGTGAACGCAGAGAGAGCGGCAAAGAAGGAGCATATGTTTATGCAAGCTTTTGCCTTTTGCATGCCTAAACCAACTATTTAGAGCTCATCTGTGTGTGCCTGAGGGTAAGAACGAATATATATATATATATATATATATATATATATATATATATATATATATATATATATATATATATATATATATATATATATATAATTATGTAATATTCCTGTGTTTAATCCACTGTGCGATACGATGTGTATAAGATGTGTAGGAATGGACTGTGTATTCTGATGAAACTTACAGGCTCATGTGTACTTTTAGAGGCAAAGGCCGCCTTCGGAAATATTTAATATATTGAGAAAGATGGCTAATTGTGTCTGTAAGTTGGGAAATGTATTTAAAGACGTATTTCTTGAATGGAAAGAGACACATACCAGGAACATAAGGAAGGATGACAGGGATTGCATTACTGTATAATGTGACATGTTACTTATTAGTCTGACTCACAACCAAATTATTGTAGGGAGGCGAATCATGTGGAAAGTACTTGTAATTAAGAAGGCAGAATTAAATTGTGATCAATTTGAATTAAAATGATTGTTGCTACTATACTGTACCCTTGTGCATCTGCTAGCACGCTATTCTGAAACTGTCTATCGTCCCCATCTGTGTCAGAGAGGGATTTGGATGGACAAATACGGGGATTTCGTTTAACTTTGTTTCAGGTTTAATCATGTACTTGAAAACCTACACCAAGTACGAAGAGGCATCTCTTAAGTCAGCTACAACGAATGCAGTGCCAGTTCTGAGGAAAAGTGCCAGCTATTTCGTCTGTAGCAGTGGGAAGATTCTTAACTGAAGATTCTATCCATAAATTTTGAGGGAGTCATCTGCAGTGTGAGATAAGTGATTCTCAAGAACCTGTGTAGCGTATCCCAGTTCACTAAAACAAGTTACCGATTCCAGTTAGTGATGACAGTATATAGCCCAATTAGATTGTAAAGAGAACAATCAAAATTCATAGAGGGAAGATCACCCAAGTTAGACTGCCTACTAAGAGATAGGCATCTTACACAAGAAAAGACATTTTTGTTGTAATGTTCTTATTTATTTACTGATGTAAAATATTTGAGTTTAAATGTTTTTCCAACCAGGAAAGAGAAACTATTATAATAAATTGTAAATATTCACCAACCGACTTTATTAAATTAATTAAGTTAAGTTACAGTTCTTGTTGGTGAATTAAGTTAAATACATACCCCTAGCATAGCCAATAACAATAAAGAAAATAATAACCAAGAAGGATTTAGAGAGGTAGCAGTTAGGGAATCAGAGTAGTACTTTACCATCAACTCTGGTAACTTACATAGCTTGACTTTACCTTGGTTGTCTATACACCCTTACTTTCTTCAGAGAGGGGGGTATTACTAATAAGACCAGACTCTTACCTGCCACTATCCTGGTATCATCTGATACACTTTTTGTCCAGGATATCTTATATTTCAATAACATCTGAACCTCTCGCGACACCTCGAAGCTGTCATAGACGAAGGGAGGCATCAAAGAAGATTTCGTTACCCGAAGATAAGCAGCTGGGAGACTTTTTCAGGCCATAAATCGAGGATTCCTCAGCAAAAGAGAAGTATGCAAAAAAACGAAGATGTCTGTACCGCCCCACCTATGTCCCAGTCTTGACGTATGGATGCAAGCCATTGTCAATGACCACAACTCTCAAAAGTCAGATCCAACTTTCAGAAATGAGTGTCGTGAAGTCGAATTCACAAAACGGCATTCTGACCAAAACAGTGCGCCATATTTTATGACAGTATATCCTTGACGAACCAATGGAATCGCATCTGCATGTATGGTGTTTACAAACGTACTGCTTAACAATGGCGAGCTTGGATCTGTGTAACCTTGGTTCAATTGGAGGTAACCTACAGACTTAGGAGCGAAGTACAGCATGGCAGAGGTCAAGAATTCAATAATAGGAATGTTCATGTAATAGAGCGTGCAAAGATTTCCACGGGAAGTAATGAAGGAAGGAAGAAATCTCGAATGGACTGCATCGAGACATAAGGCAAGTCAAAATTTTTGTTGTTTAGGCTATGCCTAGGAAAAGACGGTAGTATGATAGTAAACGACTATTATCGCAATAGATAAAGAATAATTCAGGGTGTCATTTAAGCCTAAGATGAAGAAAATCGGTCCAGGAATAAGGAGGATATGTAGATTACTAGTTTTTCAGATTTGTACAGCTGGACAAATGTGTGCCTGCATTTTGGAACACAAAACACACATTAGCAGAAAACCCTCTCTGTCGCCCGGCCTTGGCCTATATATAGGACGTGCCCTAAATGGAAATAGGCCATAATAAAAATTCAAAATACAGCGAGAGCGCGAGTCCTGTCAGAGAGAGACTTCTTTGCCTTTTGCATCTGAGAGCAGACTGCGTGACTGGAGGCATTGGATTTGGTTACTGCTATTGTGCCCTGTGCGTCTGCTAGCACCTTGTCTGAAAAACTGTCTCACATCCCCTACATCTATAATAAAGGGATAGTGATAGAGAATACGGTGGTTAATCCAATATGTTTCAGGTTTTGTTCTATCAACCACACACACTTGAAAGAGTCAGCCACTACTGCTGGAACTTGTGGCGTGAGAGCCCTTGTTGTCTATAGGGCCAGTTACCCAGTATCCACGGCCTGGAGGAACTTCATGTGACTTTTCCTTCCATGGCAGGAGTGTGACAGACTTCAATACAACAGATAAGTGGCCAAACAAGGCTACTGTTCAGAGTATCCTGATGACACCACTATATTAAAATCAAGATTCTAATAAAGACACATTTTATGATGACTTTTGGTGGGCATAGGTATAGTCAGTGATAGCCTAAATCAAATGAGCAGTGAAATAACAGTGTTATAAAGATATAGATATTCTACAAACAGCTAGTTCAACCAAGAGCGAAGGACTTGCTACAACTTGAGTGACTTGTGCTAATTTGGAACTATTTTCAAATGTTTATTTATTTAAATGGTGTAATTAAAATTTGATTTCCTTGAAAGCTTTTCAAACAGAAAAGAAAACCTGTAAAAATAAATTGTAAATATTTACCAGCAGACTTACTTAAATTATTTAAGTTAAGTTACAGTTCTTGTTGGTAGAGTTTAGTTAATACCCTAGCAGAGCTATTAATATTAACAGAGGAGGGTCTGGAGAGGAGCAAGTATAAACGTAGAGAAGGGGGTATTACTTTTAAGACCAGACTCTTATCTGGCACTATCCTGGTATCACCTGAGACAACTTTGTGTCCAGGATACGTATTAATTTCAATAACAACTACCCCCTCGTGACACTGGGGTATCTGAAAGAGGTGGTTGAAGTAAAAAGAAGAGACATGATCCGCAACCAGACGATACGTCAAGGCCTAAAAACCCAACCCCTGCAGACCCAAGAAGAACAGTCCCAACTAAGATAGTGTGGCCGTGTCTGCAGAATGGGAGAAAATTGGCTGCCAAGGTAGGTATGGGAGGCTAAGAGCCAGGGATCCAGACCTCCAGGACGACCCAGAGTCCACTGGGAGGACAACATTAGACAATCTTTGAAGGACCGAGGACTAGAGTGGAACCAGACCAGGAGAAAGACAGCCGATAGGATAGTATGTCACTCTTTATTCCAAACCTCTACACCTCACGGTAGAAGAGGAACGACTAATTAAGTAAGTGAGAAAAAAAAGTGAGTTAGCTACTTAGACTCTTTTCGGCCTTGTCTGAGCTGCGTCTTGTACCTTCTTACACGAGTACTGTCTTGGATGGCTGAGTTGAATTACGAAAAATTTGCTTTTAAGGCTGTTTTTTTTTTTTAACTTCTTTATTTCCCATGAGTGCCTGCTATTACCTGTTTATGTGCATTTATTTACTTTCAAAGAATAAAGTAACGTGAAAGTCGTCACCGTCCTCTTAAACGAAAGTCACACTTTTCAATTTTGGTGCTTCATAGACTACCACTGCTGTAGACCTCCGTTTTCCTCCCTGTGGAGCCACTACTGCACAAAACCTACGGCAAAGCACTTATGTGCTCTAGTAGCAGTAATTTCTGTAGCATTTGTTTAAATGTAATAAGGTTGCCAGCCACAAACACAACCTCTTATTAGTTACCTGACGTGACATGCCTAATGGAGCATTAATCCTTTCTCCTCACAGTCCTCCGGGAACTACACGAACATGTACTAGCACAACTAAAATAAAATCTAGATGAAGATGACAGAAACCACTATCAGTCCTTTTATTTTCTGTCTTATTTTCCCTTTTTTCTTGTCCCTAGGGGCATCAGGCAACCACAGCAGTTGTGACCTTGCTGGAAGTTTGTGGCACAGCCACAGCAGGTGTGACCTTGCTAGAAGCCTGTGGCACAACCACAGCAGTTGTTACCTTGCTGGAAGTCTCTGCCACAACCACAGCAGTTGTTACCTGGCTAGAAGTCTGTGATGCAACCACAGCAGTTGTTACCTGGCTACAAGCCTGTCACACAACCACAGCAGTTGTTACCTTGCTGGAAGTCTGTGCCAAACCACAGCAGTTGTTACCTTGCTAGAAGTCTGTGATACAACCACAGCAGTTCTTACCTGGTTAAAAGCCTGTCACACAACCACAGCAGTTGTGACCTTGCTGGAAGTCTGGCGTAAAGAAATTTTTGAGCTATTGCAGTGATAGTTTCTGCGGTCATTTATTCTAAATTGAGAGGCTACTAGACCAATGCACACCCTCACATTAGCCACCTGTTATGATATACTAAAGCGTGAGGCTACTAGACCAATGCACAACCTCACATTAGCCACCTGTTATGATACGAGGGGCGTTCAGAAAGTAATGCACCACATCGTTTTTCTCAGGAGCTGTTTATTCAAAAAGCATGAAATGTATACACAATATACATGGATATGTCATGTAAACATCGGTATTATTCAACATAATCCACATCAACTTGTACGGTTTTATGCCAGCGCGAAACAAGTGCATGTATTCCTAGCCGGTACCAGATTTTGTCTTGATCATGTAGCCATTTCTTCGCTGCATGAATCACTCCTTCATCATCTTCAAACCTTGTCCCACGGAGTGCATTTTTAAGTGGACCAAATAGATGAAAATCAGAGGGTGCCAAATCGGGACTATAGGGTGGATGGGGTAGTACAGTCCAACCCAATTTGGTGATTGCTTCCCGTGTTGCCAGACTTGTGTGAGGTCGCGCATTGTCGTGAAGGAGAAGCAGGTCTCCTGGATTCTTGTGCTGCCGAACTCTGCGATAACGTTGATTGAGTTTTTTCAATGTCTTAATGTAAGCTTGCGAATTGATTGTCTCTCCTCTTGGCATAACGTCCACAAGAATCACACCTTCAATGTCCCAAAAGACAGTGATCATGACCTTTCCAGCTAAAGGAATTGTCTTGAATTTCTTTCTTCGTGGTGATTGCGGATGATGCCACTCCATTGACTGTCTTTTTGTCTCAGGTTCAAAATGATGTGCCCAGGTTTCGTCACCTGTAACGATCTTGGCCAAAAAGTTCTCTCCATCAGCATTGAAACACTACAACAATTCAGAAGAAATTGCTTTCCTTTGCAATCGGTGGTCATTTGTGAGACTTCGAGGAACCCATCTTGAGCAAACCTTAGAAAATCCGAGAGTTTTTATAACTGCATTTGCACTACCAATGCTGACTGACAGCTGTAAGGCCAATTGTTGAGTAGTGATTCGCCTATCAGTAAGAATAATGCCCTCAGTGCATTTCAACCTTTCTGCGTTGGTGGCTGTGGCAGGACGTCCACAGCGCGGCCGATCAAGCAGCTCCGTATCTCTACTTCCTGATTCTTTGATTCTCTGAACTCAGCGACTGACTGTACTCCTGTCGACTGCAAAACTTCCATACACATCACATAGACGCTTGTGAATGTTCACAACAGTTTCATTCTCTGCAACGAGAAATTCTATCACAATTCGCTGTTTATAACGCAAGTTGCTGACACGCTTATTACACATAAAGGAGGGAAACCCGAGGCCTGTAAACAGTAAATTAATATGAAACAAATATAAAGGTATGTTATCAGGCACTCGCAGGAAATAAAGAAGTAGAACACCAGACAACAGAAAAACAACAGACATGAGTGGCTTACCCAGGATTTGAACACTGGACCTTCTGTGCGACAACCCCGCCTAGCCATGCAAGCGAATCACACTATCCGCCCTGCCATCTTGCGTAGATGGCAGGGCGAATAGTGTGATTCGCTTGCATGGCTAGGCGGGGTTGTCGCACAGAAGGTCCAGTGTTCAAATCCTGGGTAAGCCACTCATGTCTGTTGTTTTTCTGTTGTCTGGTGTTCTACTTCTTTATTTCCTGCGAGTGCCTGATAACATACCTTTATATTTGTTTCATATTAATTTGCTAACACGCTCCATTTCAATGGTTTAGAGCAGCCGTATTATTTGGCCGGTTGCGGTGCAATTTGGTGCACACAATTGGCACATGCCATATTTGAAGTGTGCAAAATTTCATGTTTCTATCTTCACCCAACTTCAAAATGCTATATCTCAGCGAATATATAACGCATATAAGTGAAATTTTGTGTGTGAATTTGAAATGGTATAGACCCTATGAATTAAATTTTTCATTAAAATGCGGCCATTGGTTTCAATTTTCGTTTCTTTGCGATATAATATAAAATCCTACTTGCCAACACACATCACACGCACACATATTGAAATGTCTACAGTAAATTATACGACCTCATTTGCACATTTTTGGTTTATCAAGCAATTGGCATGATTTTTGAGTGAAATTGCGTGAAATCGCACTTCTTGAACATAAAACAGTTTATATCCGGTGCAACGCACACATTGTCAATCAGAGGTGTGTCTACAAAAATTATTGTGTGGTTAAGAAGGAAAAATGAGTCTGCGAGTACATTTTATGACATTACAGCAAATCACAAATAGAATTTTTAAGTATTTCTGCAATGAAGCTACTCGAGGAAAACTATATCATTCTATTTCAAACCCACAAAAGAGGACTATTCACGCCTTGGGGATAAGCAAACGATCATTGCACCGCTGGATAGCGACATCTGAAATGTCTAATTCCAGTGTTTTACACACGAAAATTAGGCCAAGAGTGGTGGATAATTTTGACAGAGAATTGATCCGCAGAGAAATTTGCAATATGTTTCACAATAATGAGGCAGTGACTTTAAGGAAATTGAAAATTTGGTTAAGAAAGAATAATGACATTGATATTTCCAAATCTACGCTATGGAGGACTATTAGGAGTTTGGGATTCACTTTTAGAAAATATGTTGGTGGTAGAAACCTTATTTGTGAGAAGCCTCATATAGTTGCAATGAGAAGCAAATATTTACGCGAGGTCAGAGAAATGAGAAGAGATTGTTATGATTTTGTGTATTTAGATGAAACTTGGATCAATGCGCACCACAGTAATGAACGAGAATGGCAATCATCTGATGGAACAACTAAGAGACTAGTACCAAGCAGCAAAGGACAGCGCCTAATAATTGCACATCCAGGAAGCAGCCATCATGGGCTTCTAAATAATACTGAACTCATATTTGTTTCAAAATCCACAGATAATAGGGATTACCATGCAGAGATGAATGGCAAGATATTTCAAGATTGGATTGTGAATCATGTACTTCCTTCCTTGGATAGACCGTGGTGTTTGATAATGGACAATGCCTCATATCACAACGTTGTGGCACCAGAAGATAAAGTTTCTAATTCACCAAGTATTAAAGATGTAATAAAGATTTGGCTGACCATAAACAACATTCCATTCAACGAAATGTCCATGAACCTGAATTACTTGGAATTGTAAAAAAAGACACAGCATACAAAGATATTTCACATAGACAAGGCAATCCATGAACATGGTCACAGATGTTTAAGATTACCTCCTTACCATTCTCACTTAAACCCAATAGAATTAGTATGGGCTAAAATTAAGGAACAGGTAGCAACAGAAAATAGAACGTTCAAATTAAAAGATGTTGAAATACTTATAAAAGCCGCCATCTCCAATATAGCCAGGGATTATTGGAAGAAAAGTGAGAACCATGTGTTACAAGAGGAAGAGGAATATTGGAAGAATGATGGTTTGTCCTTCATTCAGCCGAGATTGATTTTCAATTTCTCAGAGACATCTGATTATGATTCGGATGAAGTTTAATTTCTTTAAAGATGACCTTACCGTTATTTACAAGCACATTAGAGGAGCAACGTTCCATTATGATATTTATGAACCGCAAAGAGATGATACCCATTGAAATAATTAGATCAAGGAAGGTCCAGTTTGGTAGCGCATTAAATGTCAATGACAAACAATGTCACGAGTATTTCGCATGCAGATCATTTAAGAAATCATCTTCAACACGTATTCAATTGCAAACGTGATGGCCACATTATTGTAATAGTAGACACGCCTATGCCTAATCAATTCACTTCTTGCTGAAGTGGTTTTCTTTTCTCGTCCAATTAGCCACCGACCGACAAAGCATCAGTGGATTTCATCCGCCTAGTGGGTCTGGGCAACAGCAGATAGGTTTTCTTTGCCATTGTTTCCCATCACGCCTATTGGCGTCTTTAGGGCAACGGCAAATCAATCCATCTGCTGTTGTTTCCGTAACACTAGTCAACAAATTTTCAAAAATTATTTGTACCAGAAATTAAATATACCATTTCTTATTGATTTTGACATGCTGATTTCAAATATCATAATGAAATTCACCAATTGGCTCTGGTTTTTTATTAAATGATGAATTTACATTACAGTAATACAAATAATGTATGCTTGTTTAATTCTCTGGGGTGAACAGCTAGTCTTTCTACTTTAGCATTATAAAAAATTGTGGTTACATACTCAATTAATTGATATTTTAACATAAAATGATAGAAAAAATAAAAACATTATTTAAAGTTCACATATCATGTTTTAAAAAGGCACATTTGAACCATTCCGTCATTATTCAGTCGCTGTTCGAGCTCTCTTTGCTTGCTTCTTGTAGTCAATCGATGAGGTGTCTCTTGTCACAGTCCAACAGTAATCAGCAAGCATTGAAGGGCTCCAATTGCCTTGATACCTTGTCTCCATAGCAGCAATGTCCTGGTGAAATCGTTTACCATGCTCATCACTGACCGCTCCACAGTTTGACGTAAAGAAATCCAGATGAGAATCCAGAAAATGAATTTTCAAAGACATGTTGCAGCCAAGACTCTTATACTTCAGAAGGAGATTTTCTACAATTTCATCAGATCTGTTGTTTCCAAGAAAACTGTCCACCACTGACTTAAATGCTAGCAATGCTGCTTTTTCCTTGCCATGCAACATGCAAAGAAACTCGTCATCATGAAGAAGTTTTCTAATTTGCGGACCAACAAATACTCCTTCTCTTATTTTAGCTTCACTCAGTCTTGGAAATTTTCTGATGAGGTATTTAAAAGCCTCATCTGTTTTCTCCATTGCCTTGACAAAGTTTTTCATGAGACCCAGCTTAATGTGCAAGGGTGGCAACAAAATCTTGCTGGTGTCGACAAGTGCTGGGTTCTCAACGTTCTTACTGCCAGGCTGCAATGACTGCCTGATTGGCTATCCCACTCACAGAGAAAGCAACAGTACTTGGTGTATCCACCCTGTAGTCCAAGTAAAAGAACGACCACTTTTAAGTCACCGCAAAGTGACCAATGATGATGATCGTAGTTTATACACTTCAAAAGCTGCTTAATGTTTTCATAAGTTTCTTTCATATGAACTGCGTGACCAACTGGAATTGACGGTAACACATTACCATTATTCAACAAAACAGCTTTAAGACTCGTCTTGGATGAATCAATGAAAAGCCTCCACTCTTCCGGTATGTAATTGATTTTGAGGGCTGCCATTAAACCAGAAATGTTGTGGCACGCAGAAAGGTCACCCTCTTTGAAAAAGAAGGTAATAAGCGGTTTCTGGCAGTTCCTATACACAGAAATTGTAACATCTTCTGCCAGGAGATTCCACTGTTGCAATCTGGAACCCAAAAGCTCCGCCTTGTTCTTCGGTAAATTCAGATCTCTTACAAGATCATTCAGTTCACCTTGGGTTATTAAGTGTGGTTTAGTAGATGTAGTTTGCTTAAAATCTGGGTCGCTTGAGGTTGATGGTTCAGGACCACCAATGTCCTCTTCTTCATCAGTGGAAGCAGCTGAAAATGATTCTGGCACTTTGGGAACTGGTAGGTCATCGCCATGTGGTTCCGGACATATTGCAGAGGGGATGTTTGGATATTCCAGAGTCCATTTTTTCTTCTTTGATATGCCTTTCCCAATTGGAGGGACCATGCAAAAGTAACAGTTGTTGAGATGATCAGTGGGCTCTCTCCAAATCATTGGGACTGCAAAAGGCATAGCTTGCCTTTTGCCAGTCAGCCACAGTTTAAGATGTGCTGCACATGTATTGCAGCATATGTGTGCCCAGCTCTTATCTTGATCTCCTATTCTGCAGCCAAAATACAAACTGTACGCCTTCTTAATCACTTTAGTTATATTTCGTAATAGAAATGTCACCTCACCACATATATAACAGAAATTATTAGCACTGTTCACACATGTCCTAGGCATTTCTAACTATGATACTTTTGATAAGGACAAATGCACAAAATTTTATCAGAGATAAGATATTTATACACAAAGGTGATGTAATCATAGGTAGGATTGCATCATCAACTTCTAGTTACATTTTTATTGGTCTTTAGAAAAAAATTATGCAATCGCCCACAACAGTCGCGTCATATATATAAATTGACCGTAATTAAATAAACTAGTAGCATATATCTTGAAAACTAGAGCCAATCAACATTTTTTAATGTCATTTTCGTTTTCAGCACCCCAAAATTAGTTAAGATCAGCTATTTTCATTTCTGGTACATTTTGGTTGTTGACTAGTGTAATCGAAACGTGCTATAGACCAATGCACAACCTCACATTAGCCAACTGTTATGATATACTACAGTGTACTTATTCTTTTCTGCTTTGTTTTTTTTTTCTCCTCGGAGACAGCTAATCTTATTCATCACTAAAAAGGAATCAACAATAAATACCGTATATGGACGTCACTCAATAATATCATTTCTTCAAATAAGATATGAATTGTTGAATCACCTTTGTGACCATTATCAGATAGGTACACTTGATTCTCTTAGAACGAAGGAACGAACATTTTTTTTCAAAGGGTTAAGAATTGGGCGAGCAGGCCCGTCTAATATTCTGCTTTTCCATTCTCACTTATTTTGAATTCTATATCCTTCCGTTCCCACATATTACATGTACTTTAAGCATCAATTTAAAGGCAAACAATATTATACAGGTAATATAACAGCATACATTTACAGTATCCAATCAATCAAAATTAAGTATGTTTTTTTTAAAACAAACAAGAATGCAATGAAAGAAAACAAAACAACAACTACAAAGGCAAAAACAAACAAACAAACAAATACGAATTTTCTATACAGTAAATCAGACAATAATTCGAGTATAATCACATGAGGATGGCATACAATCAGATGTGGAGACTAGTTCTGCTCCAAGTCCGATCTAAAGTGCTAGCTGCAAGTGGCGTAACTACCGCCCAGGTGAACCAGTTACGTCCCGGGGGCCCCAGTCTCGAGTGCCCCTAGAATCTATTGGTCGGAAGGGACACTAGCCTTTATCTTTTTAGTTGCCTTTGTTCATGTGACGTCATAGTATGGCCCACTTTCCGGAGACAAAAACGAAAGGGATAAATAAGATTTGAAACGATCCTGAGCAGATGACATAGGTCACGGAGACCTGACACAGATTTGTTGAAAACCTGTGCCCCTTGGGGAGTTGAAGTGTATTGACGACGACAATGATGATGATGATGACGACGACGACGATGATGATGATGATAATGATGACGACGACAACGATGATGATGATGATGATGATGATCATGACGACAATGATGATGACGACGACAATGATGATGATGATGACGACAACGATGATGATGATGATGATGATGATGACGACAATGATGATGACGACAATGATGATGACGACGACAATGATGATGATGACAATGATGATGACGACGACAATGATGATGACGACGACAATGATGATGATGATGATGATGATGATGATGATGATGATGACGACAAAGATGATGATGATGAAGTAGTTACATTTCTAATACATATTTACCATATATTGTTTAAATTTGTTGAGTTCATTACATAAAGACCACCCCACTTAATTTGTGCCCGGAGACCCTCACTGTTACGCCACTGCTAGCTGCCACGTGTATTTTCTCGGGCAAAAATATTTTAACAAAATTGTACAGAAGAAGAGACATTTCCACAAGTAGAGGCACCAAGTTCAGGTTCGTATACTTACTTTAAACATTTTTGAGAATTTCAACCCATCTTTTTTAATGTAGTCGAAGAGAGTCCCAACAATTGGGAGCCCTTTTGGTCCTGGAATGTTCTCGAAGGGCTGAACCTTGTCCTGCTGGACTGTATTTGAAGGGCCCATGGTTTTTCTGAATGGGCACCTCTGTAGACGATAAATATCACGTGACACCATATTGTGACAGGACAACATTATTGGAAACCATCATATATTTTTGTTATGCATGGATACGAAATAATATTATTTTTTATGATTTTTCAACTTACATACCTTGATGTCATGGAAATGATAGAGCCACATAATTTCTCATACTTGTCATCTACCATATATTGACGTCTCCATTTCTGTGTAATACATTTTTTCTATTCTACTAATGACAATAAATGCAGGTAATGATAACAGGGTTGAACTTGAAGAAACACCAATACAAGATGTAGAATCGTACACATATCTTGGCAGCAATATAGACAAAGTTGGAGGGACAGACAGTGATATCAAAATAAGAATACAAAAAGCAAGAGGAGCTTTCATTGCATTGGGAAATATATGGAGATCAAGAGAAATCGGATCCAACACGAAAATAAGAATCTTCAACTCAAATGTGAAGTCAGTCCTATTGTATGGCTCTGAGACATGGAGAACAACAAAGACAACTACCAAAAAGCTACAGACTTTCATAAATGGGTGCTTGCGTAGAATAGAGGGATTAAAATGGTATGACAAGGTTACCAACGTGGAACTGATGACAAGAACTAGACAAGTGCCAGTGGAACAAGAGATGAGAAGAAGACGATGGCGATGGATAGGACACACACTGAGGAAACCTGTTGATAGCATTACAAAACAGTCCCTGTTCTGGAACCCCCAGGGCAAGAGAGGCAGAGGTAGACCAAGAAGCACTTGGAGAAAGCTGGAAACGGAGGTGAAAATGATGAGGAGAACGTGGAAAGAACTTGAGATGATGGCACGTGACAGGAAGACTTGGTATGTGTTTGTTGAAGGCCTATGTTCCTTTGGGAGTGGAGGGTTATGAATATATATATATATATATAAAGTTTACTTCTCACCCGATGTGTTGACAACGTGTTTCGCATAGTGAATGCTCATTATATGCTGCTACGTAGTTGAGATTAGCTTCAGTGTGGAAGAAACTTTTAAAGAATAGAACTAATGCTCCCTCCGGTATTTGGTGTAAGATTGTGCACGAGGTTGGCAATCTTTCTATTTATAACTAATTGTTATATAAGCCGCCGCTGCTGCAAGAATATATGATTGCCTTGTTGCAGACTTCCTACAAGAGACCCAGCTGTAGTTGTGGTTGTGTGTTCCATAGGGAGCTAAAACTGACATAATGATGATGGCGGCGATAATGATGATAATAAATGATAAACATAAGGGAATATGTCAGCCTTCTTGATCATCAATAAATGATAAACATAAGGGAATATGTCAGCTTTCCGTGATTTAACGATCATCAATAAATTATAAAGATAAGGAAATATGTCAGTCCTCCGTGATTTAACGATCATATCTTTGTATCTCATTTCAGAACAAAAAAAAAAATGAAATGAGAGGAGAGCGGAACAGCTTGAGAAGAGCTTCATTTGCACGCCGCTTTTCCACAATATCGGGAAAGTCTATCCTGTTCAACCAAATTTTGGGTTATAATTACGGTATTCAATTTACCAATATTTCACCTTTTGTGTTTTATTCTCTCTCTCTCTCTCTTTCTCTCTCTCTCTCTCTGTCTCTCTCTCCATCTCTCTCTCTCTCTCTCTTTGTCTCTCTCACTCATTCAAACGCTTGTCATTTTGTCCGCCCATTCCGTACCCACAACGAGTAATTTACCTCGACGGCTGGGACTTCAAGGTTAATAGCTGTAAGCCCTTGCTCCTTTCTGGCAGACGTAGAGACCACGCGCCGTGACGTGGGTTTGACCATTTGAGCTGTCATGTTGAGCAACTTCTTCGTAGAGGCCATTGTATATTGTCTGTAGAAATAAACGTTCAATTCAGCGTTCAGCAAGAACTATTTAATATGTATCATTCTTTATGTGTTGAATTTAATCATTAAAAGGCCCACCTACTCTCATTTGTTTTTTCAGTCTTCCATGTGGTATGGAGAATTCTTTCAGTCTTCCATGTGGTATGGAGAATTCTTTCAGTCTTCCATGTGGTATCGAGAATTCTTTCAGTCTTCCATGTGGTATCGAGAATTCTTTCAGTCTTCCATGTGGTATCGAGAATTCCAACCTTTAGTGGTACAGTCTCGCATTCAGAGTCACGTTCTGTGTTTAAGTTGTTATTTCTTCACTGATATCATATTAAGTAATATGAAACAAAGGTCAAAAAGATAATTAACTGCCGGGTTGTTAAATAACATGAAATGTCATATTAGCTTTACAACTGAACGTGAAATCCAGTCAGCTGAGCACAGGATTTAACAGCAGACGACAATTTTTGCCGTGTCTTGTAACGTCAGTTTTGTTGCCAGTTCAGATTTTACCTTACTTTATTTTGTTTCTGACTACTGAAATAAAATAAAAAATAATAAAACTTAATAGCCAAACGGCAATTGTTGCACCTGATGTTGACACTGTTATCATGTATATCAATTAGATACAAGTGAAAATATCAACATTTAAAATGCAGGAAGTAACTTCTCAGTCACCCTGGAGACCAGAGCCACACACCACGGGGGGGGGGGGGTCTCTCACGAGATAGAGACATACTAGAACTATTGCACTCTCAGGCATGTCGTACAAGCCACCTAATATCAGGTTGTACATGGGGCTGGCAACCCCATCACGTAAAACAAATTGCAACAGAATTCTAATATAACCGGCGGACCCTGTTTATAGGATGATATGGGTGCGCCTCGCCACAAGGAGGCCACATTTTTTTTTTTTTAAACAGAAACCATCACAATAAGATCACGTGACTGCCTGGTACAGGTTCTCTACAAGGGTCCCGGCAGGAGCGCAAAGTAAAATGTGTAACCGTTGTTGTTGTTGTTTTTGTTGTTGTTGTTGTTTTTTTTTAAGAGGTGATGGGTGGAGAGCGGGCACTTAACAGCTGACCGTTATTGCCTCTTCTCGTTCCATCTTGGTCTACCCTGTTCAACCTGAAAATTGGTTATAATTGGGGTATTTAGTGTCATTTTATTTACTAATTTTGTATTCAATTTAAATAACTATTGTCTTTTGCAGTTGCTGATTTTAATTTATATTAGTATTTGTCTACTTTATTTTCTCTTTTGTATTGTTTATAGATAACTATTGTTCTAACCTTATATGTTTTCCTTTGTTTTATGTATATACGTATCTTTTAAGTATTGATTGGGCATCTCCTGGGGCATCTATACTTAAAACCTTATCACCTGTCATGTCTATATTTTGTCACCGGAGGGCCAGTGTTAACGCGAGCTAGCACGTTAAACAGTAATATAAGAATAGCTAAAGATCTTGAGCAAGATTAGTTGGTAAGATAACTTCACTGGTCGAGCTTGACCAATGAAATCGTCAATAGCTATTTCTGACCATCGCGGTCAGAACACAGGTCAGTCACGGAGTTCACTGTTAAGTGAGGAAGACGTGTTTCAGCCTTAGTGCGGGCCGGGTTTTTAAAGGTTGTGTGGTTAACCTCTGGTCGAGGAGATGCCTGACCACTGAAAGTTTCAATGTTATTCACAAGTATGTTATTCGAGGAAACTGTGTTTTCCAGTTTTGTGGGATGTGTTCACCCGGTTTGTATGACAACCATTTTTTTCTATTAGAACGATTAGTCTGCTATGAAATGTATATTGAGACCCTAGGCAAAAGCCTATCGACATTTTTAGCAGGGTCAAGCAGACATGTTGTTATGATGATGTCCTTTTGCAGAGACCTTACGATTCATGTAACCCACAGGCGTTCTGGCCGCTGATAGCCAGGTTATTGAGTCGTGTATGAACATTGCCTTTTAGTCTACTAATAAACTGTTTTCCATGACTTATTGCTTTTACTTACTCATGTATGGAATCACTAGGAAGATACAAATGATCACTGACAACTTACGTGAGTAGTAAGGACCTGGTCTTGAACCAACATTCATTTGGGTAACTCCACCTCTGGCAGTCGCCAGTTACCACCCACAAGATATTTAAGTAAACCAGTAAACCCTACGATCACTAGGAAATTCAATGACAATAAACTCAGAAGAAAATATGTACCACCTGTGACGAAAGGTCTACACGGTGCGAAGATTTGGCATATCACCTGGATAGATTGTTACAGCGGTCACATAAGATTATTTGGATGCAGTAACCAGCCCCCACGGTTACAGTTTCGATTTCTATAGTAAGTTTTTAATTCAAGCCTTTGTTGTTCGTACTTTTTACAGTGGATCAGGTAGTGGTCTATGTCATTCTCTTCCTGACATTCTTGGCAGTGTGGTTCCTCTATCATAAAGTATTCTGCACCGAGACGGAGACGCCACAGTTTTTTGTTCGATGGTATCTTTAATTCTTCTCTGACCTGGCGCGACCTTGTTGGTTCTTTCAGCAGTTTGAACGCGTGTCTGCCTTTTCTACTGTTCTTCCATGTTGTCTTCCATTCCTCGTTTATAGGTATCTTCACTTGGCTCTTGATCCTCGACCTTCCCAGTCCTGCTCTTGTATTGTTTTTACTTATTCTTCCATTCTTGGCGTTCTGGTCTGCCAACTCGTTACCAGCTATACCTATGTGTGCTGGAACCCACACTAGCCTCACGCTACATCCTCTGTTCCCTAGTGATGTATTAATTGCTAGAATTTCTTCCTTTATGTCTGGCCGGCTACATTTACCTGGGTGCTCTAGTGCTTGTAGTGATGTCTATGAACTTTCTACTTATCATTTTGGCTTCCTTATCTTCTATGTTTTGTTTGATCTTTTCAGTAAGTGAGTAGTCTATGATTGGCGTTTTTAGTTCCCAGGGTGTTTTTTTTTGCTTCTATATTTATTACTATTTTTAATTGTGTTTCACAGTTCTTTGAACTGCGTTAGATCTTCTATAGTTCTCCACCCTGTTGGATATCTATCTTTATTTAAGGGGACGTCCCATACACTTGGTTGGTTTTTGACAAATGCTTTATGTGCTGGGTGGGTCACTTCTTGTGCTACTTTACTCATGTGTAACCGAGAGTTGAGCTTTGGAGTCAGTAGAGAGGTTTAGTATGAAGTTATGCTTTATGAAATTTGAATGGGAAATGATGTGCGGTTATATTGTGTTGACATGGGAAATAATAGAGTGAAGCTTTATGGTTTTTTACTAAGGGAGCCTACTCTGTAAGTTGTGCCCCTTGAGAAAAAACTTAGATTGTGAGTATAAAAGTCGCGATGTAACAAAATATGGGTCACGATTTTTGAATAACATTATAGAATGTACTACGGGAAGTAGGGAGATATGGAATAGGGACTTAGTTAGCGAAGGGAGGTAATAATATTATAGTGTCCCTTAGGTGTCTCGGTGAGTTTTGTTTTGGATGAAGTCGGAATGAAAGTGAGATGCGCGGGTTTCTGAAGCGAACAGTCCGTGACAAGGAATGAGTTGTGAGTTGATAAAGTTGTAATAGGAAATTGAGGAAAGAAGTTTGGGAGTTGGATTTGAGAAGTCAAATGTAGTAGTAGCATAGGTTTGGGAATGGTTATCTCATGTATTAAAATGTTAGAATGGTGAGCACCACAGGAAAGATCGTAGACAACAAGCCATAGTTTGGTTGACTCTTGTGTTCACAAGAGATGTACGGTTGTCTAGTTCCTTGGAGACTTAAATGCCATCTGTATAGAGAGAATTGCTGTTTGAGCAATTTAGATATAGTTTTTGATGATGTGTGCTTTCCACACTCACGCAGTGGGCTCAAGACAAGTGTGTTTTTCCCAAGCGTAGAGACAGCAGGTATGTACGGTTCTGTTTAGTAGTGTGTACTAAGAACAGTTGGTAGAAATAGTCATACCCTGGCGGTTTAGGCCAGTCTTCGTCATACGAGATAAACCAACCAGCGCACACAGAAATAGGCCAGAACATTTATAGTCAGAATAGAATTTAAAAAGAAACCTGTAACTTTGAGAGTTTAACGTTCTAGACTCAGAAAGGAACAACAGTTGGGCAAGAAATAGTAAGGACGGGAAGGGAAAGAACAGAAACAGGGACAGTAACCAGAACCCATGGTACCAGGAATGAAAGGTCGACTTTTGTAAATAATCAACACTATTGAACTGCCTGACTGCGTCAGTTTGATTACATGTACCAGCAGAGTGGCCAGTCAAGAATAAATCTCCTTCCACGTAAATGTTACCTCCATGCACAGCTGGTTTTGGTGCCTTGTGCATCATGTGAATAAACTTGACTATTTTGTTTACTTCACCGCTGTTCTAGTGAAGTCCATTATCATCGTGTTCATCGTGCTGCATTAGTTCTATTTCATGTTATATGTATGTACTCGTACGTGAAACATCATCATGTGCAACTACCCTCTGTTGGGATAGTGATCGGACTTACCACTAAAACAATAACAACAACATACCAGCACGCACGGCCACAAATGATAATGAAACATAATAATGAGTATACAAGGTCATATAATGAAGACGCTAGATTCACAGTCCGACAACAAAGTGAAAATCAAAATAGGCACGTACCATAACTGGTCTATCGTCAGCAACTGGTTCAGTGTTAAAGAAGATAAGAAAATTGAAAGAACAATTTGAAGGGAAACTTCAAAAATAATACAAAGAGTAACTTTGAATGACATGACACGAAACATATAAATAAAGAGCAGACAAGAATAAAGAGCCCAACTTTCAGTTCAGAGGACGAAACATATCTACGCCATTATCACCCTTCTACTATCTTGGATGGTTGGGTGTATTATTACCCTTCTTCTATCTTGGATTGTTTTTAGTTTACGTTTAAAACTGTATTTTCTAAGGAAATGTAATGTAAGAATCTTCACCTCCCTCTAAAGCGAAAGTCAGATTTTTCAAGCTTGGTCTTTCAGGAATATTTGTCTACCACTTCCGAGGGTACCCCAATTGGGTACCAGAGCAACTCTGGGAAGGTTAAGGCGGCCGGCGTGATGCCGACCACATCACCCCTAGTGTGCCGACGGTCAAGATAATATGGGCCTAACACCATATTCCCAATATGCCTCAATGGGCGTGTAACTGGTTCCTTTACCTTTACCTTACTTCCGAGGGCCCTCGTACCTGAAGCATTCACCTGTGTAAGTACGTCTTAATCACCATTTTCATGTTTGAACCTAAACAACAGAGGCCTCTACAGATGTATGTCCAACCTTCCTGTACTTTGATATTCGCTAAAAGTTTTTCCGTGCGTCCTTTATCTCCTTGATTGCTGCCTCCAGTTCCTTTCACGGTGTTCACGTACCTGTCTTCATCTACCTGTCTTCATGTACCTGTCTTCATCTACCTGTCTTACCCTGGGGGTTTCTAGAACAAGGACTACCTTGTAATGCGATCAGTATATTTCCCCACTGGGTGTCTTATCCATTGCCAGCTGCTGCTTGTCATCTCCTGTACCACTTGCAGTTGTCTGGTTCTTGTAATCTCATGTACCACTTGCAGTTGTCTGGTTCTTGTCATCTCCTGTACCACTTGCAGTTGTCGGGTTCTTGTTATCTCATGTACCACTTGCAGTTGTCTGGTTCTTGTCATCTCCTGTTCCACTTGCAGTTGTCTGGTTCTAGTCATCTCCTGTTCCACTTGCACTTGTCTGGCTTTTGTCATCTCCTGTACCACTACAGTTGTCTGGTTCTTGTCATCTCCTGTACCTTTTGCACGGTTTTTGTCATCTTCTGTACCACTTGCAGTTGTCTGGTCTTGTCATCTCCTTTACCACTTGCAGTTGTCTGGTCTTGTCATTTCCTGTACCACTTGCACTTGTCTGGTTCTTGTCATCTCCTGCACCACTTGCACTTATCTAGTTCTTGTCATCTCCTATTCCTCTGCCAGTTATCTGGTTCTTGTCATCTCCTGTTCCTCTGCCAGTTTTCTGGTTCTTGTCATCTCCTGTTCCTCTGCCAGTTTTCTGGTTCTTGTCATCTCCTGTTCCTCTGCCAGTTATCTGTTTCTTGTCATCTCCTGTTCCTCTGCCAGTTATCTGTTTCTTGTCATCTCCTGTTCCTCTGCCAGTTATCTGTTTCTTGTCATCCTCTGTTCCTCTGCCAGTTGTCTGGCTCTTCTCATCAGTTCCAGATTGGTGACCTTTGTGATGGAGTTACTGCGATTTAGTCTTCAATAGGCCCCATTTCGTTTTCTCTTTGTTACTATAAGAGTTGCAAGGGTCTTCGTCTCTTGTTAACTATATGAGGTTGCCAATTTTTGCCTTCTCTCTAGCAAAGATTGGGAAGTATTCTTTTTCTCTCTGAATAATAGGGGTGTTTAGTATGGTTCTGTAGGTAAAGTAATTGCGGGTTTTTTTCTATAGGGATTAATGTAAGTTAGTACTGAAGGGCACCAGTCTTCCCGTTTCTAAATATCGCGATCTTGAAATTCCATTTTTTTCCGTTGTTAAATTTATCGCGGTCATTTTATCGTGGGGAAGGGGAGATGACCCCTACCCAGGTAACGTCCAGCTTACGGTAGAGCGAATCACATTTTGATTTCGCTCACGCAAACAGACGTCGTTAGGTAACGTTTATTACAAATAAGGGAGGGAAACCTGAGGCCTGTAAACAGTAACAACAGACATGAGTGGCTTACCCAGGATTTGAACACTGGACCTTCCGTGCGACAACCCCGCCTAGCCATGCAAGCGAATCACACTATCCGCTCTGCCATCTACGCATTTCAATGATGCGTAGATGGGCGTGTATGTTTATTTCATTGAGAGTTTAATTCTGATAAGTCTCATATTAAAATACGGGAACGGATTTCGTAGTGGGTACTGGGATTTAATTGAGTAGGAATTCTAGATGGATAGAGAAGATAATTAAATATTTTTCTATCGGTGGAAGTATAATAATTGCAGTGTAACCACGTGGGGTAGAGGTGAAAGGAAATTTATGGTGCCTTAAGTGGTTGTGTAATTAAATATTATGCAGAGTATTATTTGATTTTTGTGTTATGGGATTTAATGAGTTCTAGGAAATATAGTCTATAGAGATACATATGTCTGTGTATAGAGATGTAATATATAAATGTATTGGTGAATTTTAATCATTGATGTGCAGTAAATTGTTGTGCATTTTTATCGTATGGGGGAAACGATGGTAGCGGCTTATACCGCTTACAGAATTAAAGTAGGCCTAAGTACGGGTTTCCCTACCTGTCTAAATGTTTTAATGCCTGAGGCAAGCTGTGTATAATCAGTATTTGATCAGTGCGTCTGGAGTTTACTAGACAGACAGGGGGTTGTCGGGAGTAGTTGACCCAGGGTCAGTAAATATTTATGTATCGTCGTGCACAAGAGAGGGGAAATAAGGGGAGCAGTCTTCGTTTTGGGTGTTTACATGTTTGTGCTAGATTTGAGTGTGACTGAAGCACCAACTGTATAGTTCTAATATGTAAGTTATTATATGAGAGTACTTTGAAGTTGTATACATAAGGGCATTTCTTGTGTCCCCAGCAATTGGTCACGGCCTTTAGAGCGGGGATGCCAATAAATCTTGTTCCTGACAGCTGGCGAAGGTAGCCAGACTTCTCAGGGAGAGAAAAGTCGAGGAAAACGCCAGAGGCGGAAGAGCTTGTACCGCGGTGGGTATCGGCTCTGAATATTGTGGCCCAGATAGAGAGAGGGGGAGGGAATGAGTAAGAGCAGGTCGAGACAGCGACACAGTCTTCAGTGAAAGGGTTTTCTTAAAACCCGGAGCTCTAAGCTCATACACACCCATCGAACCCAAGCAAGCGGGTTGGTGTGTCTTTTGTGTCTTTTATAGCCACGGTCATAATAATACCGACGGCCCTACACCCAAATGAGGGGCAAATGGGCAAGTGAAACTCAGCTTTTTTTTCGCCAATATTGAAGCCTCTACAGTCTAAGGCAAGTGCCTAGTCAATATTTTCAGAAGTCATCAGAAGTAGGAGTCAGAACCAGGAAGAGAGGGATATCATGTCCGGGTTGCTGAAATAAAACGAGAGAAGCAAGGCAGGAGAAGTGGAGAGAGAGAGAGAGACGGTGAAAAATAGATCAGGGACTTGTAGAGTCTCAGATTATTCTTAAAGGTTAGCCTCTGAGCCTTAGAGTTGAAAGTCTATTAAATAGCAGTGCAGAGTGTGACTTAGTGGCGTAGATCGCTGACAGAGTTAGCAGCTGTGCAGATAGGCTTCATGCAGTGTCAGCATCCATTGACAATAGATACAGTAGTGTAATAGATAGCGGTGGCTATAGTTGAGGCCCCACCAAATTGGACTATAGTTAATTAAGATCACTTATCATTGTAATTTTGTCCCCAGCAGAGTGTATGAAGGAGTGGAAGGGGTTGGAGTCTTTTTTTTAAATTTGGTGTGCTTATAATCAAATTAATTTCTTTTGTTTCCAGGTCTGTGCAAACCTTGCACGATAGATGATTTTCTTTTGTTGTTACTATGTTATTGAAAATTATGTTGATTTGTATAATAAACTTATTTAATGTACACTGGATCAGCTTCTTCACTATATAGTCCGTAACTGTTGTCTGTATAGTGGTGTCTGTAGCATTAATTTATCCTTATCTCCTTTAGTGGGTTAAAGGTAGTCAGAGGTCGGTGAGTTTATAGCAATTCTTGAAAGTCACGATTTGGCGAGGAAGATTTAATCTCGGTTATCCTCCTCGAGCAAATAGACTCACCTTACTACATTCACTGTCATTTCTCTACTAACATCTATTATCTTAGTCTTTTCTCACACTAGGGTCTTGTCCAACACTTGGGCATAACTCTAACTTAAACCCAACTCGTGACAACCTTGATACCATTTCATATTCTACACAAGCGTCAGACTGACAGTGTGGTTAGAGCGCTGGTCTCTCGTGGCAAAAGTATCGTGTTCGATTCATTGTATCGACACGCTCTAGTCTACCCAGCTGTAAATGGGTATACCTAGTTTAATGAAGTCTCTAATATTGTACTCCCCTACGGCAGTATGTGCTATGAAACTATCTTTACATTACCAATTTATGAAAGTCTAGTTTCTTGTTTGTCCTTTTTTGAAGGGTTTGTTTCAATACGGTTTTGTGCATGTACTTTTGCGACATTCTCTCTATCACTCATCGTCCTATTATTTGACATGTTTTATGAAATGAGTTTACAGATGTGTTTGTGAGTTTGCATACAAGGTAATCGGAAGTATTATGGTCATATTTGAAAGAGGTCACGCGCTTAAATTATAAAATTGATATTTTAAAACACGTGGGGGATAATAAGTACCTCTACACCTCACGGTAGAAGGGGAACTACTAAGTAAGTAAGGGGGATAATAAGGATTTAACACCCCAACCCACATAGTTCTAAAGAGCTTACCATTGGTTTAATTTGAGAGGCAGAATAGAATTTGGCTTTCATTGGCAAGTTGGTCTTCAAATACAATCTGCGACCGGAACTGAGAAATGGAAATATAATCTTGCGAAACCGGAGACACAAATGAGACTGCATCGCAACGTCAAATTAGCAACTCCCAGGAGCCAGAGAGACATCGGACTAAGAATTCCAAAATTATAAGTGACAGATCGAAGTATTTGGGCTTCTTTATAACTTAATAGAGAACCCGCATTTTTAAATACAAAGACTGGATACTTAAGGAATCAGAATCAAGTCATAAGAGGTATAATATTTCCCAGACCAGTGTTCGAAGCATCTAATCAAAGTGCTGTGTCCATACATCTGTGCGAGGAGATTGTATATCCCATTGGGGGTAAGTGTAAACATTTATTTTACAAGGTGAATTTGACATATCTGTACTTGCTAAGTGGTTTTGTAAGTCATAGGAGGCTGGCAACCTCAACATATGAAAATAGTATGTTCATGAACCACTACAGCAAGCGCTGGTGTTTGTTTTATGCTAATTCGCTCAGAAAAGCTAAAGCCGCAGCAACCTCAGACTCCGAATGGAGCAGTGATGAGTGATGATTACATCCCATGTGCATCAAGTGTATAATATCATTTTGTGAGATAAATGTATCTTGTTGATTGTTATTCAGGCAAGTCATTGCCCTTGCGCTGTCGAGACACATTTTCCCCATTAAAGTAACCAGAAGAATAACGGTGATTTATAATCATATTCCCTGAGTTATACTGTGTATACTCAGGGAGAATAATTATTCAGAGAGGCTAACATTGGTGGGTGGACAGCGTGACAATGCGCCTTTAACTCTTCCAACCCAGTGTGCTTAGCAGAGACATTTTTTCTTTTTCTTTTTCTTTTGTCTAAAGTTCGTGGTACGAAGCTGCAAGACTAAAGTTTCTAGGCCACTAGTTGTGAGTCAAGAGCAGGGATTCAACACTAACCGCCTACATTGGACGAGTTGTGTGGAGAAGTGCCATCATCACAAAAGAATTGACGAAACCACGGCTGCAGGACTCACAGCTAAGTTCTTATTAAAGGAAACGGCAAAAGGACAATTTTTATAAATCCTCACCCAAGCCTCAGTGAAGACAATTTTATATACATCTAAAATTCACCATAATTCCATCGTTATTTTAACCTGTTAAAACTAATTGATTATTAAATTTGTTACATGTTATTTTAAAACAAACAAGCATAGTTGATTCAGTTATTATAGGTATGAAAGCAAGCGAATGATCGACAATCTTTAATATATATACATATATTTACAGCCATAGAGCCAAATTTTAATTATAAAAGGAATTTCGCTGCATTAAACTAGCTGGGGGCTCGAACAAGCCAAACTATTGCTTAAAACTTCACGAAAGGTGCCGGATCAGATATAAGGTAATAGTGAATGCCGCATTGTTCTTGACTTCTGAGTTATCTTATGAAAACTCCCTTGAGATAGAAGCGTCATTACCCTTCTATCTACAAGTCTGCCAAGAGTAATCTTGTGCGAAGGTAGACACCTTTGACGACCCATTTTAGATACTCTTGAGTTTTGGCCACTGGTGGACCACTACTGCAAAGCTAAGGAGAGGCAAATCCAGTGACAGTGTCCCATGTTTCAGAGCCACACAATAAGACTGCTCTGACATATGAGCTGAAGTTTCTGATTTTTGTGTTGGACATAATTTTTTTTTATTTCCATGCATTTCTTATTTGAAAGCCTCTGTTGCCTTTGTATTCTTATTTTGATTGCATTGTCTAATCCTCAAACGATCTAATCTCCCCATTTCTACAGTGTAACTAAAAATACTAGGAACATCTGCCGAGGTAACAATGACTACAAGACACCATGGAATGAACATACCTTGTTCTGTTGTGGCTTGTCGCTTGGATTTAACAGGGCGCAGGTTACAATATTACGTTACGTTTGCTTTAGAAGTAAAAGTTAATAATCACGTGTGTTTCTGAGTCTTGAAGTTAAACTTGACGTCTTAGCTAGATATGTTTTTTAACTATTCTATCTTTGGTTTGTTAGCTGATGATTTCTAGATGTAGCTAAGACCTAACACTAACAAAAATGACCTGCGGTCTTTACTAAGCCCTGAGAGACAATGGAGGATGGCAGACGCCGTATTTATACTAACAGCCTTTGGTTCTGACGTCATTGCTGGAGCCGAACCCCTGCTGGACAATCCTTGGTCAGGGCGTATCTGCCACATGGGACAGGACAAAATTAGGAAAGCACTACTGGCTTCCTAGTAGGTGGTAGCCATGCGTGTTATTGGTAAACCGTTTGACCCGAGAAATTATTTGTATGAATGAAGAAATAACGGCTGGATTTGTTATGGCATCTTCCCTCTCCCTCAGCCATATTCTATAGATGTGTGTCAACACTTTCATTTTCTTTCTCTTTTATTAAAAATTTTTTTTTGCAACGTCAGCTCAAAGCAATATTATCATCCAGTGTCGTGAAGTATCGTACTACTAGACGTATGCGATACTTTTTTCAGCCGATCTCGATATTTGTAATCAACTGTTGTTGTCTTCCCACGCCGTAGTGTCTGGCTGTTCATTTTTTTCCCTTTGTCCTCTATTACTCATACCTTCTACTTCTGTCCCCTTGTCACGATGTTTTCGAGTGCTCATCTTCTCATCACTTGTCCACAGAATGTCGATTGTCAGGTCCTTATCTTTGTATGGGCCTTAGTTTATTATCTTTTTTCCCCCAAGCATTTGTCATTAGTTATCGTCATGGGGTTGTTAACATGCTTCTGAGAAAACATATCTTACCATTATCATCATCATCAACGCCTTTCGGCTCAACATGTAACACACGACTTCAACGTGTCAAGCTTTCATGACCTGTGCTATCCTTTCAAAGGTTTTTCCTTGACTTCTTTAAGACCTTCGTGAATGTGTCTCATTCCCTTTTCGATATTTTTGTTTTCCTCTTTTTATCTTACCTTGGAGATTTCAGAACAAGAACGTCCCTGTAAGGCTATCAGCTGGTTGTTCTCAATGTGCGTCCTAGAGAACGCCAGAGTTTTCTCCTTACATCTTGTTTCACTGGAACTATTCTAAATAGCAAGGTATTATTTTCATTCATAAAGAGATTTATTTGTCCAACTGAATGTAACGTAAGGTTGCCTGTTCGACTGTTATTTGTATATCATCATCCTCACACCACCATCACCATCGTCACCATCACCACCACCATATTCACCATCATCATCATCACCACCCCCATCATCACCACTACTATCATCATCATAACCATCACCTCCGCCGTTGTCACCATCATCATCACTACCATCATCATCATAACCATCACCATATTCACCATCATCATCACCACCTCCACCATCATCATCACTACCACCATATTCACCATCTTCATCACCACCTCCACCATCACCACCAACACCTTTATCATCACTACCACCATATTCACCATCATCACCACCTCCACCATCACCACCAACACCATCATCATCATTACCACCATATTCATCATCATCATCACTACCTCCACCATCACTACCACCATTTTCACCATCATCATCACCTCCACCATTATCACCAACACCATCATCATCACTACCATCATATTCACCATCATAATCACCACCTTCACCATCATCATCATTACCACCATATTCACCATCATCACCACCTCTACCATTACAACCATCCCTACCGCCATATTCACCATCATCATCACAACCTCCACCATCAGTCTTCTATAGTGATAAAGTGGGGTAACTGAGCTGTCACTTTTAATCGGACAGGTTCCCTAACTGTCGTAAATTTATTTAGAGAGAAAGAGTCTTAGAAATAGTGGTCCGGTTTAGAGTGTAGAATGATGGTGAAAAGCTCAGTGATAGAAATGTAGAGAGTAAATAGTTGCTTCACGGAGTGCTGGAGGAGAGTAAAGACAGACTTATTTACGACAAATCGTTTCTCTCAATCTACTCTTTAGGCTCTCCTGGTCAAACAATTATTTGCCAGTTTCCAGACACACACCTGCTCTCACACCGATTTGGTGCTTCAAACACACAGACGACGAGGATACAAACTATCTTAAACAAATAGGGGAAATTATGAGCTTTGGGTATTCCAACACAGTAACGATTAAGTTTATGTTGTTTATTAAAGTTAAAAAAAACAATCACTACAACAATCATGTGTTTACAGCAAAAATTATCATAAGTACAGAAAATGGAAATAACAAGGTAAGGAGGGGGTGAAGAAGATTGGTATCGACTAAGCCCGTCCCGCATATTAGACAAAGATAAACCCAGTCCAAAGATAGATAGTTATCAGGAACATATGTACGTTAACCTAACAGTAAAGTTAATTACTCTGAAAGCGGTGTTTCAAAATTAGGTATGGGTGGTAGAAAGAATCCTGTTCTTCCCAATTGTTCTTCCCTTTACTAAGCAAATGAAAAGGAGGGGGTTTTAAACAGAGTTAACAAATTATCAACTATCCCACTTAAAGGAACCATGCAGGGTATACAGAAAATTATATTACCAGGTAAGCAAGTTAACAAAATGGTTACAAAAAAAAAAAGATTAAATGTCCTGTCATTCATACACGCACGTGAGGATCCACACTCATATATTCACACACTTACCGATTACAGCATCAGACACTCCAATAGAATTATATAAACAGCAATTACACTCTTGACACATGAAACGGTCTGGTACTTCCGTGTCCCGCCCCAGATGTTGCGAGGTTTGCTGATAGCAACTATTCTCACTTATCGCCGGACTTGAAGCCTAAGAGTTATTGTGTTTTATTATATAAAAAAGAGTCTATGGGATGGCACTGACACAGTTCGACACAGGGGTGAAATGAAGTGGTCTCTTTAATCTTCCGCTATGGTAAAATTCCTTCAACGCGTGATGGTAGTAACTGACCGGTAAGTTTATTAATCCCGTGAGGAAAAACTTAAGCCGTCACAGTTCCGGAAAATATGTACTCTCTCACAGTAGGGCAGTAAATCAAGTATCGCTACTGGCACTGTTCAACGTCCAGTTTATCTTACAGATTTGTAATTTTTAATATGATGATTGTTCTTTAAATAGTCTTGGGTAGGATTTCTTTCATGTAATTATGATAGCTAAGTCGCATTGAACCGCCACAAGATTAAATTTAAAAATGTTTCATCAATATGTCTGGAAGTTTTTTTTTAAGATGATTTCTTTATTGCTGGGATCGCAAAGGTTACGATAACTCTGTATGAAAAAAAAGACATGTAATATACCGAAAAATCAAATAACATTCTAAAGCGCGATGAATTTCCCGTTAAGACTATTTATATATATATATATATATATATATATATATATATATATATATATATATATATATATATATATATATATATATATATTCGCGTATTTAATTTTGTATTTAATAAACACTGCGCGAGTTCTAATGGTTAAAACACACATCTATAAATATAGGACTTAACTAAATTTATTAATTATAAATTCCTTCGCGACTTTAAAAGTTAATTACAGCATTTAAGCATCTATTATCTTTTTTGGAAATAATATAGCAGATATATCATTACATTTACAACTGGATCTATTGAGATGGTTTAATTTAATAGATTTAAATTAACACAAAATCCAGTGAAATAGAATGAATGAAATAGACCACTGATCACTTTACACAATATATATTACCGTTTTGCACAGAAATAGAATTCACTGCAAATATATATATAAAAATCCAGGGGATAATCTAGCAGGATTTCAAATATAGCTAGTGCTTCTGTAAAGGTCTGGCCAACGAGTGATAAAGTGTATTTCTACGTGGTCTGTATATATCTAACTTAATTGCAAGATGAGTGGGACATGAGAAAATTGACACCTTTTTAGATCTCAGGACACTTTTGGGGATCTGACCGCCAGACTAAAGAGAGATGCCGCCCCTGGTCTTCGTATCTCCGCTCGCTGCTGCGATCGGTTCTGTGTTTAACACCGAGATGCGAAATACCTGCAGGAACTTGCGTCGCTCGTTTCAGGGACCACTACTGTCTTTGATCGTGGCGCTAGTCTTCCTGAAATCCCCCCGTCTGTGTCTTTGATCGTGGTCGCTACTATCTGTTTGATTCTGGCGCCGCCCCCTCTGGGCAAGTTAATGAAAATACTGCATATGATTGCTCAAGAGATGTCCATGGGCGTGATTTAATCTCTCCTTAAATCAATGCGATGACCAGAATTAACGGTAGATAAACTGTACACATATTAATCAGCAAACGTGTTTGCCCTCTGTGTGGAACGGTTGCATAGCTAATGAGTCCAGGTGAAAAGAAAAATCCCGTTTGACGAAAGGTTACAATATTCGGGGGCACTGATGTTATCCAAGGGGTCGCTACGAAGGTCGTACTATATCATCCAACACTTCAGGGTCATTCAGGGTCGGCTGAGTTCGTCTGTCACACTAACCTTAGTCTGTAATATCGGTAGGAGAAATGTTTGACTCACCCAAGACGCTCTGTCACGGCAGGCGGCATATTTCTTATTCTTTGACCACGAGTCAGAAACCCGGCACTCGGTGGGCGGCAAATTTGTCCTGGCCTTTGACACTAGGGAAAGCTCTTGCCTTTCTTGTGCCCACGGGTAGATCCTATTACGCCATATAGTGGCGGTTCTCTCCTTATTCGCACGAAACACGGGAACTGTTCCTGGAGTTCCGTCATGTTACGTGGTAGCCCGGGCAAAAGAGTGACTTGGCGACTCGTATGAGACACCAGCGCTGCTGGATGGCGGTCAAATACATCCCTGTATTTTGAAGCCAGGGAAAGTCTGGGACTTTCTCAAACGTAAGATCGTCATTCTGTTGCACATAGTCTTCTTTGATTGCGTGGCCAAGAGATTCGCTGGGTAATAGTTACGAGTTGTTTTCTGCATTCTCTACGCAGATGTTAACCCAGGTGTTCGAACACCTGCAACCCTATTCCTACTATATAATTGATTCTCTTCTGCTTCTAAATGCCATTCAGTCCCGAGAACTCCTGTCGTGAGTGCTAGAGATGTTCTGTGCAGTTTGCCTGCTACTTTTTAAAGTGGGAAATTCTTCACGATTCTTGCAACCACCGGTAAACTCCGACGAAGTAAACTCTGAAGCCATAGGCTTGTAATTGTCTTCCTATAAAGGCCGGATACACCAGCTACCCCTTTACTTCGGGGTGTCCCCAACGAACTGCAGTTGTTTTCAGTCCGACACCCTACGACGGGTTCTGTCGGGTAATTTCCCCTGCTGGGAATATTTGTAAACGCCACCTCGCAGAATAAGTGGAGAGCCCATGCTTTACTGGCGTCAACTGCATAGCTACCTCATCCATATTATTTCGCGGCGCCGCGAGCCAGTGCACATCGTAGACTTAATACCTCCTACGCGTAATACAATCTGAGCGCCTTCAACAACACTCATTAAGATCCTGGAGTCACAGCCTACGTGTGCATTGGGAGGACTTTGCATCGGTCCTTAAAATTTCTTTCTTACAGTGGTGGATTCACAGTGGGGTTATAATTTTCACGGATTTGTCAGAGAAAAACTCGGAGAAGAGAGGGTTACCATTTCTCCGACGGTTATTGGCCAGTCAGCTGTAATCCCAGTGGAGTATAAGCGCACGCGTGCCAACGGAGTAGGACTAATTGGGAGAGTGCACTCAGAAAAAGTAGTTGAGAGGGAAAGAGTTTGAATAAACTGTGGGCAGGGACATTTAGTGAATTTAATAGCTGTGTTGCTGACAAGGAAAAGTCAGCGGGTCATAAGTGATGGGGTAGAATTTATCTTTATTTCAGGGTTCCCTGCAGCCAGATTATTAGAACATCTGCCCAATAATAGAGAGTGATGACTCTAAGTTGATTTACCTTTGATACCTATTATTTCTAGCTTTATTTGTCTCTCAAATTGATACATGCATTTTTTATGTCTGACTTTTGGTGATTGATATTTACTGACTTTACCATAGTTTTTTTGTTGTTGTTAATAAACTAGACAATTCATAAGCGGATCGGACTCTACTTCCTATCGGTACTTAACCTTGATTTTTGTGTGGAGTCACTAATGTGTACTAAACCTTATCTCCAAGAAGAGAGAGAGAGAGGCAGTGTGACAGTAGTTAAAACATAGTTCTCGAGTTTCAGGAGGGAAGAGTCAGTATCTGTTCTCTACTCCTGATAACTATAAGGCACTCTATCCCACATTCAACACCATTACTTATCTATCTTCTCAGTCTTCACTCAGACTTTCGTCTAGTCAGACGTCACTCAGACTCTTTGTCTGGTCTTAGGCATACTCTGGAAACCTACTCGTGACAGAATTCCAGAATAAGGCTGCCTTTCTAATGCTATTTTTTTTTATTTTTTTTATTTTTTTTTTTAACCAGCGGCACTTGGGCTTTCAGCCCTTCGGCCCAATGACATATCATTGCGAGGCTGGGGAACCTGAGGACTTTCCTTCCAACCCGGTCAGGAGCTTCGCTCCTTCCCATCCACAGAGGGTTTATCACAGGAGCCGTTCAGGCTATTCAGTCAAATTTCCGGCCGTAAACATTTCTTCAAACGCCGACGCCCGGGTTTGAACCATGAACACCTGGTCGCCAGTACAACGCCGAAGCCATTACACCAGCGCGGCTCCCTTCTAATGCTATAATCTGGTATACTCAATGCGTGTCATATAACGCCAGAAAGGTTTTTTTAACCTCTAGCTCTAATGGTATTTAGATCTTTCCATCAGTTCCACATGAGTGATCTTGTCTTATAATTTTAATTAGACACACTTACACATATAACCTCTTGGTTGTCGTTTGGTTTTTTTTTTTGTGTGCTCCACGTTTGACAGCCATTCAATAAATACTGATTTGACATTTGATTTGAAGATTTTTATTGTCGTCATTATATTCTCATCATCATCGCCCTTCAGCGTCCATGGGGCATATGCCTTCAACAACCTTATACCAAATCTTCTTGTTCCTTGCCATCAGCTCAATGTCTTCTGCATGTCTTCTTTATGTCTTCTTCATGTCTACTTTATGTCTTCTTCATGTCTTCATTATGTCTTCTTCATGTATTCTTTATGTCTTCTTCATGTCTTCTTTATGTCTTCTTCATGTCTTCTTTATGTCTTCTTCATGTCTTCTTTATGTCTTCTTCATGTCTTCTTCTTGTCTTCTTCGTGGCTTCATTATGTCTTCTTCATGTCTTCTTTATGTCTTCTTTATGTCTTTTTTTGGGTCTTCTTTATGTCTTCTTCATGTCTTCTTTATGTCTTCTTCGTGGCTTCTTCGTGTCTTCTTTATGTCTTCTTTATGTCTTTTTTATGTCTTCTTCATGTCTTCTTCGTGGCTTCTTCATGTCTTCTTCATGTCTTCTTTATGTTTTCTTCATGTCTTCTTTATGTCTTCTTTATGTCTTCTTTATGTCCTCTTCGTGGCTTCATTATGTCTTCTTCGTGGCTTCTTCATTTCTTCTTTATGTCTTCTTCATGTCTTCTTTATGTCTTCTTCATGTCTTCTTTATGTCTTCTTCATGTCTTCTTCTTGTCTTCTTCGTGGCTTCATTATGTCTTCTTCATGTCTTCTTTATGTCTTCTTTATGTCTTTTTTTGGGTCTTCTTTATGTCTTCTTCATGTCTTCTTCGTGGCTTCTTCATGTCTTCTTTATGTCTTCTTCGTGGCTTCTTCGTGTCTTCTTTATGTCTTCTTTATGTCTTTTTTATGTCTTCTTCATGTCTTCTTCGTGGCTTCTTCATGTCTTCTTATGTCTTCTTCATGTCTTCTTTATGTTTTCTTCATGTCTTCTTTATGTCTTCTTTATGTCTTCTTTATGTCCTCTTCGTGGCTTCATTATGTCTTCTTCGTGGCTTCTTCATGTCTTCTTTATGTCTTCTGCATGTCTTCTTCATGTCTTTTTTATGTCTTCTTCATGGCTTCTTCATGTCTTCTTCGTGGCTTCTTCATGTCTTCTTCATGTCTTCTTCATGTCTTCTTTATGTCTTCTTCATGCCTTCTTTATGTCTTCTTCATGTCTTCTTTATGTCCTCTTCATGTCTTCTTTATGTCTTCTTCGTGGCTTCTTCATGTCTTCTTTATGTCTTCTGCATGTCTTCTTCATGTCTTCTTTATGTCTTTTTCATGGCTTCTTCATGTCTTCTTCGTGGCTTCTTCATGTCTTCTTCATGTCTTCTTCATGCCTTCTTTAAGTCTTCTTCATGTCTTCTTTATGTCCTCTTCATGTCTTCTTTATGTCTTCTTCGTGGCTTCTTCATGTCTTCTTCGTGGCTTCTTTATGTCTTCTTCATGTCAGCTCCAGCTCTCTTCTTCATGTGTTCCATGGCCTCCTTTTTCCTCTTACCCTGGCGATTCCTGAACAAGGACTGACTAGTGTTGCTATCAACAAGTTTTCTCAATGTGTGTCATATCCATCGTCTTCTTCTCATCTCTTGTACCACTGACACTTGTCTGGTTCTCGACATCAGTTCTACATCGGTAACCTTGTCACACTATTTTAATCCTTCTGTTCTACGCCAGCACCTAATTATGAAAGTCTGTAGCTTTTCAGTTGTTTTTGTTTGTTTATTGACACGCTCAAAATACTGCTGTCTAATTTGGATTCACATTCGGAAAGCGCTGAATAATCTTACATTTTTGGTCCATTGTATTTCTTCACTCAATAATCTTATATTTTTGGTCCATTGTATTCCTTCACTCTTATATTTTTAGTCCACTGTGTTTCTTCACTCAATAATGTTACATTTGTGGTTCATTGTGTTCCTTCACTCAATAATGTTACATTTGTGGTTCATTGTGTTTCTTCTCTCAATAATCTTATATTTTGGTCCACTGTATTCCTTCACTCAATAATCTTATATTTTTGGTCCATTGTATTCCTTCACTCAATAATCTTATATTTTTGGTCCACTGTATTCCTTCATTCAATAATCTTATATTTTTGGTCCATTGTATTCCTTTACTCCATAATCTTATATTTTTGGTCCATTGTATTCCTTCACTCAATAATCTTATATTTTTAGTCCACTGTATTCCTTCACTCAATAATCTTATATTTTTGGTCCACTGTATTCTTTCACTCAATAATCTTATATTTTTGGTCCACTGTATTCCTTCATTCAATAATCTTATATTTTTGGTCCATTGTATCCCTTCACTCAATAATCTTATATTTTTAGTCCACTGTATTCCTTCACTCAATAATCTTATATTTTTGGTCCACTGTATTCCTTCATTCAATAATCTTATATTTTTGGTCCACTGTATTCCTTCATTCAATAATCTTATATTTTGGTCCACTGTATTCCTTCACTCAATAATCTTATATTTTTGGTCCATTGTATTCCTTCACTCAATAATCTTATATTTTTGGTCCACTGTATTCCTTCATTCAATAATCTTATATTTTTGGTCTATTGTATTCCTTCACTCCATAATCTTATATTTTTGGTCCATTGTATTCCTTCACTCAATAATCTTATATTTTTAGTCCACTATATTCCTTCACTCAATAATCTTATATTTTTAGTCCACTGTATTCTTTCACTCAATAATCTTATATTTTTGGTCCACTGTATTCCTTCATTCAATAATCTTATATTTTTGGTCCATTGTATTCCTTCACTCAATAATCTTATATTTTTAGTCCACTGTATTCCTTCACTCAATAATCTTATATTTTTGGTCCACTGTATTCCTTCATTCAATAATCTTATATTTTTGGTCCATTGTATTCCTTCACTCAATAATCTTATATTTTTGGTCCACTGTATTCCTTCATTCAATAATCTTATATTTTTGGTCCATTGTATTCCTTCACTCAATAATCTTATATTTTTGGTCCACTGTATTCCTTCACTCAATAATCTTATATTTTTGGTCCACTGTATTCCTTCACTCAATAATCTTATATTTTTGGTCCACTGTATTCCTTCATTCAATAATCTTATATTTTTGGTCCACTGTATTTATTCACTCAATAATCTTATATTTTTGGTCCATTGTATTCCTTCACTCTTATATTTTTAGTCCACTGTGTTTCTCCACTCAATAATGTTACATCTGTGGTTCATTGTGTTCCTTCACTCAATAATGTTACATTTTTGGTCCATTGTATTCCTTCACTCAATAATCTTATATTTTGGTCCACTGTATTCCTTCACTCAATAATCTTATATTTTTGGTCCACTGTATTCCTTCATTCAATAATCTTATATTTTTGGTCCACTGTATTCCTTCATTCAATAATCTTATATTTTTGGTCCACTGTATTCCTTCATTCAATAATCTTATATTTTTGGTCCACTGTATTCCTTCACTCAATAATCTTATATTTTTGGTCCACTGTATTCCTTCATTCAATAATCTTATATTTTTGGTCCACTGTATTCCTTCACTCAATAATCTTATATTTTTGGTCCACTGTATTCCTTCACTCAATAATCTTATATTTTTGGTCCACTGTATTCCTTCATTGAATAATCTTATATTTTTGGTCCACTGTATTCCTTCATTCAATAATCTTATATTTTTGGTCCACTGTATTCCTTCACTCAATAATCTTATATTTTTGGTCCACTGTATTCCTTCATTCAATAACCTTATATTTTTGGTCCAATGTATTCCTTCACTCAATAATCTTATATTTTTGGTCCACTGTATTCCTTCACTCAATAATCTTATATTTTTGGTCCACTGTATTCCTTCACTCAATAATGTTACACATGCTTCATTATTTCTCAGCAGATTTCTCGCTGACATTATCCTGCAGTTTTCCTTGCTATGTAGTCAGTGTCCAGGTTCAGCAGTGATGGCACTGTTTTGGCTTGAAGATTTGTTTACTCACAGCCAAGAACCTTCAATGTTTAAATATAACACACACGCACACAAATATCAACAACAAAGGGCAGTGGTAAGCTGTTAAGTAATTTTATTTCAGTTTTGAGATCTAGTTTGGGTCTGTTTATCTAATCTTCTGTCCATGGTAAGTACACTTCTAAAATATGTTGAATCTTTCTCTTCTTGTAATTTATTATGATCAAGTTTGAGGCGGCAGAAATGAAGTTACGTATGGTGCAGGCGATCTCATCATGTAAACAAAGGGAAGCAAAAAGTGCAACATGATAGGCGGACCATATGTGGTGATGGCCCATGTGGAGCAAAAATGGAAATAATGATGAAGTTTGCTATTTATTTTATTTGATGTTTTCTTAATAATGAATATTTCAGTTTTCTATGTGTTGATCGTCATGTGATATTTTACACAACTGATGTTATGGGCACTCACTTAAAAAAACAAAAATGCGTCTATGTCACGGATATGCGCTGATCGCTAGTCACGTGTAGTTTACTGAGGTCACGTGGTTAAGAACTTGCCTGTTTTGGAATGTCGTGTCCATATAATAATATAAAACCATAATGTATTGCCGACAGAGGGCGCCGCAGCTACCAAAGCTTTCCAAATCGATGATGTCATTCCGCTTTTTTTTTTTTTAAATACACGCTAACGAAGTTAAGAAAAAAAAATGTATGTACTTTTAAATGAAAAAAGTTATTATAATTATATTTAAAATAATAAATAGAAATTTTTGTTTAAAATGTCATATAGTTACATCATTTATTGCTGTATAGTTACATCATTTATTGCTGTATAGTTACATCATTTATTGCTGTTGTTTGCAGGCTTTTGAGCAGACACTGGAGCTGGAACAATGGAACAGCAGGTTTTTTTCCCGCGGCTGGAGCGTAGCCAGAGCACATAACATTTTGACCGGTTTACAGCTCCAGTTTCATTTTTCACGTCCACTCGCAAATGAAGGGTTTGACTATATATTAATAATTGTATAGACATGAAATAAAATATGTCATATGTGTATTTTATTCGAAACTCAATGGTGATTTTTAATTTTTTCCCCCAATATTTTCTGGGTTCATGTAACATTTTAATGACAAAACTAAATTGTACACCAGGATGACAACAGACCCAGCTTGGCCTACACTCCAAACAATACATTTGTATTATATAAATCTTGGCAGTACTAGAATTGTGTAACTTAGAAATTTCATTTTCTTTTAAATTTCAAAGTTATTTACAGAAACAAATCAGTTTCAATCAAATTTCAAGCTTAAATATGTTATTTATAAAAAATTAATTAATAATTAATCGGTCTAAAGAGGTGAATCTTAAAGGTAATACTAGTATTTTCTTTCCAGAAACTTCTGTTTCCTTAAATGCCATCACCATCATTACCTTTCAGCTGTTTATGGAGCATAGGCGCACGTGTGTCTCTAGTTCCCTTCTCTGTGTGTTTTTCCATCTGCCTCTACCATTCTTACCCTGGACATTCCAGAACAAGGACCGCCCCTCAGTACCAACTATTTTTTTTTTTTTTTGAACGCGTGCCCCAATTCAATAACTGCGTCTTCTCACATCCCATTTCACTGGCTCCTGCCAACAGTTCCACATTTTCACAAGGAAACATTGTGGTGCGGCTCTTATTTCGTTACCCGAATACTAGTATGACACAAGCAGGTTCATTATGAACAAAATATAATACTTTGTTTGTTTAATTCCTTTAAAGGCTACATCAAGAAATGTTTGCTTGTAGTAATAGAACAAGCAAATTTAACCATGACATTAACAACAAATTTAAATCTGCCCACATGGCCCACTTTACGGACATAGATCTGAATGTAGTTTTACATATGAATTTGAAAGGTCGAAATTTGGGTTTTTTGTGTGTGGAAAAGCCAAGAAGAAATCGTCGACGTCCAAGTAAACGGCGAGCTAAAAAATGTGAGCATGGGAACGAGTGAGTCACGTGACGTGAAAGGTCACGACCCCATTCTGCATAAGGAGTGAACAGTTATTGTTGAATGACGGTGGAGTTTCCGTTAGGCGATGACTTCGAAAAGGAACTGGATACACAGGGAAGACATCAGCGGGTTTCAGTGATTCTTAATTGTAATGAAGATTGGACAGAAAGTTTCGGAAATATTGTAAGGCGATAGAACCTACCAGAAGCCTAAGAGTTAAGTCTGTTTTTGAGTCCATTCACAGCTGACCACACCACATTCAAGCCCCGTAAAGTGGCTTCGAGCATACCATCAACTCAAGCTATTGTAGAGCGGTCGTTTTCAACCTAGTTAATTTTCAATAATTTGCGACAGACTATGAATACCGATCTGATTGCAACAATAATTTTTTAACATAATTAACATTGAATATTTAAAAAAAAAATGTCTTCCTGTTGGTGAGGCACGCCTCGTTCAACCAAGACACTGGGTCCGTCCGATATAGTAGGGCACATGTTCAAATATTAAAGACCTTGCCGTCAGGAATAAGTATGAATATGAGAATGATGGATTGATTTTAGCTTTAGTGACATTCACATAGAGAATTTTCGAATAAAAACTGTTTCTTTTTCAAAGATTGTGCATTTTTCCCCATTAAAACTTAAAAAAATAGTCTGAGTGGGGGGTGCACAGCTGAGCTGAGCCAGTCATTATCAGTGCCGGAGTGGAGCAATTCAAAAACAGACTGCTAAAAATCTTTTGTTTGTTTCCGTTGGCCAGCGAAGATGGAAAAATGCAATTCCTTGAAAAGAAATAGGCAAGAATTTAAATGATTTGTTAACATTTTAGAAATATTTAAAATAACTTCTTTCAGAACGATTTCTTTTTTTTTAAATTTAGGAGCTTTTCCTCGTTTTGGCGAGGCGCGCCCGGGTCAACATAGACACAGGGTCCGTCGATTATACTAGGGCTCATGTCCAAGTATAAAAGACCTTGCGGTCTGGTGTCAACAAAATGAGTCCTAAGGAAGATCTTTAGTCTTCAAAATGTGCTGTAGATGCAGTAGTGTCCCTTAATTTCCCCCCCCCCCCCCCCCCCCCCCCCTTTTCCCGTGTTATCGTTTTGACGGGTATTACTGCTCACATATAACAAAAAGTAACTATGACAAGAACATTGTCTCAGTATCGATGTTACAGAAAACAACTTAGATAAGCCAGCTTCATTCTGACAGCCGTTACGCATACAGGAAATATTGTAACCGGGGCATGTGTTCCTTAGGACTGGAACGGCACCATATTACCTTCATGTGGCAGTGCCGGTATATGCAGTATTTTCAATTTACTTTACAGAGAGCAGATGTTTAACTGGCCTAATCACCAGAGATTTAGATTTCTCTCTTAAATTTGTGTTACCAGGTTCGATTCTCTTCTCTTAGGTGTTGATGTAGCGAATTCAATTGAAATGGACAGATTTCTTATCTAGATTTCAAAACTGTAGTAATTCACCTTCTCAACGGCGTTCGATTTCATGCAAAACTTTTAATATCATTCAGCATGAAACTTAAAATTTCAACAAAGTCTGGAATTTAGAACATTTTTACAATAATAAGCATAATAAAGTTTTATCATCTCATCAGATGCTTTCATCGATGCAAAAATCCCTTTTTGCATCTTTGTCTCGTAGGCCTACTCAATTGTCAAATATGGCGAACCTTCTCATTCCTCCGTGTTCCTTCCTTTAAGTTACAGTCTTATTTTAGGTTCGACTACATTTACCCATCTCCTCAGATTTGTCCTTGATTTCTTTATTGTCATAAGCATTCCTGGAGTTAAATGCTTTCCAACACAAGAATAGTCTACTCTACTTGATTTGAGGTGTAAGACATTGTTTTTTTTGCAAATTGACTCAAATCCTGGAGCCTAGTTCTCCTGCGACTAGGGTTGGGAGCTCTATTCAGAATACATGTTTAACTATCGTCACTACTTACGCCAGTGAGAAAATATATAACACTCAATGTCCTGAATTACACATTTTATAATAAATGTTGTAGTTTGATTCCTCAAAACTAAGAAATATGTAGAGCTAGATCAGATACGACCTCTTGAGTTGCGCTCTTTCATTCTACTGCCAAAATGGCGTCCTGTTCCACTTTCCCCGGGGTAAATCTGAGCTATCCGATTGGTCAGGGGAGATCACCCAATTATTAGAAATAGCGTGTGGAAGCGACTCTTTGTCCTAAATATGTGACACTATTTATTATTTTCTGTTTCTCATAAAATATAAAATTATAGGGTGGTCTGTGCTTCCTCTGTCCTGTAAGAATATAGTCTGTTTCCAAAGGAACAACTATGTACACGGCCACATATAGATCCCGGGGCTCCGCAAATGTATCCCGTAGGGAGACATTTGAGTACTATCAATAACAAAAATCCATCCCCAAAAATTTCTAAGTTCAAAAAAATTTTTCAGAAAAATTTAAAGTTCAAAAATTTTTCTAAGTCCAAAAATATTTCCAAAAAATTTAATCTAATTCCTATACTGGGGTCCTATGTCTATATGAGGTCGTCTGCTATGTAAAAAAAAACTAGTAGTGGACATCAACTTCAAAAAGTGTAACTTATTCATCACATCATAATATTTTTCACCAAATTTACAAATTGGCAACACTGCCCAACAAAATCTGCAAAACACTCATAAGGTCATCACTAAAAAAAATGTGACGAGTGGCAACACTGGGGAATGAACAATAAACTACCTTATTTGCAGAACTTGGCTGGATTATCATAATCTATTACATTTCATTCAAAAATATAGTTGATTACATTCTCTTGGATATGGTGGGGGTGTTATCTCTTTTCTGTACTGTTATTTGCTCCATATATAAGTCTGCAAGACTTAAAAATCTTTTTTTTTCCTGGCGTACTTATTTATTCTATTTCCCAAGTACTCTGCAATATTCCAAGAAATGTCCAAAATCTCTAATTCCTATGGTAATGGTAATCCACTTTCATAGAATAGCCAATGTTTTCATGGGTACTCATCATCATCTTCTTCTTGTTTTTTTTTTTTTTTCTAGTGAATGAGCCACTTGCTCATTATTACATGTAGAAAACATCTCTAAACATAATATGCATATTTATCAGACGATAATACAACCAGCATCATTTTTATAAGTAATCATTTTTCACAATAAAAGCATTAAAACCTCATGGCTTATCCTTATTTATCTATCTGAATGTTTCCTTGTTATAGACATTTTCTAAATGGTAAGTGTATAAATTCGTTCTAAGTCCGTCACTGTAGAAAATGTTCTATATTACATTTTTTTTCTTCTTCAAAATATGTGATGTTTGTCTCCAATATCCGTGCGTCTGGTGGTGATCCTGTCCATTAGTCAGTTATTTCTAATCATTCCTTCTTTTCTGTCAATACAGTATTTTTTTTTGTGAACTCTTTCCTAGAAATATTATTTTATATATATATATTTATTCTTCAAAGATCTTCTTTGACTTCCCATACATCAATTTTCAAACATCAAATTATTCAGCAACCAACAGACGAATGTGTTACTATCATATTATGAAATATAAGGGAAAAGAAAAATATAGTTTCCAAATCATCATGAATTTTCTACATTGGGTTCCGTATTACTTTATTTTCTCTTTTAAGACAACTGCTTATACTCTTGACAATATGTATCCATGTTGTCACTCTCGAGGCATCCTTATATACAATTTATATTTGTCTCCTTTTTTTTTTTCATAACACCAATGTATCATTTATGGTGTTCCAATATCATTGTATCTATTCTAGTCCTCCTGTTATCTTGAGAATTCATCCTTAGTAACTCCCTATGTACCTTATCTAGCAATACCTTTATGCAAAACACATCAAACAATTTTTTATGGAACTATCAACTGAGATGTAAGAACTTTTGACAATATGAGATGAAAAAAAATTTTGGGGTCATCACTCAAAAAAAATGTGACATAGAAAGGAAGAAAATAATCAATTGATCGTGAGGAATCTACAATATTCTCGTAAGACAAAGTTCCTGGCACTCTGACTACTATTTATCCATATTATTTCTGGTTATCCTTGCATACAGTGTACCATTTCCATTTTCTTTATAAGTCCAATTCCTCGCTCATGGTGCTCCAATATTTAAAATGTGGATCCTTCCTATTCCTCTTATTCTGTACTGGAAATATATCCTTATTAATTGTCCATGTACTATATTTGCGAATATTTATCATCAATATATCAACTAATCATTTGTAGAACTATTAACATAAATGTCTAGACTTTACCAAAACATGACTTTTTACATATGTGCAAAATTTCGACACCAACTCTGCCTTCGCTGGTCGAGGGTTAGTCAGAGTTATGTGGTGCCTGTAACATCCGCTGACTACAGCCAGATGGGTGACTTATGGTACCTATAATTCAAAAATCTCATCCGTCAGTTATCTTAAGTGTGGGGCGGGGGTCTATTTCATGGTGTCCTTGACCAAGTTTGCTGCATTTCCAATCTCCATGATATCTGTGTCATGTCTGTCCTTGGGGTAACATTATTTTTATTTTTATCCAATATCCTCGGGGTGAGCAAATCTCAGTGTGTCCACTTTCATCAATCATTTATTTATTTTCTCTCCTGTAATTCTGGGTATGTTATGAGTATTTTAAATTGTCAATTTATTCCAACTATCTTACAACATTCTGTAATTCGTGATAAGGAATAGTCATTTGTTATAAAACAATGTTCATATTACAAAGGCAATGAGCAAAAATCAAAAAAAAAATATCTTCTCCAAAATGCGGATGCATCTCTATTTCCTTTACCTCTGGGCGTAGCAATTATTCAGTCATTATTTTTTTTTCTCCATTATTTAATCTCCATTTTGTGTCCTTAGTATTTGTGGTTCCATGGGATTATCATAATTCATTTATGTCTCTTGTCTACTGATAATCCTTCAATAATGACTTCAAATATGGTCCTCATATGTGCAACAATCATCTGCTCTGATTTGTTCCATGTCCATGGTATTCATCAAATATTCTATTATCTCCTTGTCTTATCTCGTAACCACGAAAGACTAAGATTATCCCTCCAATGTTAATGTGGGGGATTTTGTGCATAAACATTTCAACAAAATCTCAGTTGTGACAACATAAAGTTTTACCTTAATATAAAATGGCATTTTCATCATACATAACCAGCTGCTTCTTCATCTCATGTGTCATTAGTGGTTATCATGCGGTAATGGGGTGTTCAATGTGGGTTCAGCATGTGCAAATGCTATTTCTTTAACATGGGCAAAGGCATCATCAACAAATAGGTGTAATGTGTTCAATCTGGGGTTAGCATATACTAATGCTCTCAAGGGATTCTTCATTTGCAGAAATTCAGCATGCGCAAATGTCATTGGGGTATTTGTGATAGGCAGTATCAACAAAAATTGTTGGAGTATCAGAGATCATGCTGGTGAATGGAGCGTGGAATATGATCAGTTACAAAAGTGGAGATGAATGTTACAACAGAATAGTGTGACACATGTGTTATAGGTAAAGTTGTGTAGCATTCTAAATATTAAGAAAATGTATGTAACTAAATAAGGGTGTCTGTAAACTCGTAACACCGTGTGTTATTAATTGTTTTAACATTTTTATTTCATAATTATGCTATCTAAAGAAAATCCTCCGTGTGCTGGTCTTGATTTCTTTCTGTTCATCCGTATTCTAAGGCTGGAAAAAATAACTTTCTCAGTGAGGCTTTGACATCTTAGTCTGTAAGCAAGTCATTTGAACTGTCTAAAACTGAAAATAGAGTACATGGGGAGAGTTAGTACATTGTTAAAAAGGTTTATTCACATATGCGATGACCGTGTTCGGATTTGCGAACATATAAAACACTTGGGCGTGTTTTTCAGAACAGCTTCGCTAGTTCCTTCACCATCTCTAACCTTGCAATGTCCCGACTGCTTAGGCGAGCATCATACTGAGTAGCAGTGGTGACGGGTGTGATAGGCGACGACACTGCATTTGCTGATTGTTGGGACACTGAGGACATTGACGAATGCGGTGATGGCTTAACATCATTTGATTGCGGTGATGGTTTTACTGTGGTTAGGGTGTGTATGGCTGGAACATCTGTTGGTTTTGAGGCAGGTATATGTTTCGCCTTGATTTTTCTTCTGACCTGGTTGTGCTGAACGTTAGCACTGGTTACAATGGGCACAGTAATTTGCACACTGTTGTTTTTGACTAGTTGAGATGAGGCTAACACTTCTCGGCTTGGTTTTGGAACATGATTGCGTTTCTTCAGAATCTTTCGTCTGATATAGTTGTGCTGTATACGCGGAATTTTGTTGCTAGGGATTGAGTCATCAGATTCTGTTTTATAGGCGCGTTTGACGCTGGAGCTGACTGGTACAAATAATGTACTATCCGCATCACTGGTTTCAATGGAACTAGCTGTATCAATGTCTGTTTCTTGTTGGTATAATTCTACCATTTTTTCTGTCATTATGTTCGTTGGGGTCTGACAAAGCTGTGCTGGGGTTGACACTGTCTTCTTGTTCTGTTTCGTCTCCATAAAGATCGCTGGTATATGGTTCAACAATCTGCTTGGGTATAGTTTCTTCAGGATCTGATTGTTTTGAACGAGCAATCTTGTTCTTGTGGTATAGCAGTGTTTGGTTTTCACTAGTGTTAAAACTAGAACTGCCTGAACTGGGGGTGTGATAGGTATCAGCTGACGATTTATCACTGCGGGAGTAAGTTTGAGTGTGGATATAAGGTGTTTTTGTGTTGTCATCGTGTGACGTCTGTGGCATGATTTCTTCATTTCTAATGCGCAGGTCTCTGTCTTGTAGTCTATTACGTAATTCAAGTGGTGGGATATCTTCTTCGCTTTCGGACGAGTCTCGTTGTTGTCTTGCTCGATGTATTTCATCTGTGGGTGGTCTGGGTATGTGGTCGTCTTGGTAAAATTCAGAGTCTGTCGTCTCTGACTCTGATATGTCAGACGAATCTGTGCTGGATGGATTATAATTTAGGGTGGCTTTTCTGACTGGTCTTGTATTTGTCGTCAGAGGCGGAATGGGCCGGTGATTATCGATTTTTATTTGTTTTACGTGAGCTTTTGTTTGGTGTTGTTTCTCTTCATTCCAAATAATGAAGTTTACAGGCGTAGTTTGTTTCATGATTTTGTAGCCATCTAACCATCGGTCATCGAATTTTGAACTGCGTACATGTTTCTTGTAGTATACTCTGTCTCCTATTTTGTACGTTGGTAGCTTGGCTGATTTATCATGTTGTTTCTGTTTCTTGTGAAATGCCTTCTGCGTATTTCGTTGTGCAATCTGGTGAGCTTTATACTTTTCTTGAAGGATTATTTCGATGGGGTCTTCTCCCATGTATTTTCTTTGTGGGCGAAGTAGGTTGTCTAACGGAAAGTTTGGTTCTCTTCCGTATAGCATGAGAAAGGGTGACATTCCTGTGGTATCGTTCACGTTTACTCGGATGGCTTCAAGAGCTTGGTTAATGTATAGGTCCCAGTATTGGTGGTTCCCCTTGATATATTTGCTAATAATATCATGTAGGGTGGCGTGCATGCGTTCATTTCTGCCATTTGCATTTGGGCAATAATAAGTGGTTGTAGTATGCTCAATATTCAGCTGGTGTAAGGTGGCTTTAAATGGGTTACCTATAAACTGTTTACCGTTGTCTGAAATGATTCGTTTTGGACAGCCATGCCTGGAAATGAATTCTTGTAAAAAAATTTGCGTGATGGACTGCGATGTGGCATCACTGAGTGGGTAACTTTCTGGCCAAACAGAGTATTGGTCAACTATGTGCAGGAGGTATTTGTTGCCTGATTGGGTGAGTGGGTAAGGACCCGATAAGTCAATGCTCACTGTTTGCATGGGATAATGGGAAGGTTGCATTTCTTGAAGGGGAATTAAATGTGGCTTCATGTTTCTCAATTTACATGTTCTACAGGTGGCTACATATTCTGTAATGTCCTTGAAGAAAGTTTGCCAATAATACCTTTTCTTTATGACATCAATTGTTTTGTCTCTTCCCATGTGCCCGTTGTTATCATGAAACTGTAGCAATACTTCTGGGACTAGATGTGCTGGAATGACTTTTCTTAGTGTCCCTTCTTGTTTCTGATCAATATAGTATAGAATTCCATCCGTTGGGTGTACTGTAAAATCTTTACTTTTTGTTGGGTTTTCTTTCACGTATGTGAGCAGCTTGACAATTTCTGCATCTTTCGCTTGTTCTACTCTCATGTCAAACATCTCTTGGCTTTCTTCTTCTACTTGAGTGGCAGAATCTGAGGTACTTCTTCGACTTGATGAAGTAATTTCATTAATTTCTTTAGCATTGTCGTCAATCTCTGAGGATGTGCCATCATTTTTGACTCTATTTGTTTTCACTTCAGTTTCATCATCATATTTAATCCTGGATAAGAGGTCTGCACAGGTGTTCATTTCGCCTGGGATATGTTCGATAGTGTAGTCGTAGGACTGTAAATTCATTGCCCATGTCTGTAACTTCTTTGGCTGTTCTTGTGTTTTGGTGAGCCAGTTAACCAAAGGTTGATGATCAGTTCTTATAATGAGTTTAGTTCCTCTGACGTAAAAGTCAAACTTTTGTACTGCATAGTGAATAGCATATGCTTCTTTCTCAGTGGTGGTCCACCGTTTTTGTGACTTTGACAATGCGTGGGATAGGAATGCAATGGGTTTCTCATTTGGAATGTTTGGTAGGATGGGTGTTTCATCTTCTAGTACAGGTTGGACCAAACAAGCACCAATTGCGTTATCTGAGGCATCGGCATATAGTATCATGGGCTGAGAAATATCTGGATGTCCAAGCAGTGGGATGGTGGTTAGGGCATTTTTAAGATACTCAAAGGATCTCTGGCAGTCTTCTATCCATTTGAAACGTGCATACTTGCGGGTAAGGGCTATCAAAGGCTCTGCTGCTCTGGAGAAATTGATGATGTGGCGCCTATAGTACCCTATTGTACCAATAAACGAGCGTGTTTGTCTCACCGTCTTGGGGCTAGGCATTTCTCTTATGGCTTTGACTTTATCTTCATCAGGTCTGACGCCATGTCTATTGATGACAAAGCCTAAATATTTTGTTTCTGTCTTTAGAAACTCACACTTCGACAGTTTTAACTTTATTTGGTGATGCCTGAGTCTATCAAACACTGTTTCAACCTTGCGGAGGTGGTCTTCCATCGTGCCTGCGGTATGTATCAGGATATCGTCTATGTATGCCAGGGCAAATGGATGTAGACCCTTTAACACTTCATCCATGAGTGACATATATGTTGCTGGAGATCCTTTTAGACCAAATGGCATAACATTCCAAAAAAAGCTTCCCATATGTGAACAGAATGTGGATTTCTGTTTTGCCTCAGGTGTCATGGGGATGCACCAAAAGCCTGACCTTGCATCAAGTGTGGTAAAGTATGTAGACTTTCCTAACGTCGCAAGTAGATCGTCTATCCTGGGGAGGGGGTAGGAAATGACTTTTGTGATTTTGTTAAGGGCACGGTAGTCGCAGCAAAAGCGACTGGAGCCGTCTTTTTTTTGTTACGATCACTATGGGTGAGGACCATTGGGAACGGGATCTTTCGATGATTCCTGCCTGTAGCATTTCATTTATTGACCTTTCCACGAGTTCTCTGTTTTTCAAGGGCGTATGATAGGGTTTCATATGTATTGGCTCCTCTGTGGTTGTTTGAATGTCCATTTTGACAGTGTTAGTTCTGCCTAATTCCATGTCATTGAGTGCGAATACATCCTGGTGCTTTTCTACAAACGTTTTCAAACGTTGCTTATTATCTTCTGTGGCATTCAGGGTTGCAAGTAACTGAGCTATTCTCTCTCTGTATTTATGATCTGCTATGATATCTCTGGTCTGTCTTGATGCCTCCGTTTCATTCCCATAATTTTGGGACATTTTTCTTGCATCTTGTGAAAATCTCTGCTCCTGGTATGTGGCTTTCTTTTGCGTAGTTCTTTGCCGTTCATTGGGCTGTGCTTGGTACTGTCTCCTCTGCCATGTACTGTGTGCATTTCCATTTGTCACTGCATTTACTGTATATTCATTTCTTATTATATTTCTGGGGTAGTCGTTGTTGTGCCATTTTTTCTGATTATTTCTGCCGTAACTGCGCTTATCTGCGTACGTTACTGTATTTCTTCTGTTTGTGCTATAGGGCTGTCTTCTTTCCCTGGGCGAAAATTTTTCATTCTTTCTGTTTCCAACTTTGCTGCTATAGTATCCTCCTGTGGATAGTCATATAAGAATTCTTCCTTTTCTTCGGAAATTTCAATTGGTTTTGGGACTTTATCATATCCACCTGTTTTTGAGTTATATTGATACTCCATGGGGCATGTATCACTGTCTTGTCGCTTTGGATATCCTCCTGGCAAGACAATTTCTGTTTCTCTGTTACTCTGTGATATACAGCACTTCATCTTTTCTCTTGGTGTGCTGGGGCGCAAGAATGAGTAATTATAGTCATTTTCATACTGTGGCCTTTCTCTTCTTATGTATGGACTGGTTCGTTTCTGCCATCTGGGTAGGGTATGCTGTGGTGTAACATAACTGTGACTGATGTTACTGCCTTTTTCTGCATAAGCCTTATAACTGTTTACTTTCCATGTACTATGGTTATTTGTACTGCGATTTCGTGCATTATGTCCAGTGGGAGTGGTTGAGACAATTTGTGGATGGTCTCTATTGGTTTTGGTTTGTCTTATTGTTGACGTATCCACTTGCGCTACAACTGTGCCTCTTTTTATAGTGGTAGTTTTTCCTGACATATTCAATATCATGATGGGGAAATCTCTGGACTTCGAGACTTCAGCGATTCCCTCTGTAATTTGCAACAATGGGTCATCAATAATGCTTTCTTCTGCTAGGGGCTGTACTTGAATTGATTGCCCTGGTGTTATGTACTCAGAATTTTTTACTCTGCCTTTTGCTATGACCAGGGAGTTTGGAGCCACCGTTATGGGAGCTGTCAGCCTTACCAAAGACGCTATGTGGATATCGTCCTGGAGATCTATGTATGTATTGTTGACTTTGATTTTCTGGAGGTCATAGTATATTCGAACTTTGTGTTTGTTAAAAAAATCTCTCCCTAGGATAAAATTTCTAGACATGTCCTTTGTAATGACAAATGGGTGTTCAAAGTTTGTTTCGCCTAAGGAAAATTTTAGCCATGCTGTCCCAACTGAATTTAGTCTTTGTCCCGTGACTGAAGCTAGGTGTGTTTTGGACGGTTGAAATCGTACTAAGTGTTGGATCCTCTTGAACAGCTGGAACCTAATAAGGCTGATGGATGCTCCTGTATCTACCAGTGCCCTATATTGTTGGCCCTGTATAGACATGATGCAGGAACTGGGGTCCGGATGTATTTTAGTTCCATCATGCAACATTTCTTCATATTGTATTTTACTGGATGGGCCCACTTGACAATTTATGTTCTGTGTTGTTTCTTTTGTTTTGGACCAGTTTCTGTGATTGTTGCCCTCACTAACGGTCCTGTTTAGTGAGTGGCGCGGCCGTTTCCCTGACGCATGAGGGGTTGAGGTGCGCCTCTGGTATACTGATTTCTGGTGTAATCACGTGGGGGTGGTGCGGGTTGTTGTGGTTGGTAACCTCCTCTTCTGAATGGTGCATGATTGTAATTTGCTCTACAGGACTTGTAACCATGTCCGAGCCTACCGCATGTAAAGCATCCGTTTGTACTGACATTATTGACGTCGTTTTGCCTGTGTGGGGGGTCTATAATTGCGGGGCCTATCATCTCGTTGTCGTGGGCGAGTCCATTGCCTCCTGGTATGGTCAACTTCCATAGGCTCATGCTCATCATAGTCCCTATATTCTGGTCGGGGTTCCCTACCTGCTCTTTGTTGGAACCTTCGGTGAAGATTTTCCTCCTGTATTGCTGCTTGGATTGTTTCAGCAATAGTCTTGGTGTCTTTTCTAATAAGATGCCTTCTGATATTTTCCGCTCTAAGGCCATCGGCAAATATCCCCACTAACTGTATTTCTACATCAGGTGTGGTAGGGATTTCTCCGCAAAATGCCTCTTCTGCCATATTGAGGAATCGATCTCCAAAAAGTTGTACCGATTCATCTCTTTCCTGTTTCATGCTTCTAAGGACTGACCAAGCATGCATTTTGTCTATGATTTCCCCATATCTCTGGGTGAGCTCTTTTTTTAGGGACTCGTAGGTTTCTGTGGGGTACTGCTGGGACCTCCTTCTTAAAAAATCAGTCACGTACGAATCAGAACCTAACAGAGCGATTTTCTTTTTCTCTTCATCTGTTGTTGCCTCTGCTAGTGCCGCAAATTTTTCCATGTCGGACAACCATCTTCTGAATTTTTTTCTTGTTGCCTTCGAACGGCTAAACAATGGATCTAACCTGTGTGAATTTCGCGTAGTTGTCATTTTTCTGTAGGGTTTCAGTAATTTGCCGTAGCGCTATTATTGTTGGTCCTTCCATATTTTGTCTGTCCTGGGGCTGCAGTGGTTGTGTATTTACGGGTTGGTTCTGTGGTTGTTGTTGTTCCACACCCAGCTGTTGAAAATTTTGTAGTAAATCGTCCATGGTCTATGATCGCTAGTTATTCGCTTTATCAAAGAGAAGTGGTCACGGGCACCATATTACCAACATGTAACCGGGGCATGTGTTCCTTAGGACTGGAACGGCACCATATTACCTTCATGTGGCAGTGCCGGTATATGCAGTATTTTCAATTTACTTTACAGAGAGCAGATGTTTAACTGGCCTAATCACCAGAGATTTAGATTTCTCTCTTAAATTTGTGTTACCAGGTTCGATTTTCTTCTCTTAGGTGTTGATGTAGCGAATTCAATTGAAATGGACAGATTTCTTATCTAGATTTCAAAACTGTAGTAATTCACCTTCTCAACAGCGTTCGATTTCATGCAAAACTTTTAATATCATTCAGCATGAAACTTAAAATTTCAACAAAGTCTGGAATTTAGAACATTTTTACAATAATAAGCATAATAAAGTTTTATCATCTCATCAGATGCTTTCATCGATGCAAAAATCCCTTTTTGCATCTTTGTCTCGTAGGCCTACTCAATTGTCAAATATGGCGAACCTTCTCATTCCTCCGTGTTCCTTCCTTTAAGTTACAGTCTTATTTTAGGTTCGACTACATTTACCCATCTCCTCAGATTTGTCCTTGATTTCTTTATTGTCATAAGCATTCCTGGAGTTAAATGCTTTCCAACACAAGAATAGTCTACTCTACTTGATTTGAGGTGTAAGACATTGTTTTTTTTGCAAATTGACTCAAATCCTGGAGCCTAGTTCTCCTGCGACTAGGGTTGGGAGCTCTATTCAGAATACATGTTTAACTATCGTCACTACTTACGCCAGTGAGAAAATATATAACACTCAATGTCCTGAATTACACATTTTATAATAAATGTTGTAGTTTGATTCCTCAAAACTAAGAAATATGTAGAGCTAGATCAGATACGACCTCTTGAGTTGCGCTCTTTCATTCTACTGCCAAAATGGCGTCCTGTTCCACTTTCCCCGGGGTAAATCTGAGCTATCCGATTGGTCAGGGGAGATCACCCAATTATTAGAAATAGCGTGTGGAAGCGACTCTTTGTCCTAAATATGTGACACTATTTATTATTTTCTGTTTCTCATAAAATATAAAATTATAGGGTGGTCTGTGCTTCCTCTGTCCTGTAAGAATATAGTCTGTTTCCAAAGGAACAACTATGTACACGGCCACAATATATTACCAACAATACCAAAAACTACGTAGTGTATAGACAACCAGAACTTATCTTAAGTGGTATCTAAGCTAATAATGAGCTACGCTGGGTATCATTATCCTGAGGTTATCTGTATAAAGCCTTAGTTAGGACGATGCCTGCGAACCTTTTTTCCCCTTGCGTACCACTAAGTACAAAAGCGGTGTCTACACATATTACTAAATATAAACATGACACCTATACACATAGTTTGCTTCCGACACAGCGCAGTATCGGATGTCTGAATGTGTGACCTGAATGACGCATTGAATACGCTATGGCAGTATAATAGGTGGTAACAGTATTGCGGAATTGAAATATGTAATAACAGATACTGGAATCAGAAAAAAAAACAAATCCAGCAAATACCTCTTGCTAAAAAAACAAAATATAATATTATGTTGTATTTCACTAATCGGGACAGAAGTAGAATGAGTAAAGGGAAAAATTCTGTTTTTTACACACAATGATGTATAAATAATACGAAGATTACCGAAGACAACTGTTTATTGACGACAGCCTTGCACGTAGATAAAACATCTACTCACGCGCGTCATAGATTATGCCGAGGCATTGACAAGGTGAAACAGTTATCATCAGAATTATAGAGAACATTCATGGGATAGATCGAAGAATACAATTAAAAAAAAAAAAACTGGAAGCAAGAAGCAGATGTAAGTGTTGAGAATAAACTCTGCAGTTTCCAAATAATCAGAAAGAAGTGAGGTAGGAATGTGTTCTTTCACCTGATCTATTCTCTTACTGCGAAAACATCATGAGGTCAGACAAAGATGAACGTGGAGCACTAGTTACAGTATAAAAAGCGTGCTCTCTGCTGGCGACACAATATTAACAGCAGAAAACGAAAAAAAAGATGTAAACAAAATGTTAAATATTGTAGTTAAAGAAAGTGCAGTTAAAGAACTCCGTCTGAACAACAAGCAAACAGCAAGTATGTCCATCTCCAAGTAAGGGACCCAACTTAAACAATTAATAATTACAAACAGAACAACACTGAAAACACACACACAGCTTCAAATGTTAGGTAGAATGGTTATGAAAGATGAATCGCAAAGATGGAGAAAAGAATATGCCACGTAAAAACAACATTCCATAACTTGAGAAAGATCCAAAGCAATAAATCAATATCCTTATAACTCAACACAAGTAAAAAGCTACACAGAGCTAATATTATTGTATGGAAGTGAGTACTGAACACTGAACCAAACGAAGGAAATAGAGAAAGATAACGCGCAAACATAAATGGCAGTAACAGAGATGCTGTTTCTCGGAAGAATGTTATGAATCTTGCGACAGCTAAAGTAACTAACAAAGAAAGCCTCAGAAGAGTTAATTAGCAAAGAAATATCATAACAAATAGAAGAAAATCAACCTTCATTGATCATGTGATAAGAAGGGGAGCACTCTAAGACCCCGTGACCATAATAAAAACAGAGGGAACGAGAAGTACAAGAATACAGATATAAAAGATAATGGATAGATTGACACTGTGGCATGCGAAGAGATCAACAGATATAAAAGATAATGGATAGATTGACTCTGTGGCATGCGAACAGATCAACAGATATAAAAGATAATGGATAGATTGACACTGTGGCATGCGAACAGATCAACAGATATAAAAGATAATGGATAGATTGACACTGTGGCATGCGAAGAGATCAACAGAAATGAAGGACAACATAAAAACAATGAGGTCTACAAAGGGGTATGATCGCTAACACGCTGAACGCGCGGCACATGATTTGACAATCAATAATTAGTAAGACAACAAACTCTTTGGGTAGATTTTTTTTCCAGAAACTTCTGTTTCCTTAAATGCCATCACTATCATTACCTTTCAGCTGTTTACGGAGCATAGGCGCACGTGTGTCTCTAGTTCCCTTCTCTGTGTGTTTTTCCATCTGCCTCTACCATTCTTACCCTGGACATTCCAGAACAAGGACCGCCCCTCAGTACCAACTAGTCTTTTTTTCTGAACGCGTGCCCCAATTCAACGACTGCGTCTTCTCACATCCCGTTCCACTGTCTCTTTCCAAAATTTGCTCCAATATTGCGGCTCCCAACGGTTGTTTACTTGGACAGCCGTCAGCAGGGAGTGGATGATGACAGAACTAATGTACATAATTATTATATTAACTTTTCCAACCAGTGCAAATGTATATGTAAACCTGTTTTATAAAAATGAAATGGGTGTTTTCTGCTCACTGGGATCAACATTCATACTCAGAGAGGGAGGGTCAAGTTCTGAGGCAGATGGTATGGTGGAATGAAAAGTTCACTTGATTTTCTTGTGAGGAAACCCAATGCTCAGGAGGGTATTTGTTTCTCTCTTATTTCATGATACTAGTTGGTGGTGTCAATTGGTGATACTAGTCTGTAGAATAAGAGTAGCCTTCAGTCAAAGCTAGACACCAACATCAGACTGAAGTAAAAGACGCTAGACCATCTTCGTAATTACCCCGCGATACCACGAGGGATGTCTTGCGGCCACCAGATTTGACCAGTGACGAGAATAACCAGTCCATAACTTGCAAATAACAAACATCAGCTGGAGCAGAAACCAACCGACATCTTACTGGCAGCTAAGTACCCATTCAAAGCTGCCAAGTGAACTTTTTCTTTAAGAAATTTTTTTTTCTAAACCATATCTAGATCATCACCAGTGATGAATCTTTAAAGGAACAGTCATATAACATCTCACCCTTATTCATTTTACATTGTTAACTATAACTGATTATTACATTTGTTATCTGTATACATACATATTTATAGTTGATTTAGTCATTTTGAGTGAACAGTAATTTTGATTACATATAACCGAGCTATTGAAGTAATATTTTACTGATTTAAATCAGTTGGGGGCTCATCAAAATGAGCAAAATTCTTACTCCTCATAGAAGGTCAAGGAAGATGGAAAGTTTACACGGCCTGAATCCTATCAGCTGTAGTACTTGATTTCTTAAATTCCTTTGGGGCTCCCTAGAATTGAAGCCCCATTCTTCAATTCATATCTCTGCCAAGAGTAAACTTGAGCTAAAGGTAGATACCTTTGAAGACCCTCAGTAGATACTCTGAAGTCTGGCTACTGTTAGACCACCATCACTGCAAAGCAAAGGGAGTAGTCCTGTGACAGATGGGGACAGGAACTGCATTCTAACAACTGGGAACTACATAACAAATATCAAACTTCATAATTCTCGCCGTTTGTACGTCTATCACATCTAAGGGATGCAACTGTGGTTGAAAGTTAGACATTAATTGTATTGTTTCCCTTATATGTACTCTCCCGAAAATAGTTATACTCAACGAAGAAAAGTCAGTGAATTGTGCAACACAAAGTGAGTGACAGTGATATATGAATAAAATATAAGTTTTTCATTGTAGAACCCAGTTTCATTCTGTGTACAGAAGAGCCAGTTCGTTGGCAAAATTGTTTCATTAATCTGGCGTTTACAAAGATTATCCCTATCATGTGCTGCATCCCAGCACGAGACAAGGCCCAACCTTTGCAGTGCTCAAATAAAACATTTGCATTTTATTTAACACACGTGCGCACGCACATACACAGTAAATTCAGGGAGCTAAACGTTTGAGTCTTTGTTTTTAAAAAAAATCTCATCCAAAATACCGGTAATGAGATAAAAAAATGCCCATACAAGTCTCCGAAGGTTAACACTGTTTATGGAAGCGCTTCTGACTGTCTCCCCTTGAAAGGTTAGATCCATTATGTGCATGGAAGACCCGCCTTACACTTGGCACACAGATCCTTACGGTGATGTTTGTTTGGGTCAATGTGTCGTTCTTTTTTTGTTACACACACACAATTCGTCTCGCCACATCCGGAGCACACGATCTTTTCAACTCGATACGGGTTGCAAGTCACTTTGCACTTCTTGCATTCTTGACCGTAAGGTACCTGGTTGAAAAAAAAATATTGAAGAAAACCTGAGTCCTGTGAGTAATAAATAAATAAATAATATATAAATACAGGTAATTAACAGGCGCGCGATGAACAGAAAGGGGTGCGCAATTGGCTCTGTGTCCTTCCACGATTTACTTTCACAGCAAAACGATAGCGCCGTTTGGATGATCGTTGGTTCGATTCCCGGTAAAGCCTATCCCTTATATTTCTTTTCTGTTGTTCGGTGTCCTTCTTCATGTCCAGCGAGCGCCTTTTAATGACCTAAATATATTTATTTAAAAAGAACTCTGTATACTTATTGTGAATACTGATTGCTGCAGTTGGCGCATTTAGGAATTTTAAAGGGTGGGTTATCCGATCAAATGAGCCTACTCGGGGGGGCTCAAACCTGGAAGCCCCTCCCCCACTCCCTGCTACAAGAGTACATGAATGTTTTGATGCAGACTTCTTACAAAGGAAGGCGGGTGGAGGGGATGCTGGTGGAGGGGGTGCGGGTGGAGGGGGTGCTGCTGCTGTAAGTGCTTATCGCAACCTGATGTTTATAAATTCAACACAACAATATTTCTGATCCCCTCCCCCCTTTGATCTCCCTCTAAATCCGCCTCCACTGTACATGAGTTTGTGAAACAGAAACCACAACTACAAGAGGACATGAAGTGATTTGGTGCAGGCTTCTTGCAGGGGATGTCAACTGGAGAACAAGGAGGCGAAAGTAGCAGAAGGTGTTTCACAGGAAGGTTAAGGGCGGAAACACAGACGACGGAAAACTGTTACCCAGTAATAAATATAATTACAACCACACCCATCACACAAACAAACAACAGTAACTCCGTAACAAACACAGTCAATACCACACTCAACACACAAACTAACAACAGAAACTCTGTAACAAACATAGTCACAACCACACTCAACACACACAAAACAACAGTAACTGCATAACAAACATAGTCACAACCACACTCAACACACAAACAAACAACAGTAACTCACTAACAAACAAAGTTACAACCACACTCAACACACCAACAAAGAACAGTAACTCAGTAACAAACATAATGACAACCACATTCAACACACCAACAAACAACAGTAACAAACATAATGATAACCACACTCAACACACCAACAGTAACAAACATGATGACAATGACACTCAATACACCAACAGTAACAAACATAATGGCAACCACACACAATGCACCAACAAACAGTAACAAACATAATGACAACCACACTCAACACCAACAAACAGTAACAAACATAATGACAACCACACTCAATACACCAACAAACAACAGTAACAAACATAATGACAACCACACTCAACACACCAACAAATAAAAACAACAAACATAATGACAACCACACTCAACACACCAACAAATAACAGTAACAGACATAATGACAACCACACTCAACACACCAACAAACAACAGTAACAAACACAATGACATCCACACTCAACATACAAACAACCAACAATAACAAACATAATGACAACCACACTCAATAAACCAACAAACAGCAGTAACAAACATAAGGACAATCACACTCAACACACCAACAAATAACGGTAACAAACAATGACAACCACACAACAGTAACAGACATAATGACAACCACACTCAACACACCAACAAACAACAGTAACAAACACAATTACATCCACACTCAAACAACCAACAATAACAAACATAATGACAACCACACTCAACACACCAACAAACAACAGTAACAAACACAATGGCATCCACACTCAACACACAAACAACCAACAATAACAAACATAATGACAACCACACTCAACATACCAACAAACAACAGTAACAAACACAATGACATCCACACTCAACACACAAACAACCAACAATAACAAACATAATGACAACCACACTCAACATACCAACAAACAACAGTAACAAACACAATGACATCCACACTCAACACACAAACAACCAACAATAACAAACATAATGACAACCACACTCAATACACCAACAAACAACAGTAACAAACAATGACAACCACACTCAACACACCAACAAACAACAGTAACAAATATAACCACACTCAACACACCAAGAAATTCACTAACAACATAATCACAACCAGACCCAACAACACACAAACAACAAACAGTAACAAACTTAATCACAAACAAACAACAGTGAACACATTCAAACAGAAGCAGCACATCAATAACTGAAACTAGACTTCAATTACCGACGTCGTCCCAGATGTGCAGTAAACGTGGCTGCTTTCCCAACACTGTCGACACTTTGGGCATTTGAAATATCCATACATCCTTGATAAGCCATTCCTGGAAGGTGGTCTGACCACATGAGTTCTGGTCACAGAAGTACTGACACTAGGCGTTCTGACACTAGGCGTTCTGACCATAGACGTATTGGCCACATTTGTTCCGAAAGAAGGTGTAGTGACCACAGATGTCCTCACCACAGGCGTTCGTCGTTGTTGGCTGACGACAGACGTATTGGCCACATTTGTTCTGAAAGAAGGTGTAGTGACCACAGATGTTCTCACCACAGGCGGTCTCACCACAGATGTTTTGACTGTCGACGTTGTGTAGGAAGACGTTCTAACGGTCGTTGTATTAACAGGCTGAGGTTTACTGCTCGTTTTTCCCATGGTCGTAGTTTACAAGCAGCGTTCCACGATCCAGTATCTAACGGCACAAATGTATAGGAAGGTCGCTAGGTCTTATATAAACGTTTACCACTCACAAAATATCTCATGAGCAGAGTAGTATGGAAACAACTGAAACAATGTGATTGTACGCCCGGCATTCATTTCAGTTACACACAGCGTTGCCCCTTTCAATTTTGAAGAGAAAAAAACACCTAGATAAAAGCAACTTGGGCTATTTTGAGAGATTTTGGGGTTATTTTGGCCGATTTGGGGCGAAATCTAGGTGGCGATCTTTAACTAATGAAGGAAAATGACATCTAGACGGGACCAAAATAACCTAGATATAGGTTGATCCACCTCAGAGTGGCAACGCTGGTTACTTAGCACGATAACAAAACCGTAACTTTATAAACTTTCCTAAAACTGGCAAGACGTTATTTCCCTTTACTTGGAAAGCGCATTTGCGCGAAGCGTTCTACGGCGAAACTGAAACTAGATGTAAAAGTGCCTTGGGTCTTCCCAAAAGATGTGTGTACAGTACAATATATTGGCTACTTTACACATAACAATGCCGATTATTACACTATCCTTTCCTTAACGATTTAGTGCTGAAGTTAAGAGTGTTTTAATTTGAAATCACGTGCAGAATTGTGTTATTGCAGGGCAGAAATGTAAGAAGGAAATAATGCGTATTTCATTACTCCGATCAAAGAAAGATTTCGTTCATTCGCTCCTTTGCTCGCAACCCTTAGCTCACAGACATCTCACAAACCATACACACACACAAATGATACACACCACAACTAACACATTTTTCACACTGACGTACACATCATACCGACTGTGCCGGCTCGAGATTATAGAATGTGGGGGGTTTGGAAGTGACCCGACCCCAACGGCCGCCCACTTATTTACGCACATCACACAACTTTTATTTACAAACATCACATAACTCTTATTTACAAACAGCACATAACTCTTATTTACAAACATCACACAACTCTTATTTACAAACATAATGTAACTCTTATTAACAAACATCACACAACTCTTTTTTTTACACACATCACACAACTCCTATTTACACACATCACACAACCCTTATTGACACACATCGGGATTGTCTCCCCTGCTCATCAATAGTTACTGTTATTGTTAATCAGAACCGACCTCACTGTACTCCAGGCAAACCCATAGGTGCTCAGTCTCCCTCAGCAAATGTCGAAGAGTATAAATGTTAATTGTACTTGTAGCACGCTGGTTGTACATACGACGGATGCAACCTCTCTCACGTCCATTTCTGCTAGTCCCACGTTTGATGCCAAACTCCAACAGTCTCAGTCTTGTTGATTCATCTATCGCACTGTCATTATCCAGCAGGCGATCAATAATTGCCCTTAGTATCTCTCCCTTATCCATGTCCAGTGTTCCCACCATGGGTGCTCTAGAGGCCAGTCTGTCAGCTCTCTCATTGCCATGTACCCCTGCATGACCAGGACAGTAGATCCACACCAGTTCTTGAAGACTTGAGTGTTCTATTGATGTTTTCCATTCCTGCCGCAGAGAAGTCCCATCCTGATTTCTCATCACGCACTACATACCCATCAGTGTACACAATGGCGTCATCATCCCCAGCATGATTACTTATCAGCTGATTAATCTCTAGCTCTGCTTTTCCATTGCCCCAAGATCTGCACTCTCTGCCAAGACTAATGATGACCTGCTGGTAGTTTATCCAGTTCTCCCCTGACTTACTCCACTCTTCCCCTTTGGATATATTTTCAACCCTGGTCACCTGACCAATCGCAGCCTCTGCCTGTGCCATCCATGACATACCCCTCTTTATTCTTGCTCCTTTGATATCAGCTACGTTCTCGTATAGGGGGTATCTTTTGTTGGTGGTTACCCGCATATAGGCTTTTGCCTGGGCCATCGCATATCTGGATCTAATCGACAGCAATCCGAGCATTTGTCTCATTGTCACAATGGGGGTATCACACGTACAGCCCAAAATTAGTCGCATCCCTTCACTTTGAATGCGTTCCAGTCTTTCACATTGTGACACTGACAGCGTGAGTATTCCTAGTCCATTCTCGATTACAGTTGACATTCAAAAATCCGGCCATCGATAATCCGGTTCCTTCAGATGTCCGGCATGGATTTCGGAGCGCATTTTTAAATTTACCGCATTGGCATGCCACTGTTTTCTGGAGCAGTGTCGTAGATTTTATTGAGATAGGTTAAAGATGTTTAAGGTCCCGTCTGAGCAGAGGTGATAATGGTAAACTATGTGAGAATAAGGGGTAAGAAATAGCTTTATTTTTCCCAAGGGGGTGAGAGTGTAAGAGAAAGGACAGTCTCTGGATTGAGTAAATGCTCTAACCCCAGCCTATCTCACGACAATATTTAACTAGACTCCCTTTCTCTCCTGGTACATATATATCAGTTACACTTCACTTACATATACACAATTCTGTGACATAATACGTACAGACGTGAACCAAGCTATGGATAACATATACTGGGCAGGGGTTTGACCAACACGATAGCTTAGGTTTTTTATGTTTATTATCTTAAAGAAATCACATACAACAATATTATCTATCAGAAGGTATAGTTTATAGACATAAAAAATGCAAGAACATGTATTAACCCAATAGGCTCTCCTCTACTGTAAAGGAATCCCAAAGTAGATCCTGACAGAGGTAATTAACCCAAAAGATTACAGTTAATAATAATATATATAGGGATAGACGATAAAGTAAAAGAACCAAGTCTCTAGTTAATTTATCCTGAAACAAAGAAGACAAGAAAATGATATAACAGTATTTGCGAACCCGAAAAGACTGAAGTGAGTATAATGATTATACAAAATATGAAATATTCATTTCTCTTTCTTACAGTCTGTCGGTCTGTGGCCACAAGCAATCAGCAATCACACTTACCTACTACTCTTTAACACATCTGTGTATCTTTGACATATTTCAGGGTGGTGCTATCCAAGGGACCCCAGTTCCTCCAAGAATGATTAATTTTTCCTAATGGGGAACGTCCGCTTAAATAATGCTAATATTATGTGTCAAAAAGTTCACGTCAGGTAGTGCAGGTAAATATATATATGCGATCAAAATGTTCACCATGGGCAGCGCACAGAACCGATATTTAAGGAAAATGTCTGGTGGGTACACTGTTAGAAAACCAATAAGGATAAGCAAAGGATCTCCTATCTGTTTTTATCTCTCACTCTGGGGTTCGGTGCCGGTTATGGACCCAAGTATTCCTTTTTCTGGATAAATCCACTTGAGAAAAGAAAAAAAAAAACTACGATAGTCAATATTCTGGAAACAATGTTTATATATATAGATATTTGGCCACCACAGGCGGATCAGATTTGCTGTGAACAATCTGGGTACTTTCTTGTCCAGTTCTGATGTTTTATTCTTTAAATGTTTATATGTGGGGACTCTCTCTGTAAGAAGACAAGAGAACCGCACAGATCCAAATTTAAGACCCAATAATATTTTAAGAATGTTTTTCTGGAGCTATTCAGACCGCTAGATCGCAGGGTTGATCGCCTAGATGTAGAAAAAACAAACATTATAACAATATCATTATTATATTCTACACTCGTTAGGTAAGACCTCTAGATCACTCCGGTATTAAATTATATTTAAAACCCACAAAACTTTAGTAATTCACAAAATTACGCATGATGAATAAAAGTATATTTATCTCTAATTATCAGTCGCCTAGCGTATATTAATTAATTTAAAGCGTCTCTTACTGGGGGAATAGCAAGAAATTAAATGTACTTATTACAGCTGGAACTATTTAATATGCTTATTTAATAAACAGAGAAATCCCAGTGAAAACATTAACACGTTAAGACACTCAAAATTCTAATATATATATATGATTACCGCCACGCAAGGACAAATAGACACTCTCCACGAATCTAAAAGGAATTATCTTTATATAAAACTCCAAGATTCGCGCTAGAAGATATCACCAATTCCTGGGGCAGACTGATAAAGAGTTTTCTAAAACTTCGCAAATATATTGAATCGGCCCCGCTGTCCCCCGGTCTGGCAAACGCACCTGCGAATTCTTCGACCATTCTATTATCAGGTGTTAAACAGAGGTTTCAGATCTCGGCTCTTGACATCGTAACCTGATCTCCGGGGGTCTGCCTCTCTGTGGGAATGTCAGTAAGAGATATCTCCGCGAGAGAAGACAACAAAAGGGCGAATGTCCAGATAACTTATGGCATACCAAACCAGCAATCGTGGGAATGACTCGAGTTGTTTAGAGTAAGAGAGGTTTAGTTGTAATTAAAGAGAGGCTCGATTTTCATACGTCACAGTCGTCCCCTCTTGAAGACATGAAACCGTTTCATGTTTCATTTATGACACTGGAGCTCTCTTGATCAGTAACTTGCAGGTGATTGTTGTTTTCGCTTTCCACCTCCTCTTCCGTGCTCCAATTTCTACTCATAAAATCTGCTCCCACGTTCTGTTTTCCCGGAATGTATTCCACTTTGAAAGAGTACACGCTTAGTAGCAAGGCCCAGCGCATGATCCTCGCGTTGAATTCCTTATTCGCCCCAAGAAAAGCTAAAGGAGCGTGGTCTGATTGCACCGTGAATGTTACTCCGTAAAGATATTCATGGTATTTCCTTATGCCATGAACAAGTGCTAGACACTCTCTTTCGACGGTGGAATAGTTACGTTCTGCAGCATTCAGTTTACGACTGCCATACGCAACTGGAAATAACAGATTCGGATCGGTGTCATCTGCTTGGAGCAGGGTTGACCCGATGCCCTGACCCGAAGCGTCGACCCGCAATATAAAAGGTTTCTTGAGGTCAGGTAGTCTCAAAATGGGGTATTCAGACAATTGACCTTTTAAAGTGACGTAAGCTTGTTCGCACTTCGAATCCCAAATAACCTTGTCCGGGCGCCCTTTTTTGTAAGGTCAGTAAGGGGTGCCGTTAGCCCGTTGAAATTCTTGATAAATTTCTGATAGTAAGCACACAGTGATAGAAAAGAACGGGTGTCTTTCTTCGTTCGGGGTCTTTTTGCTGCAACTATTTTCTCAATGTTCTTGGTAACTGGCCACATGCAGCCTTGAGAAATGGTATGTCCCAGGAAGTCTAGCTTTTGAAATCCGATGAGACATTTGCTTGGTCTGGCTATGAGACCAGTTTCCTGTAGTCGCCTGAAGAGCATAGCAACCGTAGCAATATGTTCATCATAGTTTTCCGATGCAATTAATATGTCATCCATGAAATTATGGATATGGGGACTTTGCAAGGGTTCTAAAAGCTTCCTCATCATTCTGGTGAAGACTCCTGGTGCGTTGTGCAATCCGAACGGCATTACGTTGAAAATGTAGTGTCCTTCACTGGTGCTAAAAGCTAACAAAGGCTTAACTTCCTCCTTGACTGGTATTTGGTAGTAACCTTTACTCAAGTCAATCTTTGAGAAAATTCTTGCCTTGCTAAGCTTAGTGAACAGCTCAGAAGCGCTCTGTAGAGGTTCGGGCTGGAATTCCGTTACTGTGTTAAGTAAACGGTAATCTATGCACAGCCGAACTTCCTTATTGGGCTTCTGTAACAGTACTACACTCGAACTGTAAGGAGAGGTAGACTCACTGATAATTTTGGCTTGACATAGCTTGTCTATCTCTCCGCGTAGTGCATCAGCTTTAGCGTACGGAATGGGGTAAACTCTGGTTCGAACAGGGGTCTCGTTGGTCAGTTTCATATCGAATTCTATGAGATTTGTTCGACCAGGTACATCCGTTAAGACTGCAGTGTACTGTTTCAGTAGCGCCCTGGTTTCTGTCTGTTGTGCTTCCGAGAGATTTTCGCCGACTTTGACATCTTTGAAAGATTCCGTTTGTTGCAATGGATACTCCATGCAACTATCCTCATCTTCCTCATCTTCCGTCGCTATGGCGACCGCCAGGAGATGTTCGGAGGACGGCACCGGTCTTTCCAAGTATTTCCTTAGCAGATTTACGTGGTAGACCTTCTCCTTTCCTTTAATAGAGATCTTGTAGTTAGTGCGGGAGATCTTTTTAAGGACGGTAAACGGCCCTTGCCATCCGATGCGAAGATTGTTGTTTCCGGTTGGAAGTAGCAACAAAACTTTCTCCCCTGGTTGGAGTTCTCTCTCTTTCGCTGCTTTATTGTATCGTTGAGCGTGCTTTGCGCGTGCTTTCTTAAGGTTGGTTTTTGCTAGGTCCCATCCTAGTTGTAACCTTTCCTTGAGATCTTATACATATTTGCTTGCTGAGACGACTGTCTCGTCAGCCTTATGGTCTGTCAGGGACCGAAGTAAGGCTTCTAGCGGCCCCTTAATAGGTCTGCCGAATAAAAGTGTAGCTGGTGGAAATCCTGTAGATGCCTTGGGAACCTCCCTGTAGGCGAATAAGGCTGCAGGAATGAAAAGGTCCCAATCTTCAGGTTCCTCTTGTCCCAGCTTACGTAACATCATGGTGAGGCTGCCGTTAAAGCGCTCCACGAGCCCATTTCCGGCCGGATGGTAGGGGCTTGTGTGGATGTGTTTGGCCCTCAAGATCTTAAAGATCTCCTCCATTAACAGGCTACGGAATTGGGATCCATTGTCCGTCAAAACTTGTTGAGGGAATCCCAACCGTGTAAAGATTTGCACCAGGGCTTCTGCGGCATGCTTGGAATCTGTGCATGTTAGCGGTACAGCTTCGGCCCCCATTGTGCAAGTGTCGACTAAGGTCAGGATGAACCTGTTCCTTCTTTTGGTCCTTTCCAGGGGTCCAATGATGTCGACAGCAACCCGTTCAAATGGAGTCCCCACAATTGGCATTTGCCCCATGGGTACTGGGGGTGTCAAGTGCTTGGGTGCTACCCGTTGGCACTGGGCGCAGGATTTCACATACCTGATAATGTCAGAGTTCATTCCTGGCCACCAATAGTGGGTTTTTATTCGCTGAATAGTGGCGTTTTGTCCCATATGTCCGCTAAAGGGAAGAAAGTGCCCCATTTCTAAGATCTGGCTTCTGTACTGCTTCGGTACTAGGAGCTGGTTATGCCCTTGATCAGGTTTGCCCGTTCTGCGATACAGTACACCATCCTTAGAGAAGATGTCTCCGTTGTGTCTGGGGTCCTTAGCCATGGGCAGTTTCCTAAAGCAGGGCTCCAAGGTAGGGTCCTTTTGTTGCGCCTCTTTTAGTTCCATAGGTAACAAATTTGGCGCAGGCTCCCGTTCCTTCTGGGCTTGCCCTCTTGTGGTTACTGCTGCCACAATCGGCTCTTTCGGTCTCCCAATAAACACGTATCTACATCCGAGTATAACTGGGTAGATAGGATCATCCATAATGGCCGCTTTAATAACACCTCTGACAAAATCAGAGTGTATTTCTACCAGTGCGATAGGAAGCGTCCTGGGTGCATCACTCTTGAAAACTCCACTAAGTTTGACGGTGTCTTCTGTCTCTTGACCGGGTTTGACCAGGTGCCTTGCGACTATACAGTCAAAGGATAAACCCGTGTCAAAAAGACAAGATGTTGAAGTCCCGTTGAAAATAACAGTTCCTCGCGTTGAGGGCCTCTCCCCCTCAGGTTGAGAATCACTGACATTGATTCTTCCTTGCGAGGCTGTTTGCAAGCATCCGATGCGGTTTGGCCCGGTGTGCTTGCCCTGATCAGATGTCCCGTGCGCAGGGGTTTCCCCTTTGTCACCCTGTCCTTTCTGGCCACGCTGCCACGTAGGATGGTGGGGTTGATCAGGATTGTTGTGGGTGGGATATCTGGTTTTGAAGAATTTCGATTTTTCCCGTGGAAGATGTTGGGGTACGGCTTCTCGTTGGTTATGGTAATGGGAAGAATGGGAAGACTGCTCTAGATTATTTTTTCGAGCAGGCTCATCTGTCGGTTTGCGTTTGGTGCTGGGAAGCTCGGCCATAGCATTTATGTACCGTTCAGACTTACTGAGAATGTCATCTAACTTGACTGCGCCTTGTTCAGCCAGGAATCTACGGGTTTCACTTGACAAAGTGGTTTTTATTTGTTCTATAAGAACGAACTCCTCAAGACCTTCGTAGGTGAGAGGGAGCTCGGAAAGCTCCATGCACTTTGTCAAATATCCCTTCAGCCGTGAAGAAAACTGCTGAAATGTTTCAGTGCTCTCCTTTCTGCTGTTTCTTAACATTTGTAGAAACTTACGAGCGTTCATTTCGAAACGCTCCAGTAAAGCCTTCTTTAGCATGTCGTAGTTGTCTTGACTGCTTCCCAGTTTCATGTAGACTTCATAAGCACTACCTTTCAAAGCCTGTGAAAGCTTTAGGCACCACCGGGAACTCTCTAACCCGTACAGATTTGCCATTCTCTCAAACTTTTCTAGAAACGAGTCAATTTTCTCATTGGGGCTTGGGAAGGGTTCCAGGGCGAAAGACATAGCTGTGAGTTGGGGAGAATGAGTGCTGGAGTGATCAGTTAACGATGAATGGGGAGATGACGGCTCTCCATTGCTGGAAGTAGAGGCAGCCCCACGACTTTGGACTTCTAGAGCCTTAAGCGCCAACTCGTACTGTCTCTCCTCTCGTTCCTCGTATTGTCTCTCCTTCTCTCTTTCATTTGCCCTGCGAGCTTCCATCTCTGTCTCAATCTTTTTCTGCTCTAATAGAGATTGACGCTCTTCCGCTTCTTTCCTATCCGCTTTATCTTCCTTCTCTCTAGCTTCTGATACTTTTTGCTCCGCGTCATATCAGTCAAGTTCTGTGTTGACGAACGCGGTCACTTCCTCTCCTTGCAATCCTGTCTCCCTTGCTTCCTCTCTCAGTATAGTCCTAAGTTTTACACGCTCAGCCATGTTAGAGAACTGAATGCCACTCACCCGAGGAAAAACGAAGGAAAGAAGGAGAAAAACTATATCCTTAGCCGCTTACGAGAAAAACCAACAAAGATGTTATTCTTTACCCTGAGATACCTCCTCCTGTTATCAGTTTACTAATCTATCGCTGTTATCTCTGGCACTAAGGCTCCTAATACAGACGACTTAATCCAAAAGTGGTAGATCAGATGACCTGGAAAAACTACTATTACTAACGGTGGAGAAAATTTTTTTATTTAAAAAACAATTTAAGGAGAAAAAAAAATTTCCTTAAAAAATTTAAACTCCACCCCAAAACTCGCCCACTGAAGTCAGTTAAGAGAAGGGACGTTATTAACTTGACTAAAAAGTCAGAACAAGCCGTCCTTTGCTTAGCTCAACTCTGCTGCTTCCAAAAAAAAAAAACCCTAGTGATTGATAAACAATCACGCGAAATAGCGGTCTGTTACAAAATTAACAAATATCATATATTCAACAAAGATTATTATCAAAACAAGTTTCCCGTAACTATTGCTGTGGAAAGAAACAAATCCTATATGTGTGTATGGTCAAACACCCAGTAACTAAGAGCGTTGTCTAGGGGGTAATTATTTATTCCTTAAATCACAATACAAACTCACAACACACTCTATCTAGATGAAACTTCTGATTCAGTATCAGACTTTAGTCATTTATCTAGACTCAAACTTGGATCTTAATCCCGCGACGAGCCGACCATTTATGTCGTAGATTTTATTGAGATAGGTTGAAGATGTTTAAGGTCCCGTCTGAGCAGAGGTGATAATGGTAAACTATGTGAGAATAAGGGGTAAGAAATAGCTTTATTTTTCCCAAGGGGCTGAGAGTGTAAGAGAAAGGACAGTCTCTGGATTGAGTAAATGCTCTAACCCCAGCCTATCTCACGACAATATTTAACTAGACTCCCTTTCTCTCCTGGTACATATATATCAGTTACACTTCACTTACATATACACAATTCTGTGACATAATACGTACAGACGTGAACCAAGCTATGGATAACATATACTGGGCAGGGGTTTGACCAACACGATAGCTTAGGTTTTTTATGTTTATTATCTTAAAGAAATCACATACAACAATATTATCTATCAGAAGGTATAGTTTACAGACATAAAAAATGCAAGAACATGTATTAACCCAATAGGCTCTCCTCTACTGTAAAGGAATCCCAAAGTAGATCCTGACAGAGGTAATTAACCCAAAAGATTACAGTTAATAATAATATATATATAGGGATAGACGATAAAGTAAAAGAACCAAGTCTCTAGTTAATTTATCCTGAAACAAAGAAGACAAGAAAATGATATAACAGTATTTGCGAACCCGAAAAGACTGAAGTGAGTATAATGATTATACAAAATATGAAATATTCATTTCTCTTTCTTACAGTCTGTCGGTCTGTGGCCACAAGCAATCAGCAATCACACTTACCTACTACTCTTTAACACATCTGTGTATCTTTGACATATTTCATATCCAAGGGACCCCAGTTCCTCCAAGAATGATTAATTTTTCCTAATGGGGAACGTCCGCTTAAATAATGCTAATATTATGTGTCAAAAAGTTCACGTCAGGTAGTGCAGGTAAATATATATATGCGATCAAAATGTTCACCATGGGCAGCGCACAGAACCGATATTTAAGGAAAATGTCTGGTGGGTACACTGTTAGAAAACCAATAAGGATAAGCAAAGGATCTCCTATCTGTTTTTATCTCTCACTCTGGGGTTCGGTGCCGGTTATGGACCCAAGTATTCCTTTTTCTGGATAAATCCACTTGAGAAAAGAAAAAAAAACTACGATAGTCAATATTCTGGAAACAATGTTTATATATATATAGATATTTGGCCACCACAGGCGGATCAAATTTGCTGTGAACAATCTGGGTACTTTCTTGTCCAGTTCTGATGTTTTATTCTTTAAATGTTTATATGTGGGGACTCTCTCTGTAAGAAGACAAGAGAACCGCACAGGTCCAAATTTAAGACCCAATAATATTTTAAGAATGTTTTTCTGGAGCTATTCAGACCGCTAGATCGCAGGGTTGATCGCCTAGATGTAGAAAAAAAAAACATTATAACAATATCATTATTATATTCTACACTCGTTAGGTAAGACCTCTAGATCACTCCGGTATTAAATTATATTTAAAACCCACAAAACTTTAGTAATTCACAAAATTACGCATGATGAATAAAAGTATATTTATCTCTAATTATCAGTCGCCTAGCGTATATTAATTAATTTAAAGCGTCTCTTACTGGGGGAATAGCAAGAAATTAAATTTACTTATTACAGCTGGAACTATTTAATATGCTTATTTAATAAACAGAGAAATCCCAGTGAAAACATTAACACGTTAAGACACTCAAAATTCTAATATATATATGATTACCGCCACGCAAGGACAAATAGACACTCTCCACGAAGCTAAAAGGAATTATCTTTATATAAAACTCCAAGATTCGCGCTAGAAGATATCACCAATTCCTGGGGCAGACTGATAAAGAGTTTTCTAAAACTTCGCAAATATATTGAATCGGCCCCGCTGTCCCTCGGTCTGGCAAACGCACCTGCGAATTCTTCGACCATTCTATTATCAGGTGTTAAACAGAGGTTTCAGATCTCGGCTCTTGACATCGTAACCTGATCTCCGGGGGTCTGCCTCTCTGTGGGAATGTCAGTAAGAGATACCTCCGCGAGAGAAGACAACAAAAAGGCGAATGTCCAGATAACTTATGGCATACCAAACCAGCAATCGTGGGAATGACTCGAGTTGTTTAGAGTAAGAGAGGTTTAGTTGTAATTAAAGAGAGGCTCGATTTTCATACGTCACAAGCAGTTTATGTTTTGATGCAGCTGTTGGGTCTTGCTTGCACGTGTTAACAGGCATTCCTGCTCATTTTATCATTTATTGGCTGCTGTATAGCCCCATTATGGATTCATCAAATAAAAGAAGTGGTGTAAAACGTAAACATCATGCATTTTCGATCGCAGATAAAGTGTACAGGTAGTCATTTTCTGTTAAATATATACAGCATATATAACCATAAAAAATCCGGCATTTACAAAAATCCGGCACTCCTCAGGTCCGGAGGTTGCCGGATTTTTGAATGTCTACTGTACTGAAATCACGAGCTGATGATACAGGAGAAACAGTAGTCTCTGTTCCAAGCGCGCAGCAGCCATTGTTTTTAAGGCTGCCAGTCCTCTCTTGGACTTCTGTATGATCAGTTCGACATGATACTTGAATGATAGCCCACGATCGCTCCCAGATACTTCAGCCTGTCTTGCCTTTCAATGTTCTGCCCATTGAACGTGATGTCTGGAAGGTCTGCTTTCATTATAGAGTTGTTCAAAGAGCACCACATCACACAAGCCATGTTGGGATTGACCTTTGATCCGCTGTTCTCACACCATTTAGAAACCACCTGTAGTGTCTCTTGTATGCCTTGAACCATTTACTGTCTGTCTGAGCCAGTTCTGTACATAAGAATGCCATTGATACCGACGTGGCGTTCCAGTCATAATAGTGTACCATAAGGAAGATCCGGATTATATAATAACAATAATCCATCAAAAAGAACTACTGGCAAACGCAGTGCCCATAGTTATAGGCCTCAAATATATATGACGTCTCAGCGCTCTTTAATTCATGTACATACGACTGCTGACCATTGCAGTACTAGTAAATAATAGGCCTGTAATATTTGACGTCTCAGCGCTCTTTAATTCATCCATAAGACTGCTGGGGAATCGCAGTACTAGTAAATAATAGGCCTGTAATATTTGACGTCTCAGCGCTCTTTAATTCATCCATAAGACTGCTGGGGAATCGCAGTACTAGTAAATAATAGGCCTGTAATATTTGACGTCTCAGCGCTCTTTAATTCATCCATAAGACTGCTGGGGAATCGCAGCACTAGTAAATAATAGGCCTGTAATATTTGACGTCTCAGCGCTCTTTAATTCATCCATAAGACTGCTGATAAATAATAGGCCTCACCAATATATGACGTCTCAACGCAGTTTAATCCATCTAGAAGACTGCTGATAAATAATAGGCCTCACCAATATATGACGTCTCAACGCAGTTTAATCCATCTAGAAGACTGCTGATAAATAATAGGCCTCATAATATAAGTCGACATATCAAGCAGTGTCTTTAATCCATCTAGAAGACTGCTGATAAATAATAGGCCTCATAATATAAGTCGACACATCAAGCAGTGTCTTTAATCCATCTAGAAGACTGCTGATAAATAATAGGCCTCATAATATAAGTCGACACATCAAGCAGTGTACAGGCTTCCCTCGAAAACACTGGGCTGATTTCTCCAGTCACGCCCAGGACACAAACTCTTCAAAAATGTACATAATCTTTAAACACCGGCCTGTATACTCAAAGGCCTAAGAAACATCTCCTTAGCTAATACATCTCATCTGGGATAATCACACATAATATATCTCAGCATAAATGCATGTACACTGGTACACATTGAAAAACACTTTACATCTCTCCAGTGCACTCGCCCAGTATACACTGACACCAAAAACATTCTTCCCTAGAACACCCCAGCCAATCACAAAAGCCTGAGGCTAACTTTCCGAGAACTTTCGCTCACAGCTCAAAAATAGCTTAGAACACTTAACTCACGTGGAACTCCGCCACCGTGACAAGCATTCTGAATCTCGAAGATTCGAATGCGATACTCATATTTTTTTAAAATAAATTAACAGCTAGACAACAGCTGTTCAAGTGGAATAACCACTATAATCTATGGTACATCCGAGACTCATAACGATTACTGCCCTTGCTTAAATTTGGACTTATCAGTTTACACCACCGCCCGGGGAAAAAAATGATAACATCATTTTTTTGAAAACATTACTGAGCCAAAAAATAAATGGGTGATTAAGCTCTAATCAGGAAAATTAATCAACCTGTTAAGTCCAAATACTATATATCATCCAAAAAATATCAGCATTATTAGTAAAGCAGAAAACAAAGCATACAAAATAATCAGCTAAGTCTACCAAAATAATCTGCTTTCAACAAAGTTATGTCCATACACATAGAATTAACCTAACAATATACATGATTCAAGTATCAGTATAGTAGGATGAATAAGAATACAAATAATATCAAGTGACATATAAATGCAACATGAAAGTATAATGCACATATGAACCGCTACCGAATAGTCAGTAGAAGAAATGGACTAAAATGAAGAATAATCAGGACAGACAAAAGAAAAACATAGATATGTCTGTAGAGAACGTATTACATCGTAATAACCATTTGATCAAAAACGTATTATATAAATACATATAATGATGACAAGAAAGTATAGGACATAAAGACAATGTACGTGTATATCTAACAACCACAAAAGAAAGCTGTAGATAAACGAAGCACAATCTAACCTTAACCCAGTTATCCAACTTATTCATAAGTAATAATGAACCATCAGACATTATACACAAAAAAATAATACCGTTATAAATAAACTCGAACTAACGCATCATCAAGCGTTAAGTAATAAAAAAAAACACATCATTACTCCCTCTAGCGCACAGTTAAGCGCAGGGCACCGAAAAAAATGTTACAATCTTAGAAAACATTTTCCAAAAAGTAAAAAACAAAAATATTTCATAACGCTAAGTTAAATAAAAATGGTATTTAAAATTTTTTTTTTTTTTAACTTTACCTTACATTAATAAACCAACAATGTAATTAGCTTACAAAATGTATGACATACAAAATTCTTATACTTAAGCAGACACAAAATCAAAACAATCTGCTGGGAAAATGATGCATGTCTAAATTGCAAGAACAAAAAATCACATTATTTTAAATTCACAGGTGTTATTCTTTCGAAAAAAAAACTCAGAAACCAATGTTTCAGAATATATTCTCAACTTGCAATACAAAATTAACTCTGATATAATCAAACTATATTTCCAAAATTATGTTTCACAATATAATGGTTACTACATAATGTCTTAGAATGCTAATACGTAAATAAACATGACATCAAAACATAAGAAAGAATTTTAAATTTAGTGAGTACAGAGACTCTCTAAAGATGACTACTGCACCATACCTAGCTAATGAGGTTGTGCATTGGGCTGACAAACTCATCATGCATATAAAACAGTCCTAATAACCATCGCTGCAAAAACACATCAATGTTTGATGTATCAGCTCTCGTAGCGCTAAACTCATCACGGAGCATAAAGGTCAACCATAAATTGACTAAATGAGCATAGTCTTCTGACTAGCGTGCGTAAATACTATAGTCCACTGCTTTTGTCAAAAAGTTACCGAGACAAGTCACTCGCAAATAATATCTTACACCTTACTGCGCTAATAATACACACAATATTCGTCATAACACAATAGTGTAAGAATAATATGAAAATAATTGTTGCATCATCAAAACATCGTCGTACAAAAAATAAATATGTGCATAAAATAGTGCATAAAAAATGAGATTACGCATTATCTAATAGAAATTATATGGTATCTTAATACATTTCTATATAATATCCTATATTTATACGATACAATAATATCTATATCTTAAACAATGTTGAACAGGCAATAATTCTAGCCGTGTTGAATAGTCTCATAAACTTGGCAAGATAACCGCATACAATTCAGAGTCAACTTGCTATCCGGTTTCACTTGGTTCCACATGGATACAAGGTGGCATACCTTACTCTCTCTGTTAATGTAACAGCGGAACATAGACTTTCATTGCAAAGCTGTCGCTGTGAAAATATACAAATGAAAAAAATTCTATTCACAGTCCGAGTTAACGATGTAAAACGGAAATTAACGTTACATTTACCTAATACTGTGGCTTGTATGAACATGTAGCCCTTTTACCGATCAACAAGCCTTCCCTTGACACGTGTAAACACCACAGGAGGCTTATGGGGCAGAAAATGATCGTAGCTCAAGGTCGTCGCTATTGGATGCTGAAAAAAATTTGCTACCCTCATAACAGCGAGATACTCTCTCAAAACCACAAGCAGTTGTATTAGAGACTCTATTTCTATTATTATTACCTTGTTTATCAATTACTTTCGGCCTTTGATGAGAAAAGTTAACATAGTTGCCATTATCATTTCTCTTTTGATAAAAATATCTGCCAGATTGTTTTTGTTGACTTCTAGACTTATTATCGTGAGATTTGTAATCTTTCCTGTAATCATTTCTACCATACTTTCCAAAATCTTCAGAACCAAAATATTTAGATCTGTTAAACTGTTTCTGGTTTCTTGGAGAAGACAGATTACAATTTGCTGATCTCCCTTGATAATGTTTAAAATCTGTATCATCTTTCCTGTCAAGATTGTTTTTCTTCTTTTCTGTGGCAGCGTGCTTAACCTCTGAATCAGTAATAGGAATAATAAAATCCTTATGATTACTAACATATTGAGTATTACTTTGGGCACCAGTCCTACTAGTCTCGTCCCTTATTATGTTTTTATGAGGCTTTCCAACTTTAGATACAAGGTTAGTTTTTTGAACTTTGACATGAAATTTATCCTTGTCTTTACTGTGATGTACAGAATCAAGTATCACAGTAGAATTAACCTTGTTGGCCTGTCGCCATGAATTATTAATATTACTAGAATAGTCACTAGTACGATGAAAATTATATCTGCCACGCAAGGATTTCCGCTCACCACGTTTGATGTTAGTATTGTCATCGAGTGTCTGTTGCTGACTCGACGTTTTTATGACGTGTTGATAACCGTCTTTCTGTCTAACGTTGTCAACACTGACAGTAGACAGCATTTTTCTACCTAAAATTATATCAACCAAACCGTCCACTCTTTCCCTTAATTCCGTAACTTCAATATTTTTAAGTGAAATCTGTTCACTTTGTTTCTTAATTACGTCATCGAATGTCAAAACTCTACATCTTTCCTCCGCTAGTAATTTCTCAATCTTAGCTAATTTATCCTTCTTCATTATTAACTCTTCCAATCTCTTCTTCTCTTCTTTTTGTGCTAAATTGGCTGCTGAAGCTGGTGCAACTGTATCGGCTACAGCAGCAAACTTTAATGGGTCCTTTAAGAACTCCTTGGTCCTTTCTGCTTCCTTGAATGTGTAGTCCGTTTCAACAGCAATAGCCAACAGGCGTTTGAACCCGTTGATCAATGAATGTGGGGCAGAGGAGGCTGTTGGGTAGCCACTACACTTTTCCCTATTTGTTGCCTGAACTCTCAATTTCTCATGTATCTCCTTCTTTTCTTTCAATTGGCAACTGAGAATATCATTATCATCTAACACATTATGAAGCATTTCTATGTAAGTCTTCTCACGAACATTGCTCTCAACCTTCAACTTGTCATTCATCTCTTTCTGTTCTTGAAGTTTGTGCGTGAGATTAATAGTTTCGCCTTGTTTATCTCCGAGCCTAGCTTCCAAGTATTCAATCTTGCACAATGCCGAATTTAATGCTTCTTGCCCTCTTTCAAGATCCAAGTTTGATTTATATAAATCACTTTCAAGTTTAGTAACTGTTGCGTGTAATTTACTCTCTTTAGCAACACTTTCTAAAATCTTTGCCCTTTCCTGAAGCGCACTTTGTTTAATGCCTTCTATATGCTCTTCATCCCTTAACTCCTCTTTCTGTTCATCAGAAGTATGGTTGTGGATTATTTTGAACATACTTTGCACTATATGTCCGTGTTCAAGCTCAATATACTGTCGCAAAAACAGACGAAGGTGCCGTATCAAATTCACCAAATCCTTGGCCATTACCAAATTGCAAACAAACTTAAAGTTATTTTTAGCAAATAACTCCAGGGATGTTGACACATTAATCAAAAGATCATCCATTCTCCAAGTCGCGCACCTCTCAATCCCTTACCATCTCTACCTACTACCAATGCAGACTCCAACATAGGCCTTATATCTGTAGGGTACGTATTACGATCCATGGTGATTCACTCACCAAGTCCACTGTATATATATATTCACCAGTTATAATTACCACAAGTCTATGTCCCTAAAAATTCGAACAATTACCTTTTCAGCTCACAAAGCTAGATATCCTTTCAAGTAATTGCAAATATAAGTTAATCACTGTATACCATAGTAGCATAAGTTCATGTGCATAGAACCTTTGTAAAAGTATATACCAATATGAGGGATAACTTTATGTCAATTTGAGTGATGTCAATATTATGTGAAATAGCCTTAAACACTCATGCATCAAAGTCTTACAATAAGTTACAAACAACTAACATATTATATAGACAATAGGAATCACGGTTACAAAGACAAGGTACTACAAAACAAACGATAACGTTCGCAGAAGTCAACTGAACAGTAAGGCTTAACTAAGGCAAAAAATTTTACATAGCATGTAATGATAACCGCGAATAGTGGCAAAACAATAACAACACCGTGTATAAACGAAAATGTGTATAAAAACTAAAAGATAGGAAATAGAGAAAAACGCTCACAAACAAATTAATCAATAAACTAAAAAACAGAGAAAAATACTATGAGAACCACAATGAAACGGTACGTCACAACTACACACTTACTTGTCCCAAGAGACAACTAGTAACCTAAACTTCGGTAAGGTTTGTAATCTTAAACCGGAATTGTCACAGAATTGACAGTTACTAACCAAATCCTAAAGAATGCTTATGAAGCCCTGGGTAAACTGGGATATAATCTTCATAAGTAGACATGAAACATAGAATATTTAACATGAAATACTCATTATAACAAATAGTACACAATATATATAGGAAGACTTGTTGACACAAGATAAAATGGCACAGTTTTCACAATATAAACCACTTATCTTCAATAAAGGGAAATACGCCCGTCCAAAACGCTGAACATAACAACGTCTGCTGAGGAAAACAGTTCACCGCCTAAGGTCACCGCAGCTTGACACTTCTCACTTCAAGTCCTTTGTCCTTGCTAAGGTCTGTGTGCTCGTAAACTGCAAGGTAAACAGCAACTGTATTACTATCAATCATCTACTTGAGGCACCCGTGTAGAATGACTGCATATCAGCTTGAATTCCCTCTGTAACTGTAGGGGTACACAGTCTGTCAATCTCGTTGATAATCCACTTGAAAGGAAGTACTTGACATCTCTTGTTTACTATGATGGTAAACTTCTGTAATTACGCCACCAAAATACTGGCACAGCTCACTTGAAAACTTCAATTCAAAAACAGAACTGAATCATGAAGCATATCTTGGCAATGGAAATGTTAGATATGCTATATTCCTCTATGTAGATGGGTATTAATAAGCTGCACTCCATCAGATATGTTACCGCCTAGTTATGCTCAACGTCTGTTTTGGGGTAAGACTTCTATAGTAGGCATCACACCATGTAAGTTTGAAAACAACCATTATTGCACCCGTAGTTGGTGATGTCATCCCTGTAAAGTTTGATAATGATGATGGATTCTTAAATGCGCCATACAGCATAGAAGAAAGTCACATAACGCAGATGACGTGGGATCACGTCCGAAAGTTTTGGCCACGACTGTTGCCGCTAGGCTTATTGATTGCCGCCACTGTAACAATCAGTATTTGTTGCAAAACGATGTTGCATCCACTGTTGCAGATGAAGTGTACAATTGCTAACCATAGAGTAGTCGAATACCAAGGTTGCTATATATTATATCACGCCACACAGGCCCTTATTATAAATGTCGTAAGTTCGATCCAACTTGAACTGGAAACCACCACTGATACCGTAACAGCTGGTGTTCCAGTCATAAATAGTGTACCATAAGGAAGATCCGGATTATATAATAACAATAATCCATCAAAAAGAACTACTGGCAAACGCAGTGCCCATAGTTATAGGCCTCAAATATATATGACGTCTCAGCGCTCTTTAATTCATGTACATACGACTGCTGACCATTGCAGTACTAGTAAATAATAGGCCTGTAATATTTGACGTCTCAGCGCTCTTTAATTCATCCATAAGACTGCTGGGGAATCGCAGTACTAGTAAATAATAGGCCTGTAATATTTGACGTCTCAGCGCTCTTTAATTCATCCATAAGACTGCTGGGGAATCGCATTACTAGTAAATAATAGGCCTGTAATATTTGACGTCTCAGCGCTCTTTAATTCATCCATAAGACTGCTGGGGAATCGCAGTACTAGTAAATAATAGGCCTGTAATATTTGACGTCTCAGCGCTCTTTAATTCATCCATAAGACTGCTGATAAATAATAGGCCTCACCAATATATGACGTCTCAACGCAGTTTAATCCATCTAGAAGACTGCTGATAAATAATAGGCCTCACCAATATATGACGTCTCAACGCAGTTTAATCCATCTAGAAGACTGCTGATAAATAATAGGCCTCATAATATAAGTCGACATATCAAGCAGTGTCTTTAATCCATCTAGAAGACTGCTGATAAATAATAGGCCTCATAATATAAGTCGACACATCAAGCAGTGTCTTTAATCCATCTAGAAGACTGCTGATAAATAATAGGCCTCATAATATAAGTCGACACATCAAGCAGTGTACAGGCTTCCCTCGAAAACACTGGGCTGATTTCTCCAGTCACGCCCAGGACACACACTCTTCAAAAATGTACATAATCTTTAAACACCGGCCTGTATACTCAAAGGCCTAAGAAACATCTCCTTAGCTAATACATCTCATCTGGGATAATCACACATAATATATCTCAGCATAAATGCATGTACACTGGTACACATTGAAAAACACTTTACATCTCTCCAGTGCACTCGCCCAGTATACACTGACACCAAAAACATTCTTCCCTAGAACACCCCATGCCAATCACAAAAGCCTGAGGCTAACTTTCCGAGAACTTTCGCTCACAGCTCAAAAATAGCTTAGAACACTTAACTCACGTGGAACTCCGCCACCGTGACAAGCATTCTGAATCTCGAAGATTCGAATGCGATACTCATATTTTTTTAAATAAATTAACAGCTAGACAACAGCTGTTCAAGTGGAATAACCACTATAATCTATGGTACATCCTAGACTCATAACGATTACTGCCCTTGCTTAAATTTGGACTTATCAGCCATCTGCGAAAGTTAATGTTCGTCCCAGTCCTGTTGGTTGAAAGGTTGCTACTTTTGCTGTGTAGATGTTAAACAGCACTGGTGATAGTGGAGAACCCTGGGGTAATCCCGGGCAAATGCGCATTGGTTCCGATGTCCATGTTCTCAAGCGAAATGCAACTGATCTCTCCATTAAGGCAGCTGCTATCCACCTTGTTATCCAAGGGTTTACACCACATTCCATTATACAGTCTATTAGGGTTGCAAAGTCCACACTGTTGTAAGCATCCTCTAGGTCAATTGCGACAGCCACCGTATCTCTTTTACCCTGGAATCCCTCGTACACATCGTCCTCAAACGTTCCAGCGTTACCCCATGTTGTTTTCATTGGCCTATAGCTACCCAGGGTATCACGAAGGATGTGTGCATTTTCGAGGTGGCTCATTACTTGTCTTGCAACTATCTTTTCAAGTAATTTACCATATGCATTCTGTAGTGTGATAATTCGAGAGCTGCTGAGCAGTGTGGGGTCTTTGCCAGGTTTAGGAAGTGGCCGAAGGTAACTGTGTAGCCAGTCTTCCGGCCCCTCAGCATTATGTATGCTGGTGTTGAAATCGCTCACTATATTTATAATGGCTGTGTCGTCGTGCTGTTTGATGTGATGGTATTGTACACCACCAGGACCCGGAGCAGTTTTTCTGCTGGTTTTCCTCTTCAGAAATGAGATTGAAGTATATCTGGCCCCTTAGGGTATTTTCCAGAACACTGTCCTTTATTTTCAGGCACTTTTATCACCGTTATCTGTTTGCTCCACATATCGATTGAAATAGGCTATTCCCTTCTCTTTGTCCGTCTTCAGGCGTAGTCCTGTGCAGATTTTGATATTAGGGATGGGTTGGCTAGCACATTTCCTATTCATTCTTAGGTGTAAGGACCAGAATGTATGTAGGGTTTTTCCCGTGCCCCCCTGTATCGCAGTCCTCCCACAATTTATCCTTGGCCTCCCTTGCCAAGTTCTTGAATCTATTAACGGCTCTTTGGTTTTTTTTTCTCCTTCATCTCTTCAACCTCTACCTCATTCATCATTCTTCTGTTTCGTGCTTTACGCCATTCCTTTGTTACTCTTTCCTTTTCTACCCACCCTTTTTCTACTGTCTTATTCCAGCAGGTAGGTTGGGTGAAAGGTGTTCTCGCTGTCTTTTGTTTGGAATTTTTAAGCAATGTGTGTAAAGGGTTATTACAGTCGAGTGGGCCTGTGGGATACTTGAAGGTCTGTTTAGGTTTCCTGTGTCTAGTGGTCCTACCCTTTGCAATGAGTATGACACTAGGTAGGTGATCACTTTCCTGTGCAACTAATAAATCCCAACGTGCCATGGTGATGGCAGCACTAGAGAATGCTAGATCTATGACACCATTTGTATCCCCAGGTATAGTTGCCAGTCTAGTTGGGCGTCCATCATTCAGAATGGCAAGGTTCATGTTAAGTAATGCCTGACTCTAAAGCTATACCCTGCCTATTTTCCGTGATGTCCCCCCACTCGTTGGATCTAGCATTGAAATCGCCAGCAATTAAACACCTTACGTTAGAATCTTCAGACAATTCCGCCAGAAAATTCCAACTACTCTCTTCTGTAAGATGGTCGACATGGGCATATAAATTGTAGACTCGCCACTCCTGATCGCCTATATTCACAGCAATCCCCTGCAATTCCCTATCCTCACTAGTTTGGGACCTTGTATACAGCCACGTATGAGGGAGCTCATGTTTTACATATATAGCTTGACCTCGTCTACAAAGCCCACATGGATTGGAGTAATATCTGTAGCCTGAACAATTGATAACACTATTGGCTTTTAAATGTCTCCTGGATCATAAGGATATCGAAATTCTAGATGATTGTTTGTATAATGGCTTCACGTTGATTGGCACTTCGACAATTTCAGTATCCTTTACGCACATATTTCATCGAGAGGCAATCTGCTTTCGTTCTGAACTTTCTCTATCCTGCCCTTCTTTTTCTCTCTCTCCTCTTCTCTCCCCTACCTCTCCTTCTGCATTTGTATTTCCTCATTTCATTTGCTGCAGGTATCGAAGACAAAGCACTATCTATGCAATAGTGCTCCAACAATGGCCAAACATAAGTCTAAGAGTATAAAAATGAGGGTCTTCAAAGGTGTTAAGGGATAGAGAATTTGCCAGAATTTTTGCTCGGTCTATGGTTCATTGTTGTTAATAAAGATTTGATAATTCATGTATTTTGACTTGGCTTTCCTTACTTTTGATTTGGTTTGCAATGTCAAATATCATGGTAACCACTCTTCGTATCTGAAACTTTCTCCTTTCAAATTATTCAAATACTGAATAATGTTAACAATTGCTGGAACGAACTTGTATTAACTGGAGAAACTTCTTGACTTAGACGATTTTCCGAAATTTTAATAAACAGTAAGTACATACTCTCAACATCACAATTACAATAATGGCATGTATGCTCCACCTCCATCTCAGTCTTGCTTTCTCTAAGTTCGACTTTCTTAAATTATTCTTCAACTTCTTAATATACCTCTATATAATTTCATTCAATCTTTTCCTATATCATCGGGGTATTTAGCGTCCCGGCACATCAAATGTTTATATACATTAATCCATTAACATCGGCGGATGTGGCGTCCCGGCACATGAAATATTCACATATATTAATTCATTAACATCGGGGAATATGGCGTCCCGGTATATCAAATGTTCATATATATTTTGATCCATTGACCTCGTTTAATGTGGCGTCCCGGTATAACAAATGTTCATATGTATTTACTCGAACACATTTCTTTCTCATGGGAATTATCGTTGTCGTGAAGTCGGATTCAACAACCAGTCATTCTTTTGCCACACGAAACGCCATACGTTAGAAATAGAAGAATGCAGAGAGCAGAACCAATGAAACGCCGTCTTTATTCGGTTGTTTACAAATAACGATTACGTATTCAGCATGGAGGATCAAATCTGTGCAAATCAGTTGGATGTGGAATTTAACTACAGCTTTATGAGCGAAGTACATCATGGCAGAGGTCAAGAATACCATACTAGGAATGTTGCTCTACACGTCTGTGCAGAGACTTCCACAAATAATAGTATAGGAAGGGAGATATTTCTAGTGAAAGGCATCGACACATCAGGTTGGTCCATAATTTTGCTGTTTAGGCTATTCCTAGGAAAAGACGGTAGCATGTAATATAAAGACTATTATCTAGATGGATAAAGAATAATTCAGGGGATAGTTTAAGCCTAAGATGAAGGTGTCGTGAAAAATTCTAAATCCACATATCTAAATTAAAAATTAAATGTAAAGCCTAACGAATTAATTCTATAAAAGGAAAGAAGAATGGTAAAAGACCAGTGCTGTCACAATAGCGTACACCTGCGTTGTAGAACGCCATAATGACTGAACCCGAGATCCCCTTTTCCTACTTCGTCTGCATATTGTAACGCTTTCACGTTTGCTAGTAAAGCCTACTGCATCAACTACACGCGTTTAAAAAAAAAAAAATAAAACTGGTACTGTGTTTCTCAGAAAACCTTGAGATACGCACACTGCTTAATGACCTAGATTTAATATTACATTAATGTCATTATATACACTGCGTAAACTAAAAGACAGACGGACTTAAAAGAGAGAGAGAGAGAGAGAGAGAGAGAGAGAGAGGTACGGAGGAACGCATGCAATACTACCACCGTCTCGCGATATGAAATTAATGCCACCCCACGCGAAAGGCACGCAGGCTTGCTTTTTTTAAAATAAACAGGGACAAAAAACACTACCAATACGAGGTTAGGTTTTAAAAAACATGGTTAATGCTTATTAGGAAACATGACCCAATACTGTTTTACGTCTGAAATCCTGACTTTAGCCTGACAGTACAGAAGACACCCCATCGTATGGAAGTGAACGGGTGGTAGAAGAAAATACACATTTTGAACGCAGCCACTTAGCTCCATTAAACTTATATACTGAAGCACATTAAAAACGCACCACTATTATATATACAGATGCCGAGAAGCTGGCAAAAAAAAGTGTGGGAATGAATTTTCCCCGTGTTTGCCATGAGGTAGAGAGCGAATGGCTGCTGGAATGGAAAGTGCATGATTCAACCCACGGGTTTGTGTGCAGACTACATGAAAAGATGAAAGTTACACGTGCAACACGATTCCCAACAGCTATGACCCTGAAAATGTGTACGCGTTGTGGCAGTATACTCGGTATAAAAAGGCCGTTGAGACAAAACACCCTGTACATGTGCTTGAAATGCCACGACTATCTGAAAACGACCGCCAACGAGCCATTGGTATGTTGGAGACCGGAATGAGCTCGCGGGTCATTGCCAGAAGGATGAATTGCCACCACAGCACTATTGTACGTCTTAATGAACGTTACGGAACCACTGGCAGTGCCCGGGATAGACTTCGGAGTGGCCAACCACGAGTTACTACCCCTGCGCAAGATCGTCATATTGTGCTGAGTCACCTAAGGAATCGTACTCTCCCGGCAAGTCAAACAGCAAGAGCAATAGTGGGTAGACATGGGCAAGTCTCTCGAATGACAGTCATAAGACGACTCAGAGATACAGGCCTTACTGCAAGACGACCTTATGTTGGGCCAAACTTGACTCACAGACATCGTCAGCAGCGCCTGCAATGGGCAGAGCAACATATCAGATGGACTAGACTGCAGTGGAATGCTGTCCTATTCACAGACGAGAACAAATTCAACATATCCTTTGCAGATGGACGTATGCGGATTTGGCGACGGTGTGAAGAGCGCTTTGCAGATTGCTGTGTAAACCGATTTCAAGGTGGCAGTATTCACATTTGGGGAGGATTCAGTTTTCACCATCGCTTGCCTCTTCACGTCTTCCGTGGAAATGTTAATGCTGTGACATATCGAGATGAGGTTCTGGATGCACTGGCTGCTCCTGCGTTCACAATTTATCCAGACTTGCAGCTTCTCCAGCAGGATAACGCACGTGCATTTTTTTGTATTTTTGGTTTTCTCCCTTGTCTGCACAGAATGCAATGAATTTCATAACAATCAAATGTACAAATTAATGACCAGCATGGATTCATAGGAAAATGAATAAAGATTCCAAATATGTAAACTTGTACACACTTATATTTATATTTCACACTCTGTTCCTGGATTATACAGGTGGTGCGTTTTTAATGTGTTTCAGTATATATTTGGGTGCCTTAGGACTTGCTGACAAAGAATATGTTAGGTGTTAAGCAAATAGTCTAATAATTAACAAATTATAGCCAAAATACTATAGTGGTGTTGTCTGACAACACAGGATCATATTTGCTCATAATGGCGTGTTTGGACACTGCTTTAGAGGAAATGAGGCCACCACGTTAAATCAGATTTGATTGGCTAGAATTACACTGACTAACAAAAAAAAAATTTTTTTTTTCTTTCTCTAACATTTCTATGTTTTTCTGGTCAATTTTAATGCGCTGTTTTTAAATCTGCAAACCGATTTTCTCTATCAGGTCGGGATCTCTAGAAATACGCATTTGAAGTTTTTTTAACAACGCATACAGTATTACAACATCAGTTGTACAAGAAGTATAACAGTTATGTAGGCTTGAATTTCTTTGCAGTCGACTTTCGTCGGTGAATGGCATGTGGTACATCGCGATGAAGCATCCAACAATAATCGGCAAGCATGGTCACACTCCACCGTCCTTGATAACGTGACTCCATTACGGCGATATCTTGATGGAATCGTTCTCCATGTTCATCGCTGACTTCGCCAAGGTTGTCAGGGAAAAAGTCAAGATGCGAATCGAGCAAATGGATTTTGAGGGACATGTTATAGCCCATAATTCTGTATGCATCTATGCACTGCTTAACAATATGCACATAGTCGACAGATTTGTGATTTCCCAGAAAGTTATCGACGATCGATTTGAATGCCATCCATGCGCGAAGTTCACTACCATGTAACAAGTTCTCGAATTGTTTGTCTGCAATAACTTTCCTAATCTGAGGTCCTACAAAGATACCTTCCTTTATCTTTGCATCGCTAATTTGCGGAAACTTTTCTCGAAGATAAGTGAAAGCTTTGCTCGTTTTATCTAACGCTTTTACGAAATTCTTCATGAGCCCCAACTTTATATGTAACGGTGGTAAAATGATGCTGTCTTTGTTAACTAATGGCTCGTGTATTACATTTTTATGCCCGAGCTGCATACACTCCCTGATAGGCCACACCTTTCTTGCATAATGTTCCTGTCTGTTGCGGCTGTCCCATTCACATAGGAAGCAACAAAATTTAGTATACCCAGTCTGCATGCCCGTGAGAATTGCAATGACCTTTAGGTCTCCACAAATCCGCCATTGGTAGTCATTGTACTTTATTTTTGCCAAAAGTATAGCCATATTGTCATAAGTTTCTTTCATATGAACAGAGTAGGCGACTGGAATTGATGAAAATAAATTTCCATTATGCAATAACACGGCTTTTAGACTAGTCTTGGAAGAGTCGATGAAAAGTCGCCATTCGTTGACTATGTGCTCATGACCGAGGTGCACCATTAGACCTTTTACATCTTTGCAATAGCAAATGTCATCATCCATCTCAAAGTATTGAACAAGTCCTCTGTGTCTATGACGAAATTTAGATATCGGAGTATTGGGCGCTAAAAGATTCCATTCTTTGAGTCGCGAACCAAGTAATTCCGCTTGTCCTTTGGTGAGAGCGAGATCACGTATTAGATCTGAAAGTTCTGAATGGTTAATTAAGTGAACACCATCATTCACCGGTACATAATCCGAGTCAGAATTAGTTTCTAAAGCAGGTAAACTATCACTTTCTGATGGTTCATTCACGTCCAACGGATATTGTTCTGGTGGAACTGGGATCGGACACGTGATTGGATCATGAGGCACTGGTTTCGAAACCGATTCAATATTTGGATAAACCACAGACTTTCTAGTTTTAAAAGTGAAACCATAGATATTTGTCAAGCAGAAGTAACAATCAGTAGCGTGATTTGTCGGTTCACGCCATATTACTGGCACTCCAAAAGGTATCGACTTATGCTTCGGCAATTTTCGTAACTAACCTGCCAATGTATTTGCACAAGTCGAACAAACTGCATTTGGCTTCCAAGATTTATTTGCATCATCAACTTTCGAATCGAAATAAAGTTCATATGCTTTCTTTAGCAATGGTGTAAAGTTTTTCTGGTGAACACGATCGGTAAAATATCCGTACACGTAACAGAACAGATCAGCCGAATTTCTACAACTTCTAGAAGCCATATTTCACTCAGAATTATTTCAAAATACAGTAACTATTTGAAAAATAGCGTAACATATGTCATGCATCTTTTAGCAGTATAAAAAGTAGAATTATTTTGCATTTTATTAATTTTTAAAAAGTTATATAGTAAAAATAACGGTTTCCCAAAAATATATTTATTCACAAATATCTTAAAAACCCGACGTGATAGAGATAAACGGATTTCAAATTTGAAATCAGCGCAAGAAACTGACCTAAGAACACTTATTCTTATATAAGAAAGAAAAATGTTGTTTGTCAGTGTTATATGTAAGGCGAAACATGATTAGTCGACTGCAAATACTATTTTTGGTTGTTAAGGGAAACGGTAGGAAGGGTACTTTTTTTCAAATGCTTTTGTAAACATGGTCTTATTGGCTAGACCATTTAATATAGTCAATTAGGAGCGTCGGTTCAGTGCCACTTATTGAAATTAAACTGTGTAGAAGCAAGTGCGCTGAGAACCAGTTCATTTTTTCTAATGAAAGCCTGGGACAGAGGCAGATCGGAATTGTGCCATAACTCATCGCCAGTCAACGTATTTGTTTAATATTTCCTTGAATTGTGGGACCGTGGTACTAACGTATTAAAGCAGCACCTGGTCTGAGTTTTGCTGAATCCAGAGGCTGGTAGCATACTCCATGGTCAAGATATCAACCAGTGTTGTTTCTCAAGGAAACGGTGAAGCAAGCGAGCAGTGGAGACTGTTTCCTGCCGCCCACACAGAAGTTAAGATTTCGTGGCCAGAGCAGCTCAATCTTGTGTATACCCTCCTCTAAAAGTGACTTTACCTTAAATCAAGAGGGACATTTATTTGTTTCAAATAAAAAGAAACTGTGAACCTTTCCAATATTATTTCCACCAGAAACAAACACTTGAAGTCATGATGACAAACAACAACCTAGCTTGAAAAGCCAGTATTACCTCATAGTACTACAGCACAACTTACAAACATATTGCAATAATAATATATGTCAATACAAAGATCCTATCTATAAATTGTGTACATACAACTTGTGATTACATTTGATTGTGATTCCTGATTCACTTTGTAGTTGAATCAGGATATCTATTATTGACAGGAATTAATACATATTTTAAAAGTTAACACTTGACTTATTAAGATAGTCTTATAGAGTGTTCTATGTATGTGAGTGTCACAGTGTTGTAAAGTATTGTGGATTAAATTAAATTGTTTATCTGTCTGTTGGTTGTTGTGAACTTACACTTCATCATTATCATAACCCTAGACATTCAACGTAGTCATCACAATATTCCAGAATAAGTCTGACTGAGGTATAAATGTGGTAGCAAAGTAAGGTCATCTGTAATACACCACACTTATTAGATACAGATACCTTCACAGCTGATCTCAGTCAGTACACTAATAATAATAATAATAATAATTTCTGTAAGCACCAAACACGGCGCATAAGGCAGAAACCAGTGCTCTCCAGGTTGTTCGTTGTGACGCCACTCCTCTTAGCTCTTGCACATTATTTAGGCCCAATGTTCTTCCTTCTCTTATTATTGTTCTTCTGAGTGTTTCTTTTGGTCTTCCTTTTTTCCTCTTACCCTCAGGAACCCAAGTGAGTGCCTGTAGTGGTATTCTGTTGTTTTGCATTCGTAGGACATGACCGATATATGACCATCGTCTTTTCCTTATATAGTCGGAGACATATTTCTGCCTACAGTCTTCTCTTATTTGTACACTAAGTCCCCTATAAATATTTATATCATCCCACTTTACCACAGAAGGAAATCGCTCAAGAAATAAGGAAGATAAATGAATTTATAGTTTTTCAAAATTGAACAGCGAGACAAAATAGGCATAAATTTTGAGATATGAAAACCCCCCTTTAGCCACTGTTCTCTCTGGCGCCGGATGTTGACGTATAAATAGATCTTGCTTTCTTCGAATCCAGGCCAGTCATATTTTGAAAATCACAGCGAGCGGAAAAAGAAAAAGAGTGTTAATGAAGAGTGCCTTTGCCTTCTGCATCTGAGAGCAGACCATTACAACCATTAACAGCTCGACTGTGTGTGCCTGAGGGTAAGAAAGAATATATATTTATATATATATATATATATATATATATATATATATATATATATATATATATATATATATATATATATATATATATATATATATATATATATATATATATATATATATATGTATATGTATATATGTATTTCTATTGATTAACTACAGTGTGCGTTAGGAAGTGTGTAGATGTGCTTGAACTACTGTGTAAATTTCTGGAGGACTTACCAGCCTGTATACTTAAATAAATTAAGAATGGAAGCAGAAAAGGTGTCCATGGTTTTAGAAAAGCATTTTAAGAATTATTTCTTGATGGAATTGACCACATACACCAGGAACAAAGGAAAGGAATGGTATTACTGTATTGTTTAAGATATAACTAAGTATTTTTTCATAAAACCTAATAACTTTATGGAGGCGAATCATGGACAAATGGCTCTAACTAAGGATTTGGAGAAAATTGTATTCACAGTGAATTGAATTAGGTTAATGCTGACTGGATGTGACCTGTGCGTCTACCTGCACTCTGTCGTCTGAAACTATCTCTTATCTCCTACTTCTGGAATAAAGAGATAGAGATAGGCAATATAGTGGTGAAATTAAATATATTTCAGGTTGCATCCTGCAATTCCTTCCACCTAAAGGAGCCAGACTCTACTATAAGATCCAGTGGTGCAAGCGCCCTTGATGCCATAGGGACGGTCACCCAATCCTAAGGCCCGGAGGAGACACAGTTTTCTTGCCAGACCCAAGGTGGAACAGATTACTAAATCAAGACTTGAAGCTAAGTAGCCACACAAGGCTACTGATCAGTTTATTCCAATTCACCACGTGAAATAAAATGATGAAATTCGAGTGTTTTTAGCTAGGCAAACATTCTTGTCAGTACTTGACAAAAATTATAGAGCTGTGAGCTACATAGAATTAAGATTAACATACAAACCTTCAGTTTGAGTGAGTTCAACCAAGAGAGAACCTTCTACAAAATTCAGAGACTTTTGATAATTTTATGAACAATTTTCAAATATTTGTTTATTTAATTTTGTAAATTGAATTTTGAGTTTCTTGACAGATTTTCAAGCAGAAAATAATACTTGTAAAAATAAATTGTAAATATTTACCAGCAGACTTACTTAAATTACACGAGTCAACAACCAAAATGTACCAGAAATGAAAATAGCTGATCTTAACTAATTTTGGTGTGCTGAAAACGAAAATGACATTTAAAAATGTTGATTGGCTGTAGTTTTCAAGATATATGCTACTAGTTTATTTAATTACGGTCAATTTATATATATGACGCAACTGCTTTGGGCGATTGCATAATTTTTTCTAATGACCAATAAAAATGTAACTAGAAGTTGATGATGCAATCCTACCTATGATTACATCACCTTTGTGTATAAATATCTTATCTCTGATAAGATTTTGCCATTAGTTAGTGCATTTGTCCTTATAAAAAGTATCGTAGTTAGAAATGCCTAGGACATGTGTGAACAGTGCTAATAATTTATGTTATATATGTGGTGAGGTGACATTTTTATCACATAAACGAAATATAACTAAAGTGATTAAGAAGGCGTACAGTTTGTATTTTGGCTGCAGAATAGGAGATCAAGATAAGAGCTGGGCGCCACACATATGCTGCAATACATGTGCAGCACATCTTAAATTATGGTTGACTGGCAAAAGGCAAGCTATGCCTTTTGCAGTCCCAATGATTTGGAGAGAGCCCACTGATCATCTCAACAACTGTTACTTTTGCACGGTCCCTCCAATTGGGAAAGGCATATCAAAGAAGAAAAAATGGACTCTGAGATATCCAAACATCCCCTCTGCAATACGTCCGGTACCACATGGCGACGACCTACCGGTTCCCAAAGTGCCAGAATCATTTTCAGCTGCTTCCACTGATGAAGAAGAGGACATTGGTGGTCCTGAACCATCAACCTCAAGCGGCCCAGATTTTGAGCAAACTACATCCACTAAATCACACTTAATAACCCAAGGTGAACTGAATGATGATAACTATGGAAATGTTACCTCTGTAATGTTACAATGGAATATAACTTGGACTGACACTCAAGACAGTACATACGCGAATGAAATAAATTGAATCAGAAGTCTGGGTCACAGCTCCATTACATATAATCTCAACAGCATAGTCCTGGACATCAGCAACAATAGTACAAAATACTTGCATAATTAGAATATGTAGTACAGTCATCCTTACGTACTGGTAACAACTGCATTCAATGTAAGTGCGGCATTCACCCCTCGCACATAAATCTCTATCTCTGATCTATATTCAATGTAAGTGCGGCATTCACTCCTCGCACATAAATCTCTATATGGTCTGTATACAATGTAATACAATGTAAGTGCGGCATTCACTCCTCGCACATATATTTCTATCTCTGGTCTAACCACCAGGCATCCAAGTTCCTCCAGAACTTCACAGCACGGGAAAATCACAACGCGCTTACGTAGACCTCCTATTGGCGCGGGAAAGCCAACAACGCGCATTCAAATAATAGCATATAATGGTCCTAACATAGACCTCCTTCTGACACGGAAAAACAACGTGTCTTTTTAATCCAAAGTGCGGCATTCCCTCCTCGCACATATATCTATACCTCTGGTCTAATCACCAGGCATCCAAGTTCCTCCTGAACTTTACAGCGCGGGAAACCCACAACGCGCTTATAAATAATAATATATAAAGGCCTTGTAAATACACCTTACGCGGTACATCATCGCGTCACATCCAATATATTATAATGAAAATCACATACACTATTCACATACTCTAGAAAACACCAACCGTCTCCCTCAACGGATGGCCACAGACTCCCTTTTAACAACTCAGTATTCTTCTCTGACACGTATGCCAACTTCATTCACTTCGCACGCTTTTCTCATGTCCTGTAAACCTCAATTTACACATGAACGCCCCTGAGTATTCTTCAACCATACTCTACGTGCTTCTAACAGTGAACTTTTAAAGTAACATTCTAAGCTTGCATACTTCAATAAAAATACACTCTAAACAGAGTTACACCTTTCTCTACCCACACACATGTATATACACGTCATGTATCTCATGACCTTAACCTACTTACTAACAAACTCCAGCCCCATACACCAAAATCCTTAACACCTAACTGTAACTTCGAATATGACTTAACAGTTCACACCGACCCCCGGGGAAAAAAATGATATCATTTTTTTTTAAACAAAAGTGTGAGGTCGGTGAAATATGTTAAGTCATATGAATCAACAAAAGAGGGATGGAAATATATTGGTGAACCAAAAGGTTACCACATTAACAGTGACACAGGAAGGGTGATGTAGGCTCTGCCTTAGCAATCATACTCTACTGGCAAACCAAACACAATTCCATCCTATACAACATTAAACTGTGTTGGATGCAAATCTAACAATGTGTGCCTCAACAATATATTAACCAAATCATACGTAGATTCACCATACAAAAATACATGGGTGAACCAAAATGTACATCAGCATTGTTCATTAAATAATATAATTACATTATAAGTTAACACTTACAACTTATCAAGCTAACACAAATGTTTCATAAATATTAAACAATCTATTCTAAATGCTGAATTTCATCTGTGACTCATGTTTCAATTGCTCCAAAACCAGACCAACGGACTGATGTCTCACTAAGAAGAGGTATCGGTGAGCAAGCCTGCTGATGACCACCCATCAGCTGCTGCAATGATAGACAATTCCACCCACAACACTGGTGTCTCATGACGTAGCATACTTTCCTATGGTTAAACAAAATTAGGCAAGAATAAAATCATTTGCCTTGGAAAATTTGTATCACATTATGCCTCATCACATACCCTTCTATGTCCACCCCATTCCACTAAACATTCCCAGTGGGGTGAGGATAAAAAATAATGCGTAAGCTACTAGAAGACATGATCGCCCATGCCGCGGGTCACCACCCGCCATGGAAACTAACTTGTTAGACGTGAAGGCAAAACGTTTACCCTTGTAGACGGGATGAGAACGGAGATCAAAAAGAAAAAAAATATGACTGAACACGTGCTTGAAACTAGCAAGGCTAAAAAGACGCAATTGGTGGGGAAAGGAAAAAAATTCACGTCCCCAAGTTGACACGAGGTAAAGAAATGGACAAAAGGGACCTTAGCTATTATACGCAACAGTCATTTCTTGGACGCTTTTGCGATACTTAGTCCTTTTATTTGAATTCAGCGGCAAACGCATTACAGAAGATGCTCGAACATATTTCAAAAAAAACAAAAAAAACAACTAACCTTGAAAAGTAACTTTTTCTTAATAATAATGTTAGGAATATAAAACCTAGCTGGCCTGATGGCCCATCTTGAGCAGAGAAATAATATGCTTTCATTTATACAGACGGATAGATAATAATGAAGATATTGACAAAAGACTGTTGTTCCTATCAGCGAGCGACTGCATTGAAACAAAAAAATGTCACGAATTTTCAAAAAATTGCGGCCTTGAGACTCAAGTGCTAAAATCTAGATGAATGAAAGAGAGGGGGAAATAGTGGAAGGTTGTGGCTAAAAATAACTCTAGAGGCAGATTCGTGTAGGAAATGCAGGTATAAACAAGTGTGTTTTTGTAAAAAACGCAAGTAGAGACAGACGGACCAACAGACAATAATACATACTTGACTGAGGTATGACTGAATTGACTTTTGGTAGGAGGTTTGAATTTTGAAAAGGGGGAAAGGCGGTGATTGGCCACAGATAATCATATTATCGGCGCTCAGACGCGCATTTTTGCCATTCAACAGAAATTGTCCAGTAGTAGACACAGTAATTCTTCAGTGGTGTAATTCCCAGAAGCTAATTGCAATATTTAGAGGGACGCCATACTAGAGCCAGCAACTCAGCTGAGTTTTGCTAGCATATAACTGTGTTCTCTATTCATAATTCTGGTAAGACTGAAAGTATTTCTTTGTATATTTTAATATTGTTTAATGTTTCGAGTGATTTGATACTGCCATATCAAAATCTATCCCTTACAACAAGTAAGGATTTGCTCTAGATCCCCAGCCCCAGTTCAGGGTCTAGAGACAAACAAAATACATAAACGCCAGCAAGGATTATGAAGGGCGGATCAAGTGTTGAGATCAGTGGAACATATCACCTATCCTCTTCAATGGCAGGAAGCTAATGAACATATTTCAGAATATGTAGTCTTGGGGAACTTATACTATGTGAAACCAACTTGGTAAGATGTGCTGTATGGTCAGAGAGATCTGACCCCGTCTATGTGGTGTTGTTGTGTAGTGTTGAGTGTAGAAGTGGCTCAGGAGGTAGAGTTCTGACACATGACCCACTACTTTTATTTCAGAACTGTGAGTTTTTTATTTGGCACCAAAGTGGTGTCAAATGCTGTGTTGAAAATACAAGTGTGGACCAGGGCAGCCTGGTATTTTATCAGAGCAGCCTTATATTGCCCCCAAGCACGGAGAGGTGGGGCCACCAGATTCCAGCACCAGAACTACTCAGTCAAAGATACGTGAGCGTCTGGCCTGCTGGACATTCACCAACTTATTTTATAAATAACACACCAACTATATTCCCATCAACTAGAACATACCATGTTGGGAAATAAAACTTGTATTCCTCCCATCAGTAATGGACAATGTTTGGTAGACATAGACTGGGAGTGATGAAGTCACCCCAACAGCACATCCATAAATCGTTCTCCCAGATAAATTACAAATATAAACAGTAGTAATATTAACTAGTCATGTAAATTACATATGTACACACCTTTCGTTTATTATGCCATATATTCATGCATTGCATTCATAATTTCAAACCCTTTCATATGTTCTGACCAAAATAAAACCTTGGTTCAGAACAAATAAACTTAAAGAAAATTTAATATCAAAATTTTAAACAGCTTGAGTTAGTTCAGTGTGTTATAGGTTTTATTAATATTATTAGACTTATTAATTATCTGTGTGTGTGTATATATATAATCTACCACAACACATTCCATATCAGTAACCTAGATTTTTAACGTAGCCACATTCATTAGTAAAAAAGATATGTGTGAGGTCGTAAGTGGTAGCAAGAAGGGCCTTCTGTAAATTCACAGCTACATTTATCTCAGGAGCCTTCACAGCTGACCTCATGCATCACACTAGGTAATATCACAACCATACAGTACCATCAAATCCACTACATATATTGGGGGCTCGTCCGGGATAATTAGCTTAACAGTAATATTAGGATCTCCTGGTGGGAGAATTAAATTAAGGGAACAAATTGTAAAAATTAAAAGTGTCCCTTAAAATTAAAAGTGAAATTAAAAGTTGGTGAATCTTCACAGCCAGTAGTAATTAATTAGTTAACTGGCTAATTAGAATACTTTAGATTATAGTAATTAGAATTACTTTAGTGGTTAGAGATTTATCTTGCTCATTGCTATATTGTCTAAAAAGTATGGCGGAGCTAGCCAAGTTCAGATCAGCTGCTGTGCTAACGGCGAAGGATATGGGAATGGATGGTCAGGTTTTAATTCAATATGTAACTGCTGAATGTGATAAGTATATTGAACGGGAAGAAAGAAGATTAGAAAAAGAGGCTGAAAGAAAATTAGAGTCTGAAAGGTTAGCTGAAGAGAAGAGGATACAAATTGAGGCCGAGACTAAGAGGCTGCAGATTGAGGCTGAGGCTAAGAGGTTAGAGGCAGAAGAAAAACGACAGCAAAGTGAAGCAGACGAAAAAAGATTGACGGCCGAAAGGGAGGCAGAAGATAGAAGGTTGCAAAGGGAGCACGAATTACGACTAAGTGAGCTGGAGCTACAAGACCAGGCTCCTGAAAATGGTGCCAGCCCTTTTGCCTCAGATGCTACGCCCAGTCTGGGAGCCTCAACATCAGCTATGGGGTTTCATTTAGACCATTTTGTTGAAAAAGATGATGACATCGAGGGGTACCTCGGACGTTTTGAGTTATTAGCTACTACATATGGGTTAGAGAGAGAGATGTGGAGTTTAAAGATATCACAGGGACTGAGAGGTACTTCTTATGAAGTCTTCGCAAAAATGAACAGAGAAGACCAAGACAATTATGACATGTTAAAGCAGGCTTTGTTATTGAGGTACGAAAAAAATGTTGAATTTTATCGTAAGAAATTTAGAAATGCCAAACTGTTGTCTGGGGAGACATACCACCAATTCGCTGCTAGACTGGAAACCTATTTGGAGAAATGGACGGCTCTGGGAAGACCCAAGATCTTAAGGAGATGATCATGATAGAGCAATTGAGAGAGTCCATGGCTCCAGACATGAGAAAATTTCTCATGGAACAAGGTGCAGAGAAGTTGGGGAGGTTTTAAATGTCGCTGAGAGGTATCAGGCAGCCCAGGCAGAGGTAAGTGGCTCTAAAAAGAAGCATATAGAAAATTTTAAAGCTCCACAGCCATTTAATAAATTTGAAAATAGAGAACAGGGTAATAAGGGCAGGACAAACTTTGAACGGCCAAGAAATGACTATCGAGACAGAAACTCACAGTTCAATGACCAAAAATCCAATGAAAGAAAACCGTTTAACCAAGGAAAAAAGATGGTGTAAATGGTGCAAGAAAGATAACCATAACACCGAATTTTGTAGAAGGAAACCTTCAAACATTGCTGCAATGAAGTCGGGGACTCAAAGATTAAAGGTTAATCCTAATGGACAGAAGGAACCTTATCACCCCCCAGTTTGTGAGGATGTTATTTGTAATGGGGTCACCATAAGGTGCCTTTATGATACAGGTTTGGATTATGATTCAGTTGTGAAGTCTAGCCTAGTGGACCCAAGTCAGAATACCACAGAAACAGTGGAAATACAAGGGGCAACTAAGGACATACCACTCATGACACTTCCCATCGCAAGGATAACGGTGAAAACTCGCTATGTGGAAGGAGAAATCAGAGCAGCAGTGATAGATGAACCAATCTACCCTCTGATATTGGAGTGTAGATACGTCTTCTTGGGAAATCCCGAGAGACCTGTGATCATGGCGACAGTGCAGACCAGGTCACAGAAGAAGGAGGAAGAAGGTGAACCTATAAATGCTCATCCAGAGGAGATGAGGAAGGCGCAGGCTGAGGATAGGACACTCAAGCCATGTTTTAAAAAATAGCCCAAATGCCACACACCTCCGAGCAAGGGGGAATATTTTATGAAGAACAAACTATTATACAGGAAGGCCGGAACTGGAACAAATGGTCACAACCAGCTGGTTCTTCCCACTTCATATAGGGATAAAGTGATGGAACTCGGGCATGCGATTCCCTTCAGTGGTCACATGGGGATCAGCGCCACAGGACAGCGTATAGCTTGTCATTACTTCTGGCCAGGGATAACGGAGGATATAAAAAGATATGTCAAATCCTGTCCAGAATGTCAAAGGGTAGCTCCAAAGCATTGGTCTGCTCCTGCAACTCTAGGGGAAATGCCCATAGTGGGAACACCTTTTGAGAGGGTTGCAGTGGATATTGTGGGACCTCTCACTCGGACCAAGAGGAGGAACAGTTACATCCTTACTCTGGTGGACACTTGTTCTATGTGGGGAGAGGCGGTAGCTCTACCATCAATTGATTCAAAACATGTAGCAGAGGCACTACTTACAATATTCACCCGATTAGGATTCCCGCATCAAATCTTGACTGATAATGGCTCTCAGTTCAAGGGGAAACTAACGGAAGAAGTTTTTAAGCTATTTCAAGCCAGACACTTTCATTGTAGTCCGTACCATCCGCAAGGGAACGGCCAGGTAGAGAGGTTCAATGGGACTCCCATTTCTATCCTGAGAAAGCTGGCACACGAAAAACCGGATCTGTGGGATCAATTCCTGCCCGCCGCATTGTTTGCGTATCGGGAGGTACCACATAGTTCAACCGGGATGGCTCCCGCAACTCTGCTATTTGGGAGGCCAATAAAAGGTCCATTAGAAGCCCTATTAAGGACCTGGACAGATGAGAAGGCGGAAGAGACTGTTACCTCATCTTATCAATACGTGAACGAACTGACCACTCGTCTGAAAGCTGGATGGAAACTGGCGAATGATAATTTGAGACAAGCCAGGAAGAAACATGCAGCATATTTTAATAGGAAGGCAAAGGACAGAGAACTAGCTGTGGGAGAGAAGGTGCTTCTTCTACTACCTGGCAGCCAGGATAAATTACAAATTGGATGGCAAGGTCCATATACGGTTCTAGAGAAAGTGTCTAGAACAAACTATAAAATTGACAAAAAGGGGAAGGAGAAAGTTTATCATGTAAACCTGTTAAAGAAATATCTGGACAGACCACTCCAGGAAAGCACCCCCTTACTGACCTTGGCTATCGCAACTCAAATGCAAAAGGAACCACTCACCTCGCATGAATACCCATTACATCCTTGTGAAACAGCGGCACAGGTAAAAGTCAGTAAGCACCTGACTAAAAATCAGAGGGAGAGAGTTCAACAGGTTCTGGAGGAACATACAGATGTATTAACAGATAAACCAGGCCATACAAATTTGCTACAGTATGACATGAAACTGGTAGACTCAAACCCAATCTGTATGAGAGCCTATTCTATTCCGTTCGCGAAGGAGAAGGCATTGAAGGAAGAAATAGATTATTTGTTGAAGGAGGGGATTATTTCACACAGTGAATCATCTTTTAGCTCCAGTGTCGTTTTGTTGAGGAAACCGTCTGGGGAACACAGACTGTGCATAGATTCCAGTGAAGCCTGAAGTGAGACCTTATTTGGCTTTTAGCACCTCGGATGGACATTATGAATTCAACATGCTACCATTCGGACTGAAAAATGCTCCGAGTGTATTTTCAAGGATGATGCGCAAATTGTTGGATCCCCTGAATAACCCATGTATCACGAATTTCATAGATGATATTCTCGTCGCCACAGAGACATTTGAAGAACACATTGACGCTCTAAAAATGTTATTTAATAGGCTTAGGGAGGCGAACTTAACTGCTAGGCCAACAAAATGTTGTATTGGATGCAAAGAGTTGGAATTCTTGGGACACACTGTATATCAGGGTAACATGACCCCTGATCCCAAGAACTTGGAAAAACTGCAGAGAGCACCTAGACCACAAACGAAAAAGGACGTGCGATCATTCGTGTCGTTATGCGGATTTTATCAAAAATACATCAAAGATTTTAACTCTATTTGTGCTCCTCTGACTGATCTGACTCGCAAGGGACTTCCAGATAAAATTATTTGGACTGCGCAAAGTGAATTAGCGTTCCAAGACTTAAAGGAAAAACTCCCTAGCAAGCCTATTCTCAAACTGCCTGATTTGACACAGGACTTTGTCGTAAGAACAGATGCAAGTAATGTAGGACTCGGGGCGGCTTTGTTGCAAAGATCATCTTCACCTGATGGGGAACTGAACCCAGTCGCTTATGCAAGCCGCAAATTGAATAAGGCGGAACAAGGATATTCCACAAGCGAAAAAGAATGTTTAGCGTTAATCTGGGCAATAAAGAAGTTTCAAATCTATCTGTATGGTAGGACATTTGTGGTCCAGACGGATCATCAGCCCCTCGTATTCTTATCTCAGGCTAAGCATGAAAACGCAAGATTGCTGAGGTGGTCTTTATTGCTTCAACCTTATCAGTTTAGTATCCAATATATCCCAGGCAAATTGAATGTCGGTGCAGATTTCCTCAGTCGGCACCCCTGTGATCAAAATTAGAGTAGTGGCAGGCGTGAGGAGTAATTTTATCTAAGTGTATCACTGGTTTTGGAACTTGCCGTAGGCATGTTTTCAAGTGGGGAGATGTGGGATAAAATTAACCGTGATACAACGTTAAAATATCTCCAAAGATAAAATGTAGGGATAAAAATAATGCGTAAGCTACTAGAAGACATGATCTCCCATGCCGCGGGTCACCACCCGCCATGGAAACTAACTTGTTAGACGTGAAGGCAAAACGTTTACCCTTGTAGACGGGATGAGAACGGAGATCAAAAAGAAAAAAAATATGACTGAACACGTGCTTGAAACTAGCAAGGCTAAAAAGACGCAATTGGTGGGGAAAGGAAAAAATTCACGTCCCCAAGTTGACACGAGGTAAAGAAATGGACAAAAGGGACCTTAGCTATTATACGCAACAGTCATTTCTTGGACGCTTTTGCGATACTTAGTCCTTTTATTTGAATTCAGCGGCAAACGCATTACAGAAGATGCTCGAACATATTTCAAAAAAAACAAAAAAAACAACTAACCTTGAAAAGTAACTTTTTCTTAATAATAATGTTAGGAATATAAAACCTAGCTGGCCTGATGGCCCATCTTGAGCAGAGAAATAATATGCTTTCATTTATACAGACGGATAGATAATAATGAAGATATTGACAAAAGACTGTTGTTCCTATCAGCGAGCGACTGCATTGAAACAAAAAAATGTCACGAATTTTCAAAAAATCGCGGGCTTGAGACTCAAGTGCTAAAATCTAGATGAATGAAAGAGAGGGGAAAATAGTGGAAGGTTGTGGCTAAAAATAACTCTAGAGGCAGATTCGTGTAGGAAATGCAGGTATAAACAAGTGTGTTTTTGTAAAAAACGCAAGTAGAGACAGACGGACCAACAGACAATAATACATACTTGACTGAGGTATGACTGAATTGACTTTTGGTAGGAGGTTTGAATTTTGAAAAGGGGGAAAGGCGGTGATTGGCCACAGATAATCATATTATCGGCGCTCAGACGCGCATTTTTGCCATTCAACAGAAATTGTTCAGTAGTAGAATCAGTAATTCTTCAGTGGTGTAATTCCCAGAAGCTAATTGCAATATTTAGAGGGACGCCATACTAGAGCCAGCAACTCAGCTGAGTTTTGCTAGCATATAACTGTGTTCTCTATTCATAATTCTGGTAAGACTGAAAGTATTTCTTTGTATATTTTAATATTGTTTAATGTTTCGAGTGATTTGATACTGCCATATCAAAATCTATCCCTTACAACAAGTAAGGATTTGCTCTAGTTCCCCAGCCCCAGTTCAGGGTCTAGAGACAAACAAAATACATAAACGCCAGCAAGGATTATGAAGGGCGGATCAAGTGTTGAGATCAGTGGAACATATCACCTATCCTATTCAATGGCAGGAAGCTAATGAACATATTTCAGAATATGTAGTCTTGGGGAACTTATACTATGTGAAACCAACTTGGTAAGATGTGCTGTATGGTCAGAGAGATCTGACCCCGTCTATGTGGTGTTGTTGTGTAGTGTTGAGTGTAGAGGTGGCTCAGGAGGTAGAGTTCTGACACATGACCCAATACTTTTATTTCAGAACTGTGAGTTTTTTATTTGGCACCAAAGTGGTGTCAAATGCTGTGTTGAAAATACAAGTGTGGACCAGGGCAGCCTGGTATTTTGTCAGAGCAGCCTTATATTGCCCCCAAGCACGGAGAGGTGGGGCCACCAGATTCCAGCACCAGAACTACTCAGTCAAAGATACGTGAGCGTCTGGCCTGCTGGACATTCACCAACTTATTTTATAAATAACACACCAACTATATTCCCATCAACTAGAACATACCATGTTGGGAAATAAAACTTGTGATTCCTCCCATCAGTAATGGACAATGTTTGGTAGACATAGACTGGCAGTGATGAAGTCACCCCAACAGCACATCCATAAATCGTTCTCCCAGATAAATTACAAATATAAACAGTAGTAATATTAACTAGTCTTGTAAATTACATATGTACACACCTTTCATTTATTATGCCATATATTCATGCATTGCATTCATAATTTCAAACCCTTTCATATGTTCTGACCAAAATAAAACCTTGGTTCAGAACAAATAAACTTAAAGAAAATTTAATATCAAAATTTTAAACAGCTTGAGTTAGTTCAGTGTGTTATAGGTTTTATTAATATTATTAGACTTATTAATTATCTGTGTGTGTGTGTATATAATCTACCACAACACATTCCATATCAGTACCCTAGATTTTTAACGTAGCCACATTCATTAGTAAAAAAGATATGTGTGAGGTCGTAAGTGGTAGCAAGAAGGGCCTTCTGTAAATTCACAGCTACATTTATCTCCGGAGCCTTCACAGCTGACCTCATGCATCACACTAGGTAATATCACAACCATACAGTACCATCAAATCCACTACACACAGTAACAATTAACCTCTCATGCTTAGTTGTAACGAGTACCAATCTCTTCCAACTAACATCAAAACTATTTTCAATCTAGACTCCATCATCATCATTACCACGATCAGAAAAGTATTTCCAAATAGCACAGTATCTTTAGTAGAGCAAACAGATCACTTATGTCCCACTTATCTGGTGGTAACTTTTTGATGGCGTTGAACATTAACAACTTCAATGGTTCTTTTCCTTTATCCATGTATCTGTTTTTGAAATTGAAAGATAATATTAACTCTAACTGGTCTGTAATTCCAACACAATTTCCTTTCAGACCATCCATCACAGTCTTCCACACTTCCTTCCTTGAATTTTCAGTCTCTTCAAGTACTACTTTCTTGGCAACAGATGTAGCATCCTTCATCTTCGCCCTCCTATACTGCATTTGAGCATCTAAGGGTTCCTTCTTCCAATGTGATGGATCTGTATCAAGCGCCGCCTCATGTATCTCCTCCGTTGACTTAGCTCGATCTTTCAATGCTTCAGCTTGCTGCTGTAATCTTTGTTTAGCTGCCTTAAGTTGCTCTTCTAGGGCTTCAAATTTAACAAAGTAACTCTCTTCTAAAGCATTACCTTTCTCCTTCCACCAAGATGACAGGACCCTGCAATGTTCCTCTTTAACTTGGGTATTACCCTTACACTCAGCTAATATCCTGTTCCTATCCACCTTAAATTCATCATTTAATCTTTGAATACCATCTTTGTATTCCTTTTCTAATCTCTGCTCAACAGTCTTAAATTTTCCTTCTAATATTGTACACTTTTCCTCGAAGGTTCCCTCTTCCTGAATCAGTTTGTCTATCTTTAACTGATCCTTGTCACACCAAAAACCCATTTTTGGTAACAACACTTCTTGAGGTGCATGGTATGTTTCATCATGCACTGGAATTGTCACTCCCTTTGTTGTCTCATTGGTTTTTGTAGACCGTGCATTCTTACTAACACTTATTGATCTTCCTTCCATAGAATATAAGTTAGTTTTACTCCTAACTGATTCATCACTAATGATAGTCTTTTGTGGTTCATCCACATTCAGTTTGGATATTTTCCCAACTGAGACTGAACAGTCTTCACAACAATTATCTGTTTGTACAGTAACTTCTTTCTTCTCACTTTGAACAGAAACATTCCTAGTTTCAGTTTTCACCATATCATCTGCTATATTAGCTTTCCTCTTTAAATTCAGTTTTGGTCTCTTGCTATCATCCAATACTGGCAATGCAATTGTAGTTGTAACTTCTCTTATTTCCTTAATCTCCATGAGATATACCTTTGCTCTTTGTGGCTTGTATTTATCATCCACTTTTACCATAGTGTTAAACAATTCGTATGACTCACAATCTCTGATAGCCAAAATAAAGTCTCTTAAGGCTATTCTTTTCTTTCTGTTTCTAATTGTTCTTGAACAGTCTGCCATGATTATAGATTTACAGACTAGATTCCCAAAATAAGAAAGTATATTCACTACAATACTAAATTATCAGTATTAATATACCTCTACATAGGTCCTACAATAACACAGTAACAAATCACCAATAATTCTAAAGATAATACACACAAGTAACACTAAAATCAGTCACTTATAATAATCAGATCCACCTATGTCTAGACTAAGACATGTGTAGCTGAACACACTGATCCTCAATATACTTTGACCATCATATCTACAATGCTTAGATTCTAACACAGTAATCATACAAACTATTTGTAACTAATAACCAGGACCAAAATACAGTGAATAATGATAAAAATGAAGTACACCGCTGACACTAAAATCATAAACAAACGAACAACAACCGTCAGGTGGGGGGATAATACAAGAAAGTATATAGATAGATAAAGAAAGTATAAGAAAGTAATGAAGTAGTTATAGATGTAAACTACCACACCTGCAAAACAAACAACAACAAAAGGACTGTGAAATGAACTTATTTACAAGATAGTAGAAAATTAACGCAAGAAAACTACAAGTAAACATGACAAAAGAGACTAAATTATGTAACAATGATTACACAAACCAAACTATAACAGCTAACACCAATAAATGTCAAAGAATTCCATGGGGCACTAGCTACCGAGTCTCTCCAAGACTCTGGAATTAATTTTACAAAAAAAACCTACAGAATAGATTAATACCAATTCCTTCTAATGAAGAACAAAGTATTAATAATATATAAACAAGTAACACAAATATAAAACGCTAACACAACAACGAATACAAATGAATGACCATCAGGAATGTCAGTAGAATGGTATCTGAACAAAGAAGTGCAACAATGGCATAAACTGTGACTTATCTTAAGTATGTCTTGATTACAGTCTATGGTTCCACCGAGATAATGCAGATCTACAGCTGAAGGATATCTGTGTTGCTATGGTAGGCACTACAGCAAGCTTGTCTCACTGATGTTCAACTCGCACATATTCTGTACAAGATAAAAAACAATGTAAATAACTCACAAGTATTGCCATAAATATTAAACTAATAACCACATTTAGCACCACTTAAATATGATGTAGATTAACACTAATCCTACTACAAACTTACAAGAAATAAATACCCATAAAATATCTAGGCCCTAAGTCGATACTTGAAAGTAATGTAAGAATGAAAGGGAAAAATATAAATATAAGCTTCTATAGTCTCTACCAGATGACAGAAGGATAGTATAATAGTAGTATAACACCGAATAATTACGAAGGCTTAACAAAGAGTCGAATATAATAAATCAATAAACTGTAACAGATAATAGAAAAGACCTAGGAAATAATCTTTACGATTAATAAACAAATAAAACTAATACAGTATTTATATTTATAATAAAACTACTAGACTAATATATTAAACTCAAACAGAAAAACTCTTACGGTTGTAATTAGGCTAGATAATTAATCTATAATATTAATCTCAATATATAATTTACACAGCACCAAATACAAAGCAGAAACTAGCACTAGAACTTACACATGCACGAACACACAACACAGTAGAAAAGGTCAGTTATACGAAAAGTACTGAGTATTAACGAAACAAAACGAAACAGGACCAAATTACCGCACAACGAGAAAGAAAAAAAATACTACGCACAACAATACACTAATCACACAGTTTCTAATACAAATTAATAAGAAATAATACGTATCTTTAATACATATGGTTCGTTGATCTTGACTGTAGACCGATGTACCAGATGTGTTGTTTATTCCACTTCTCTCCGATGGCTTGACGATGAAAATGACAGCACAGCACAACACACGTGACGTACAAACAGGTCCTCTGATAAGTTTGAACGGGCCAGTACACCCCCGTCAAATACGTTGCTTTCAAACACTTGAACGTTGAAAAAAGCAGGCTACTTCATGCAGATTCAGATGCGATGACTTGACCGAGTACACACATAAGCAAAGTTGTCCTTGCACCCTCCGTACCGATGTCTGTCAGTAAACAGGAGCTAGCTGGAACGTGTAAATTAGACGATAATTGGGTCACAACATGACCGCTGTACGCTGATTGGCCGAAATTCCACGCATTTCGTGTAAATTTTTCTGGCTTGAATCAGGACCGTAAATGACCAGCTCTATGTGAAGAAATTACTATCTGTCTTTTATTACTCAATTACTTTGATTCCAAAATAGAAATCAAATGTATGGGTGTTGATATCTGTTGTGAGCATATTATGTCTATTGACTTCGCGCAAACAAATCTTTTAGATGAATTTCATTAGTGTCCAAACACTTCATTTACCGTCCAAAGAATTTCTGAAGTTTTAAAGTACTTCAAGATTCCGGGGTGGGTTGATTGATTCCCCACATTGGCCACCAAATGATAACTATGGAAATGTTACCTCTGTAATGTTACAATGGAATATAACTTGGACTGACACTCAAGACAGTACATACGCGAATGAAATAAATTGAATCAGAAGTCTGGGTCACAGTTCCATTACATATAATCTCAACAGCATAGTCCTGGACATCAGCAACAATAGTACAAAATACTTGCATAATTAGAATATGTAGTACAGTCATCCTTACGTACTGGTAACAACTGCATTCAATGTAAGTGTGGCATTCACCCTTCGCACATAAATCTCTATCTCTGATCTATATTCAATGTAAGTGCGGCATTCACTCCTCGCACATAAATCTCTATATGGTCTGTATACAATGTAATACAATGTAAGTGCGGCATTCACTCCTCGCACATATATTTCTATCTCTGGTCTAACCACCAGGCATCCAAGTTCCTCCAGAACTTCACAGCACGGGAAAATCACAACGCGCTTACGTAGACCTCCTATTGGCGCGGGAAAGCCAACAACGCGCATTCAAATAATAGCATATAATGGTCCTAACATAGACCTCCTTCTGACACGGAAAAACAACGTGTCTTTTTAATCCAAAGTGCGGCATTCCCTCCTCGCACATATATCTATACCTCTGGTCTAATCACCAGGCATCCAAGTTCCTCCTGAACTTTACAGCGCGGGAAACCCACAACGCGCTTATAAATAATAATATATAAAGGTCTTGTAAATACACCTTACGCGGTACATCATCGCGTCACATCCAATATATTATAATGAAAATCACATACACTATTCACATACTCTAGAAAACACCAACCGTCTCCCTCAACGGATGGCCACAGACTCCCTTTTAACAACTCAGTATTCTTCTCTGACACGTATGCCAACTTCATTCACTTCGCACGCTTTTCTCATGTCCTGTAAACCTCAATTTACACATGAACGCCCCTGAGTATTCTTCAACCATACTCTACGTGCTTCTAACAGTGAACTTTTAAAGTAACATTCTAAGCTTGCATACTTCAATAAAAATACACTCTAAACAGAGTTACACCTTTCTCTACCCACACACATGTATATACACGTCATGTATCTCATGACCTTAACCTACTTACTAACAAACTCCAGCCCCATACACCAAAATCCTTAACACCTAACTGTAACTTCGAATATGACTTAACAAATGATCTTGTAAGAGATCTGAATTTACCGAAGAACAAGGCGGAGCTTTTTGGGTTCCAGATTGCAACAGTGGAATCTCCTGGCAGAAGATGTTACAATTTCTGTGTATAGGAACCGCCAGAAGCCGCTTATTACATTCTTTTTCAAAGAGGGTGACCTTTCTATGTGCCACAACATTTCTGGTTTAATGGCAGCCCTGAAAATCAATTACATACCGGAAGAGTGGAGGCTTTTCATTGATTCATCCAAGACGAGTCTTAAAGCTGTTTTGTTGAATAATGGTAATGTGTTACCGTCAATTCCAGTTGGTCACGCAGTTCATATGAAAGAAAGTTAGTTGCTTATCCTTTACAGGACGTGGCAATCAACCCCAGCTTTTATTGGCTGTTTGTGATTTTTCTAGGCAATTTTTTTCATTCAGTAGATATGAAAGAAACTTATGAAAATATTAAGCAGCTTTTGAAGTGTATAAACTACGATCATCATCATTGGTCACTTTGCGGTGACTTAAAAGTGGTCGCTCTTTTGCTTGGACTACAGGGTGGATACACCAAGTACTGTTGCTTTCTCTGTGAGTGGGATAGCCGTGCACGAAGTGACCATTACATCAGAAGACATTGGCCAATCAGGCAGTCATTGCAGCCTGGCAGTAAGAACGTTGAGAACCCAGCACTTGTCGACACCAGCAAGATTTTGTTGCCACCCTTGCACATTAAGCTGGGTCTCATGAAAAACTTTGTCAAGGCAATGGAGAAAACAGATGAGGCTTTCAAATACCTCATCAGAAAATTTCCAAGACTGAGTGAAGCTAAAATAAGAGAGGGAGTATTTGTTGGTCCGCAAATTCGAAAACTTCTTCATGATGACGAGTTTCTTTGCGTGTTACATGGCAACGAAAAAGCAGCATGGCTAGCATTTAAGTCAGTGGTGGACAATTTTCTTGGAAACAACAGATCTGATAATTACAATGAAATTGTAGAAAATCTCCTTCTGAAGTATAAGAGTCTTGGCTGCAACATGTCTTTGAAAATTCATTTTCTGGATTCTCATCTGGATTTCTTTACGTCAAACTGTGGAGCGGTCAGTGATGAGCATGGTGAACGATTTCACCAGGACATTGCTGCTATGGAGACAAGGTATTAAGGCAATTGGAGCCCTTCAATGCTTGCTGATTACTGTTGGACTGTGACAAGAGACACCTCATCGATTGACTACAAGAAGCAAGCAAAGAGAGCTCGAACAGCGACTGAATAATGACAGAATGGGTTTTAATGTGCCTTTTAAAAACATGATATGTGAACTTTAAATAATGTTTTTATTTTTTCTATCATTTTATGTTGAAATATCAATTAATTGAGTATGTAACCACAATTTTTATAATGCTAAAGTAGAAAGACTAGCTGTTCACCCCAGAGAATTAAACAAGCATACATTATTTGTATTAATGTAATGTAAATTCATCATTTAAAAAAAAAACCAGAGCCAATTGGTGAATTTCATTATGATATTTGAAATCAGTATGTCAAAATCAATAAGAAATGGTATATTTAATTTCTGGTACAAATAACTTTTGAAAATTTGTTGACTAGTGTTATTTAAGTAAGTTACAGTTCTTGTTGGTAAATAGTTTAGTTAAATACCCCTAGCAGAGTTAATAATAATAATATATCAACAGAGGGGGATCTGGAGAGGGGCAAGTAAGGAGTAAAATATTACCATCTTCTCTAGGAACTTATAAAGCTTGATCCTACCTTTGATGTCCATACACCCTTAATCTTTTCAGAGAAGGGGGTATTACTTATAAGACCAGACTCTTATCTGGCACTATCCTAGTATCACCTGATACAACTTTTTGTCCAGGATATCTTATACATCTACCCTCTCGTGCCAATCGTCCCGCATTAACTTCATTTATAATCCTGGCATTGTATGATGCCTTTTATTTAAAGCATATATTGCTGACCATAATCTCTTGTACATATTCTTTTAATAAATACCACAATGGCTGACACACAAGCCACATAGAAGAACACAGCTCGACGCTATCGCGTCATACATTCAAATCCACTTTTACGTCATTGCCTAGCTACTCATGTCACTGCTACCGCTTTTATGTATCTCTTGCATTCAGTTGAAGTACGACATTGTGTGACAAAAACCCGGTGTTAATAATTATTTGCCGCGATAAAAATCACACCAAGAAGTACCCTCAACAAAAGGTATTAACCTTCTCTCAAGATAACTCTTGACAAAGATATAAATGAAGCTTTTATTTAAGGCAGTCTCACAGGATTTAAAAAAGGAAAGCAAGCTTTAACAACTGAGATCATTTAAGCTGTCATGAACTTATTATTCTCCCGTCCCTTCTGTGAGGAAATATTGACTCGTATTTTCTGAGCCCCCATCTGAAGGTGATTCAGCAACTGTTACTTTAAAAGCTCTATATGTTTATGTATTTAAAGCAAAATGAGTCATATGGATGCAGATATACAGTTCACTCAATAGTTATCAATCCAATTATAGATTTATAGTTACAGATAAACAGGTTTAATAATCACTTACGGGTTAACAATGTAAATTAAATAAAGTTGTTTATAACAGTAAAGCGATGATATTTATCATCATTGGAGGATATTAAATTGTGGTGGGAAATAGGGAAAAGGTTGAAATGTCCATTTGCTGCTTTGTTATGGTACTCAGCTGCCGGTGTGGGGTTGGTTGGCGTCTGCTTCGGTCGCTCTTGGTTCCCACAGGTGCCTTGGAATGGTCTTTCTCTTCAGTAGTCAAATCTGGTGGCTGTAGCACGTCCCATGCAGTAATAATAATAGCCCCTTCAGCCATAGCGGACAATGGGAATGCGCCTCTGAGGTGACAGCCTCAGCTGCTTTTTTCCCCTGGTGTCCCTTTCGACGTTTTCTCCTCTCTTCTGGTTGCCATGAAGCTTCTTTTCGCCAAATCTGGTGCAATCGGCAGCTTCATCCTCCGAAGTCGCTAGGTTTATGTCCAGTGCCCTCATGTCTCTCTAGCACACATCTTGAATCCATCTATTCTTTTAAAAGACACGTCAAACGTTTGAGGTAACCACAAAGGTTGTTGTTGCGCACACATTTTTTGGCGCACGGATTACGCATACCATGTAAAATGTTTTAATTGTCTGATGAAGATATATTCATCTTTGAATGCATGTTTTGGTCTTGAGGGACGAAACTCAGATTGGGCAATAAGTAGTCATTCTGTGAGTTATCGCTCTTTGTAGCGTTCTTAAAAATAGAACTCGGCGGAGGAATTTAGACTTACTTGAATCTATTCTGTGTTTGGTTAGGAATAGATTGTTCTTGCTTCAGAATGTCTTTGGTCCGAATCTATGTGTAGTGCTTGTCTATGTAGGACGAGTATGTCTTATATCTTGATATCTTAGTATGTTTAAGTGGAACTATTTGTTCTTGTACTGAAGGGGGTCAGGTGTTTTCGGCGGATGAAGAGAGGTGAGGGGGTTCTTCGGTTGTCGAGGCCTAGTGCAGGAAGTCATGTCGGAGAGATGCCCAAGAGTTTGTGATCTCTTTAAGTTATTCTGGGGACGAAGATAGTTTCTTCCAGGATCGTTTAGTCCATGAGTTCCCCAGTTGTGATTCTATAACGCCGGGAGAGCGTTTTTGTGCTTGCTAGTGTATTTCTTATGTCCAGGTAAAAAAACGTACTTTTGCTGACTTCGTTAATTCCTAGGCTTAAGATGGGCAGACGTTTACATGAACTTACCTATGAATATGTCGGGACGACATATTCTCTAGCAGCACTAAATATGTTTATATGCAGCAACTATGAGGACAGAATATGCTGATCCTTGTAGAATCATTTATTGTTGATGAACAAAGCTTTGATTGAAGATTTGGCTATACACCCGTATAGTGAGTGATGCTCAACCGGGAACCAGCAGCCATTGTGGAATTCGATTGATTTTAGAATTCTACTTATTGTAAATCATTAGCAGAGAACGGGAAAACTTTCTTATTATCAGGTGATGATTGAGAGATCACTATTATAAAGAAATTAACATTATCTTCACAGAGATAGGGTGTAATTTACCTAAAGGAATCGTCGCTAGAAAGAGATCCTGTTTAGGAGTCAAGTTTGAACAGTATTGCTTAATTGACATGCTCGGTCAGTAAGGTCTACTGACTGTATTTATAAACTATGGAAATCTTGGTGTTTACAGATGTTCCATTGCAAGATTATTCTTCATGAATGCTAATTTAGGACGGTAGTCCATTGATCAATATTATGCTGTCTATGTCGACTCATGTTCCTGTAACTGTACCCAATCTGTCAAGTGTGTGCGTCCAATTAAACTATTGAAACGACTACAGTGATCTGCATTGGTGACTTAACGTAATGAGTGAATGAGTGCCTTATACGGGTCAACACACGAACAGTCCACCATTCGCCTAACTCTTACTTCACACTCACACTCCATATTTGCATAATCCTGCGTCGGTTGAGTTGACCTTTGCTCCCCCTGGAGCCTCCATCATATTCACCACTGGTTTGCGTGAGGAGAATGAAAGCAGTACTTTACAGCATGCCTGGTATACACAGTTATGATGAAGAAGATTAGATAGAGAAGCTGAACAAAAGAGAGTTATCAGTTGTCAAGTGTCTTCAAGACCCTCTGATTTTCATGCCTAGCGTCGGCTGCTGAAAACGTGTACCATAAACTAAGAGGGCAACAAATGCCTCTTTTGAGTATTGTTGAGCATCAGGCGAACTCCTCTTTCATCCACCACTTCATCATACTCAAAATGTTTACCCTTCTGGTGCGTTAATTTAAACCCCAGTGAGTCGGATGAAAAAGCTTTTGGACGGCAGTTTACTAAAGTTCTTGTATAATAAATATGTACATCATGATATAATCATCCACTCCCTGCTCTCGGTGGAGCCTGGGGTCGCCTCTGCTGTTGGTTCCTTGTGAGGAAAGCGGCACGAAGCAGTCACCAGTTCTTGCAGTGGTGATTATTTGCAGTTATGAGGTCATATGCAACTGTACACCCACAAGCAAATTATACATGTCAAAATGCCAATATAAAATGATTAACTGTACATATTATAACTTACCCTGATATCGGGTGAAGTAATACACAAGCTTGATGCACAAATTGGCCGTAATTTACTTCAACTAGCTTAATATGCAGTAATCCTTCAAATAGATTAAGTTACAATGCACTGAGCCTTTCCACTATTTTCACTTGAGGAGGTCCTAAGGATTGGGCTTTCAGCATTATTATGGAAGTTTTGCGCTCTCTAATTTTAGCAGCTACTTCTAATCCTGTGGCCGGTCCTATAGGGTGTCCTGGTTACGAGCTCTTATTTGGGTTGTCTGTGATCTCTCCTTGACAAAATTTGAAGTCAGTGAAGCAATCTTAGATAGCGGTATGTTATAACCGCAATTTTCGAAAATGTACATGGTAGTTTCAAACTCCATGACCAAATTAGGTCCTGCCATTTCCGTTGTTATTGTTAATGTTTACAAACTCATTACTTCGCAAATCTATCACTGATAATATCTTCCAAGATGGTACTTTTTTTTGTAATTGATTATTACGACAAATTCAATCTGCTGGAAGTATTACATCACTGTCCGTGTCTTAATCTTTAACAAGATTGTTATCGTCCGACATTCCGGTGAAATCGGCCGTGTGTCAACGGTTGTTATCCACTTTCTCCGACAGAACGTCTGGGCTTTTGCCCTCTGTCATCTTGTGCAAGGCAATATCAGCTTATCTTTCACTCCTCCATCTAGGAGGGAATGCGCTTATGAATGAGGCTTATGTCTACACAACCCAGACTCGGGATATCTAAGAGACGATACATAGGCTCCTTTAAATAGTGGTCGCCTTCAATATGGCCGCCCTGCTTCTGTTCCGACGTCTCTCACGCTTCTGCCTGATGCTGAGAAAAACGTCTCTAACCTCTTTCTGTTTTTGACCCTTCCTACGCGCATCGTTTCCGTACATCCCTTTTTTCTACCTCGTCTATACCAACTCATATTATACTTCTCATTCTTCTGTCCCTTACTGCCACAACACCAAAAAAGTATAAGTCACCTTCCCGTTATGAATTGGATGTTTACTGACCCAACTTGAATCAACGCGATGGAAAGCGCGAAACTAAGCCCCATTGAGTATCCTCGTCAGTATTGAAGAAATGCATAAGGTTTGCACATATACAGGAATTGTATGAAAGAAAGGGAACTAAAATTGTCATATAAAAAGTAGTGGGCATAACCGATGCAAGCGAAGAAGTTGAGAAAAAGGAATGGCATTTTTACAGCTAAGAGTGTGAGATGAAGTATAAAGAAGGAAACCATGAGCGTCAGTAGGCTTATAATAGACAGACGTTTTAAGACCAGTATGGCTAATTGTCACAGTGAGGTCGAGAAAGAATGCTCCAGACTCAGACTGTTTCATTTCCGAAGGACAATTTCAGACCCATGCTACTACCCCTACCTGCGAAAATGCATAATAGACTAACCCGCAACCTCTACCTGCCAATTGGATTAACCCCGCGCATGCGGAAAAAAAGAAACATTATTGTAAGAAAAACAATGTAAGAAAAAGGACGGTGCTCGGTTTGGGTAATAAATTTACAAAATAATAATTTCCCGGTGAATAAACGCACAAGTACCCAATTTCATTATTAGAGAGTCATTTACACGTGAATCTAGGATCTTATTTATGCCATTATCTGTAAAAGATGCATCATTACCTATATTGGTGAAACTGGCAGACGCTTGCTCGATAGATTCCGTGAGCACGTAAATGATTTTTATCTCAGAGAACAGAAACCTGTGGCCCTTCATTGCAATAGCCCAGACTATTCCAGTCACCTTGACATCCAGGTAACCGGTTCACGCTCTTGCTTTTGTGATGACCGTACTCGATTATCTCTAGAGAATCGTCTCATTTTCGAAATGGGTTACCTTTCTCCTAATGGTCTTAATATACAACATCATTTTGCTTGACTATGTTATTTCATCCGTCGCTTTTTCACGATCTTTCTTTTATTAAGTTTTGTGTTTCGTTTCGTGTCCTATTTGTGTATTTTTATGACGTCACTTTCATCCATGCTATTGGACGCCATTCAGACTAGTGTTTATATCCTCCCCTGTTCTTTCAACGGAGAGTTTTAAAGCAGGACTTTTTTAATTTCAATTTTCTGCTTTTGATTTTCGTTGATTGTTAAATTTCTTTTATTGATTAATTCTTTTCGGTTTTGTAGTTTCTTTGCTTTATTATTGCTCTTTATCTGTGTTAATATATATTACGAGTTTGCATTGTCTATAATATTTTTCTTTTACACGTCTATATTTCTTGTCTTTGTTGCCTGTTTGTAGCTGTAGCCGACGAAGGGTGAAACCCGAAATGTCCCGTGTTTCCTGTTAATTTGTAAAACTGATTCAATACCGTTTATATATATATATACTGAAGCACATTAAAAACGCACCACCTGTATAATCCAGGAACAGAGTGTGAAATGTAATATAAGTGTGTACAAGTTTACATATTTGGAATCTTTATTCATTTTCCTATGAATTCATGCTAGTCATTAATTTGTACATTTGATTGTTATGAAATTCATTGCATTCTGTGCAGACAAGGGAGAAAACCAAAAATACAAAAAAATGCACGTGCGTTATCCTGCTGGAGAAGCTGCAAGTCTGGATAAATTGTAAACGCAGGAGCAACAAGTGCATCCAGAACCTCATCTCGATATGTCACAGCATTAACATTTCCACGGAAGACGTGAAGAGGCAAGCGATGGTGAAAACCGAATCCTCCCCAAATGTGAATACTGCCACCTTGAAATCGGTTGACACAGCAATCTGCAAAGCGCTCTTCACACCGTCGCTAAATCCGCATACGTCCGTCTGCAAAGGATATGTTGAATCTGTTCTCGTCTGTGAATAGGACAGCATTCCACTGCAGTCTAGTCCATCTGATACGTTGCTCTGCCCATTGCAGGCGCTGCTAACGATGTCTGTGAGTCAAGTTTGGCCCAACATAAGGTCGTCTTGCAGTAAGGCCTGTATCTCTGAGTCGTCGTATGACTGTCATTCGAGAGACTTGCCCATGTCTACCCACTATTGCTCTTGCTGTTTGACTTGCCGGGAGAGTCAATTCCTTAGGTGACTCAGCACAATATGACGATCTTGCGCAGGGGTAGTAACTCGTGGTTGGCCACTCCGAAGTCTATCCCGGGCACTGCCAGTGGTTCCGTAACGTTCATTGAGACGTACAATAGTGCTGTGGTGGCAATTCATCCTTCTGGCAATGGCCCGCGAGCTCATTCCGGTCTCCAACATACCAATGGCTCGTTGGCGGTCGTTTTCAGATAGTCGTGGCATTTCAAGCACATGTACAGGGTGTTTTGTCTCAACGGCCTTTTTATACCGAGTATACTGCCACAACGCGTACACATTTTCAGGGTCATAGCTGTTGAGAATCGTGTTGCACGTGTAACTTTCATCGTTTTCATGTAGTCTGTACACACACCCATGGGTTGAATCTTGCACTTTCCATTCCAGCAGCCATTCGCTCTCTACCTCATGGCAAACACGGGGAAAATCCATTCCCACACTTTTTTTTGCCAGCTTCTCGGCATCAGTATATATAATAGTGGTGCGTTTTTAATGTGCTTTAGTATATATATATATATATATATATATATATATATATATATATATATATATATATATATATATATATATATATATATATATATATATATATATATATATATATATATATATATATATATATAATCATTTGACGTATTTTTTTCCAGAACGTTGTCTCCATTACATCTGCTCTTAACGCATCACGATTCTGGGCAAGTCGACCTGCATCAGCCAAAGACAAGTTCAGACTCTCTGTGATGTCCTGGGTCCACCGTCGTCTAGGTCGACCCCTTCCTCTTTTTCCATGAACCATGCCTTCAATCACTATTTTTTCCAGACTATTATGTCTTTTTATATGACCGAAAAATTTCAGCTTCCTTATTGCGATGGTATTTAGGAGCCAATTTTCCTCTACGTTTAATGAGTGCAGTACTTCTCTATTGGTCTTTTTTCTGTCCAGGGTATTCTCAACATCCTTCTGTTGCATTTCATTTCGAATGATATAACCTTATTTGCAACTGTTTTATTGAGTGTCCAAGTCGCTCAGCCGCATGTTGCTACTGGGAATATACATGCTCTGATCAGTTGTAACTTTATTTCTTTGCTTGTGCCTTGCCATAGGTTTTTCATCTGTATTAGTTTATGTGAAGCAATTGCAAGTCTTCTTTTAATTATTTAAGCATGGAAAAAGGAAGTTCATGAGGGAAAAACACAGATGAAGAAGATGCTGAAGAAGAAGCTGAAGAAGATGCTGAAGAAGAAGCTGAAGAAGATGCTGAAGAAGAAGCTGAAGAAGAAACTTGTTGAGGTAAAATATAATAAATAAAGTGCACAATGACAATCAATAAATTTGACGTTTTATTGGTAGAAACACTCGCCGATTTTCTTCTTTTTTATTCATTTAGTACAGTAATCAACAAACAATTCTCATCTAATACTGTATTTCCATATGACATAGAATTAGCAGTGCAAGCAAATTATTGTATCTTACAACACAAGGTATACGTTTTTTTAATAAATTAAAAATAAACTGTATCGTTGAGTACAAAACACTACATCGCTCTTACTGTCCTCGGAGTCTCTGGTTCTGTGAAAAAAAAAGGGGGGGGGGGGGGGGCAAGGAAAAGATAGGCTCACAGCTCCGTCAAGCATTTGGGAAGAAGCTATTAAGCTCAGGTTGTGTACAAGGTCTGCAATCTCATGTTGGAAAACAACTCGCTACAGAAGCTATAGATGCAGGAGAACATGAAGTACCAGCCAGGGAGCCCGCTGAAGTTGCAAACCACGTGCTTCTTAAAGAGCAAAAATGATTAATCATACCTATCAATTTCTATTACTTTCTTTCAGCTCTGAAGATGGTCGCAGGTCGCGATTATTTGTAACAAGATCTCAGTTTTTACCAAATGAATATGGTGGACTATCAGAGGATGACAAATATCTTATTTAAATCTATCATTTCCACATCAATAATCCCGAAGCATAAATGCAGTGCGCCATTTTCCCAAACGTTTATTATCTCCCCTACAGTATGTTACCTACCATAAAAACTAAGAGTTAGTTATCTCCCTTGATTATGTTTTCTACCCTAAAGCGCGTTAACTTATCAAGAGTTTATTTTTTTGTATCTTTCCCTTTGTTTGTTATCTTACCCAGAATTTATTACCTCCTCTTAAGTTTTTTTTAGTTGTTATCTCCCGTTCACTTTGCTATCTCCTTTAAGTTGCGTCATCTATTAAAAGTTTTTCTTTTTAAATCTCCCCTACAGTTTGTTATCTTACCAAGAGTTTGTTCCCTCCTTGTTTTTGAGTCTGTTATCTCCCTTTCAGTTTCATATGTTCCCTGAAACGTGTCATCTTACACTGAGTTTATTATCTTCCCTACATTTTATTTTCTCCCCTAGATCAGATCATCTTAGCAAGAGTTTGTTATCCCCAGTACAGTTAGTTAATTCCCCTACAGTACGTCATATCACCACAGTAGAACACTTCCTCAGTAACTCGTTAAGTCCTCATCACAACGACTGTTCGTCATTTCCACAACAGTTCCGTATCTCCTACATATCTCCCCTACATTACGTAATATTCCCCACAGTATGTCAACTCTCCTATAACAAATACGATTTCAAAGTTTCCTATCTGGTTAACATTGTCTCGACTTCTCCCACACAAAAATCGACCACAAGAAAGTTTACATAAGTTGTACCGCCGTTTCCACAACAGCAGGCAGCTTTACAAATTTGTACTTAGTAACTTGTCTGAGTCTTCGCATTCATCTCTATTCAGTGACTCGGTTGTCGTCTCATCCTCCTGTCTCGTGGGTCTGGAAGTAGCGACTGCTGTTTCGTTATTGCAGGAGACGTTGTCTGACAACATGATCTTGTCAACTTCGTTAGAGCTGAAAAAAATAGAAAATGTCGTTTAATCGTTACAACATAAGACGAACTATTAGGTTCAAACAAAAGTTCATTAACGTGGTAAGACGTTTAGTTTCATCTTCTTAACTGTCACATTCTTCTAGGGGTTAGTTTTGAAGTGTTTCGAAGATTATGTTTAATACGAACAATGACCCAGTGTTACGCTTATAAATAAATACCTCAACTCATGGTGCAAAGACACAGCATACACTTATTACGTTCAGCTCTTGACAATGTCATGAAAATCCATAGGCCATCAGCAATGGGCCAACACTCAGGTTACAGATTACTTTATGAGATCAATAGATGATCAACATATTCTGTGTAAGTCCATCGTAGTCTGTCCACTGAGTCATAATCATTATTATCCAAGTAACATCGTCCATGGGTTCCAATAAAGATATAGATAAAATCGGCACATCCAAGAATATCACATATGAATATCTAAGTGGACACTAACGACACATTTTAAAACACAGCCATCTTGGCCGCTACACAAAACGATCTGTCCTCGTTGCCGTGCACGAGCACTCAATTCATAATTCTTACGCGTTACGACGCGCCTAGCAACGTCCTTTTGAGCACCACAAAGTTCCAAGATAATGAACGGTTTGCGGTGTGCAAAAGGAGGTGCAACACGTGGTATTCATGAACACGGGAAATTTAAACATGGCAAACTTAAACATAGTAAATATAAACACAACAAATATGAACTTACTAACTCTGAACACGATAAATATTTTGCCGTGTTTTTCAACTCAATCTTCAACTCAACGTATAGTCAATCCTATTGTATGGCTCTGAAACATGGAGAACAACAAACACAACGACAAAGAAGTTACAGACTTTCATAAATGGGTCTTAACGTAGAACACAGAAATAGTATGACTAGATCACCAATGACGACCTGATGCCAAGATCCAGACAAGAGATGAGAAGAAGACGCTGGCGATGGAGAGAGGACATATACTGAGGAAACATGCTGACACCATTAGAAGATAGTTCTTGTTGTGGGATCCACAGACACCATTAGAAGATAGTTCTTGTTGTGGGATCCACAGACACCATTAGAAGATAGTTCTTGTTGTGGGATCCCCAGACACCATTAGAAGATAGTTCTTGTTGTGGGATCCACATACACCATTAGAAGATAGTTCTTGTTGTGGGATCCACAGACACCATTAGAAGATAGTTCTTGTTGTGGGATCCACAGAGTACGAGAAGTTGAGGGAAACTGAAGAACATATGGAGAAGAGAATTGGAGACAGACATGAAAGGGATGACGTAGACAAGGACAGACCTTGAGTTGATGGCACGTGACAGGAAGATCTTGTATAAGTTTGTTGAGGGAGACATGTAAAGACCCTGACATGAGACAGGAAGATCTTACATAAGTTTGTTGAGGGAGACATGGAAAGACCCTGACATGAGACAGGAAGATCTTACATATGTTTGTTGAATGTCTATGTTCCTTAGACAGCTAGATGGTGATAATAATGATGATAATGAATGTAAAGGCGACAAGCATGAGCATGTTAAACATAAAAGTATTTAAGTAGTGTAAGTCTCAATAAGATCAGGAAACGATTAATGTTACGAACCGCAAGGTCTTCGTCCAGGAACAAACACAAAGCAGCAGTGAAATGAAAGCAAAAACTAATCTAAGCACATAAAAGCAATAGCAATAAAAGGATACAGATCTCTAAGGAAGATTGCTGTTGTCGTCTTGGTAAATCAAAGTCAGACATTTTGTCTTCATTCACGTGACCTTTTTTATCATAGTTGATCTTACTGTAGTTTTGTTCATCTTCTTTTTAAGTATGAACACGGCAAACGTAGACGTAGTAAATTCCACAATGGCAAACGTAGACGTAGTAAATCTCACAATGGCAAACGTAGACGTAGTAAATCTCACAATGGCAAAAATATGAACATGGAAAATATACAATACGGTAAATTTGAACTTAGAAAATATAAACACAGTAAACTTGAATATAGAAAATATGAGCACTGTAAACTTTAACATAGAAAATATGAACATGGCAAACGTAGACGTAGTAAATACGAACATGGCAATAATATTATTATGGTAAGTATAAATACTGTAAACTTGAACATAGTAAATATGAACACTGCACATCTGGACTTAGAAAATGTGAACACCTAAACTTGAACTTAGCAAATATGACCACGGCAAAAGTGAATGTAGAAAATATGAACATGGCAAACTTGAACATTGAAAATATGAATACTGCATACTGGAACATAGAAAATATCAAACCGGCAAACTTAAACAAAGTAAATTAGAACAAGGCAAACTTAAAAATAGATAATATGAACTCGGCAAACTAACATAATAAATATGAAAACCGGAAATATGAACAAGACGAAAATGAACATAGTATGCAGTCTACTTCACCGGTTTTTTAAGACAGCATAGTAAACATCATGAAGCAGACGTGATTAAGAAATTGTCAGCGCGCCACTCCTATTCTGGTAGCTATTTCCCAAGCTGTCAACATTACTGCATCGGCTGCAGCTGGACTTAAACAACGGTGAAAACATTGCCAACACAGATGGATACACACATTTTCAAACTGGATCCACTGGAATTTGATGACAATAATAGAACCACTTTTCTTTGTCTCTCACGAGACGAAATGGACTATTACTCCCTCAGGCATATTGTATGAACCAACTAAATTGGATGACAACCTTATCAAGTAAAACAAAAGAAAATCCCAGAGGACATGAATGTCTTCATGCCTGCTGGTGAAGTGGACCAGTTGCAATGGAGGCGCCATATTCAATAGAAGGAAAAACGGGAAATGACGACGCCTGACCAGTCATGTAGTAACAGCTGAGTAAAGTAGGCTTTTATCATATAAACTGAGCTGCTATATAAACCATTACTGCAATATTACATAAAGCACTTTGGGGCAGGCTACCTACAAAAGGGCCAGTGGTGGTTCAATCCATCTTAAGATGCAAAATAAAATAACCTAAGAATAATTTTCAAACATACAATTACCTCTTGCGATCTGAGCAGGAAGACTCCTGGGAAATGGTGTCTTCCTCTAGATCATAGATGGCTGTCAATGCTGAATTCAAATTTAATTCTGTGTAGGGTGTCGTTTTTGTGTCTGTCATGCTTTCTAGTACTCCAATCTGAAGTTGGGACAGTTCTGCACACCCATTCACGCTCGCGTAATGGATACGACCTGTATCTTGTTTCTCTTCAGTGACTTCGGGTGCGCTCAGTTCTGCACCACAACCCACACAGGAACTCTGTGAGCAGACGATGTTATGAAAACTACTTTCTTTAATAATGTCACTAGAAGATAGATTGCCATCCTTGAATGTCAAGGACAGTGAAGGACTCACGTTACTACAGTTGGTATCCTCAGGATGGCGGACATCAGCTTCATGGCCGCTAGTACATTTCATCGTGATATCACGAGACACTCCTGCTAGTTTATCACTTCCGAGGTCATCTGACTCACTGCTTCCCGCTGTCTCCTCTTTTAAGTGGGAATCAGTTGAGCCTAGTTCCACCCCAGAATCTTCACAGCAGCCACTCGTGTCTTTGTCCTTAAAATTTGTTTCACTGGGGATATCGATCACGTGTTTAACGCCTATTTCCAATTTGGTATCATCTCCTGTCCCGTCTGAATTGTTTCCTGTCTCTTCTTCCCTGGAGATCGAACTGTCATTCGAAGATATTCCCTTGATCTTCTCCTTTTTATTTGATGATTGGTTTCCACATTTTGTTTTTGACGCAAAAATTCTTTTCCGGGCATCGCCTTCGTTCCCAGAAAACTTCTCGCTTTCGTTAACTTCCGTTTTTGTTGATATCCCCGTCTTCTTCGAATTTGATGAAGATTTGTATTTGTGGGTCACTCCCTTTGACCTTCCATGGTCATTTGAGTCATCGCCACTGAATCCGCTACTTGTGGACGGAATGTTGATGTTACTTTTTGAACAAACTCTTTTCTTATCTTTACTTTCGGCATTTCCAGTTTTAACCTCATTTTTGTCGCTGTTATTATCACTCGACTCAAGTTCATCATCCACAAAAAGCGGATTTCGGCAACCTTGAACGCCACTGCCACCATTAGCACTTCCGGAGGTCAAGCGGTCATGGTCACTGGAATCTAGAACAGATTGGGACGACGCGCAGCTGTCTGAGAAAAATAAAATTATGGAGGAAATGTGTTACTTCATTTGAATATTAAATCTGGAAATAAAACACAGTAGATGTATCATATAGATATTGTATACAGTCAATGTTAAACCGTTCAGTGGACAACATCGCAACTTCACAAAAACGTAAGTTTAACCCATTAATACATTATTTTCTTGAGATCCATTAAAGACCTCGAAACATTTCGCCACAGAAATAAACAATTTCGCCTCTTTCAAAGGCCATTTTTGCAATATAAATATTAATTTAAATTTATAAATAATAAATATTAAAACATATTTAAACTTTAAAAAAAATTAATTAGTATTGATTGGAGGGAGTATTACAAATACGCATCTATTGGAACCATTAGTTTTGTCGTCCAGATCATTTCCGGTTATGGAGCCGCGCTAGCGTAGTGGTTACAACACCGCTCTGGCGACCGGGTGATTCAGGATCAAACCCGGGCGACGGCATTTGGGGATTTTTCGTCGACCGGGAATTGGACTGGATTAACTCGAGACCTGGCGAGGACATTTGAAGGAGTGTTGTCGACCAGGGATTGGCGGCTCCTGAGCCGACCCAGCTGCAATGGGTACCTCCGAAATCGGAGAGTATTTGCCTGAATGGCGAGGGACACCTGTCTCTGTACAAGTAAAAAGGGATACTCACGTAAAATCAATGTCAGGTTAGACATAGTAATAACCTGAGATTTCGCCTCGAGTATTAGCGGGCGTACGAAAAAAAAAAAAAAAAATTTCCGGTTATTTGTATGTATTTTGTTTTTCATTGTCATCGACCGTACACTTACTACCGAGCGGCTAAGCTAAAAAGAGATTAGATGTGATTTAAGAAGCAGCTTAGATGTGACTATCTGACTAAAGACCACGCCTCCTTACGGACTATTGAAGCAGCAGCTTTGACGTAACTGACTATAAACTATGTTTCTCTACGGACTACTGAAGCAGCAGCTTAAAAGTAGACTAAAAGACTAGACTATGTCTCTACGGACTACTATAGCAGTAGCTTAGATGTGGCTGTGAAGTCTGTGTCGCTGTAAGAGTTGCGTAAAGAAAAAAAATTATTATATAATTTGTATGCATCGTCATGATATAAACTTGCATTAAAAGTTTATTCTTTCCCTGTTCTCGTCTGTTCTTTAGAGCGAAAAATATAATTTCTTGAAGCAAAAACAATAACTCTCCATTTGTCGACACTATTGCTGATTGACTATTCTTCCATTGGCTATGGTATAGCAAGGTAATATCACATGTGAATTGTGAAGAACAAAAACGCTGTCAACTTAGCACTGAAGAAAGGTCTTAGATGTACTTATCTGGCTATGAACTCTACGAGCAACTGAAGAAAAGTCATTCTTAAGGAATTGTTATGCGCCAGAATGTAGAACCCAGTTTTAAACAGTACAGTCCATCGTGTGTTGAATTCATCGGGAAGTGAAGCTATCGTAACTCGGGGTTCCTTCGGACATACTCCTAAATTGTAATAGTGCTAAAAGCTAGAATTGTCAAACAGACGCAGGTGCCAAATAGCAGGTTCGATAATATGACAAAGGAGTGTATAAAACAGGATTGTACAATAGGAGTCGTAGTCGTGGAGTCAGTCATTTTTAGTGGAGTCGGGAGTCGGTAAGAAATATCCCGACTCAGAATTTTACGAGACTTAAGTCAAGGCAGATCCACGTTTGATCCATGCAAGGGAAGGAGGCTGTCGTGAAGTGACGTCTGTATCACAACACGAATTCTAAGTAACTCTGACCACACCGCGCGCCATACATTGTAAGAACTGCAAGATACCCAGTCCAATCAGAACTCTCCGTTATGCAGTGTTTACTACAGCTTTGGATAATAAAATGGAAGTCCAATCTGTGCAACCTAGTATCGGAAAACAATTTACTACATCAGTATGAAAGAAGTACCACATGGAAGAAGTATACAAAACAATACTGGGAATGTTGCTCTATCCGTAGGTACAATAACTTTTATAAATACTATTATAGGACGGGAGAAACCTCTAATTGAATGCATTTGAATCTTCAGGTTAGTCCTTAATTTAGCTGTTTAAATTATGCATAGAATAAAATGCACTTATGAGACTAAAAGATTATAAGATAGATATATAAAGAATAGTTCAGGGTATAATTTAAGCTTTGGATGAAAAAGGTCGCTCCAGGAATAACGGAGATAATAAAAAAGTAGTTTTCCTGATTTGAACAATGGTCAAATTTTACCAATATTTTCGGACCTTGAAACACATTAGTAGGGAAAACCACCTCGGACGGCGAGGTCACTCTATAAATAGTGCGTGCTTAATAGAATCAGGTCAATCACAATATTTGAATCGACAGCGAGCGGCAAAAGAAAGCCTGTGTTGGTGCAAGTGTTTTGCTTTCTGTACCTGAAAGCAGACCTTAACCAACAATTAACGGCTCGTCTGTGTGTATGCCTGAGGGTAAGAACGAATATATATATATATATATATATATATATATATATATATATATATATATATATATATATATATATATATATATATATATATATATATATATATATATTTGTATATAATTATGTGTTTTTTTTTTGTTCGCCCGCTAATACTCGAGGCGAAATCTCAGGTTATTATTTAATGTCTAACCTGACATTGATTTTACGTGAGTATCCCTTTTCTTGTACAGAGACAGGTGTCCCTCGCCATTCAGGCAGATACTCGCCGATTTCGGAGGTACCCATTAGAGCTGGGTCGGTTCAGGAGCCGCCAATCCGTGGTCGACGACACTCCTTCAAATGTCCTCGCCAGGTCTCGAGTTAATCCATTCCAAATCCCGGTCGACGAAAAATCCTCAAATGCCGTCGCCCGGGTTTAATCCTGAATCACCCGGTCGCCAGAGCGGTGTTGTAACCACTACGCTAGTGCGGCTCATAATTATGTGTAATTCTAGTGATTAATCCACCTGTACGATAAGAAGTGTATAAATGTGTTAGAAAATTTACAGTGTGTTGCTGGTGAAACTTACAGGCTTGTGTGTAATTCTAGAGGCAAAGCCAGCCTTCGGAAATATTCAAAAATATTGAGAATGATGGCCAAGTGTGTCTGTGGGTTTGGAAACGTGTTTAAAGAAGTATTTCTTAAATGGAATGACACACATACCAGGAACATAAGGAAAGAGGAAAGGAATTGGATCACTGTATAGTTTGAGATGTTACTTAGTAGTTTTATTCACGACCAAATTATTGTATGGAGGCAGATCATGGGAAACGAATTAGCCTATAATTAAGGATGTAGAAGACAATTATGATCACAGTGAACTGAATTGATTGATGCTACTATACTATATCTTGTGCATCTGCTGGCACTCTTATCTGAAACTGTCTATCGTCCCCATCGGTGTCATAGATGGATATTGGTAGAAAAATACAGGGATTGTGTTTAACTTCGTTTCAGGTTTTATCCTGTAATCTACGACAAATATAAGATGCATCTATTGCTGACGTTACGACGGATGCAGTGCCGGTCTATGTCAGATGGCCAGACATCGCGAGTATACCAGTTGGAAGAATTTCATCCGACAATTCTCTCCAGTATCAGAGAGAAACCATCCAAGCAAGACTTTCTCCATAGTGAAAGACATTTCCATTCAGTGAAAGACTTTGTTGAATATTTTATTATTTATTTAATGTTGTCATATCATTTCTTTTAAAACTTTTCAAACAGAAAAGAGAAACTGTACAAATTAAATTGTAAATATTTACCATCAGACTTACTTAAATTCTTTAAGTTAAGTTACAGTCTTTGTTGGTGAATTAAGTTAATTAATTACCCCTAGCAGAGTCAATAACAATAATAATCACCATATTAACAGAGGAGGATCTGGAGAGGTAGCACATAAGAACTCAGAGTACTACATTACCATCTTCTCTGGGAACTTATACAGCTTGACCCTACCTTTGTTGTCTATACACCTTTATTCTTTTCAGAGAAAGGGGTATTACTTATAAGACCAGATTCTTATCTGGCACTATCCTGGTATCATCTGATACACCTTTTGTCCAGGATATCTTATTAAATTCCTATACTAGCTGAACCTCTCACGACACTGTTGTCTCGGTCCGGGATTTCATGTACCACCCTGGGGTCTTTTCTTTGAGACATTCAGTCTTATAATAGTTATTTACATCCTCTGAGTTAGCAGTAGGAGTAAAAATTAATTATAAAGTCAAAGTTAATAAAAACTAAAAGCTAAATAAAGCACATTGAAGTACCATTGAGTACAACACAAAATTTTAGTGACTGGATATGCTGACAGTGGTCTTTTAATTAATTAGATTTGTATTGATTAAAGGTGTGATTGGTCTATTGATAAGAGTGTTTGAGTGTCTGAAAACTATTAGTGTATGAGTATGGCAGACTTGGCAAAGTTTAGATCTGCTACATTGCAGGCGGCAAAGGAGTTTGGGTTAATTTGGGGGCTCTTATTCAATATGTCACTACTGAATGTGATAAGTTTATAGAAAGAGAAGATAGGAAGTTGGAGACAGAAAGAAGATTACAGATAGAAGCTGATAAGGAAGCTAAAAAATTACAGATAGAAGCTGAGGCTAAGAAACTTCAACTAGAGGCTGATAGGGAAGATAAGAGGTTGCAACTAGAGGCTGAGGAAAGAAGACAGGTTGCTGAAAGGGAGGCTGAGAGAGAAGAAAAAAGGTTGGAAAGGGAACATGAGTTAAGATTGAAAGAGCTTGAACTTGAAGGAAATGGTACAGGTAATGGCAGTAGTTCAACTACCTCGGATACTGGTGTAATTCAAGGTGCCTCAAATGGGGCCACGAATTTTCACTTGGACCCATTTGTGGAGAAAGAGAATTAGATTGAGTATTATCTAAGTAGATATGAGAATCTAACTACTAACTATGGCTTAAAGAAGGAGAAATGGAGCCTTAAGTTATCACAAGGCCTGAGAGGAGTCTCTTATGAAGTTTTCGCAAAACTGGGAAAGGAAGACCAGGAAGATTATGAAATCTTGAAGCAGGCATTGCTGGGTCGCTATGAAAAGAACTCAGAATTTTATAGAAAGAAATTCAGAACTGCTAAGCTACTGTCTGGAGAAACCTACCACCAATTCTCTGCCAGATTAGAAACCTACTTGGAGAAGTGGACTACTCTTGGGAAATGTCAAGACCTAAAAGAAATGGTCATGATGGAACAAGTGAGAGAGTCTATGCCTCCAGACATGAGAAAATTTCTTATGGAACAAGGTGCAGAGAGGTTGGGGGAGATTTTAACAGTTGCTGAGAGATATCAGGCAGCTCAGAAAGAGATAGCAGGAATTAAGAAGAAGCAAGAAGAAAATAGTAGGCCACCCCAAAACCAAGATGAGTTTGATAATAGGGACCAACAACATAGATACAAACAAGACTATGACAAACCTAGATTTGATCATAGAAACAGGAACCCTCGGGTACAAGATAAGAAACCCTATAGACAGGGAGATAAGTGGTGCAAAATTTGCAAAATGAACAACCACAATACACTGGAATGTAGTAAGAAAGTCCCTCCATATCACGCTGCATGTATGATAACTGTGGTAAAGGGCAGGAAGGAACCGACAGCAAGTCAGGTAGATTTCCATCATCCCCCCATCTGTGAAGAAGTAACATGTAACGACACTAAGATAATGTGCCTTTATGATTCAGGATTGGAATATGACTCAGTTGTGAGTGCATCCTTGGTGCACCCTGACCAGTACACCACAGAAAAAGTGGAGATACAAGGGGGCATTAAAAGGAACAGCCACCATGACACTTCCCATAGCAAAGATCAATGTTAAGATTCGCTACATGGAAGGAGTGATCAGTGCAGCAGTGTGTGATGATCCTAATTACCCGCTGGTGTTAGGAAGGAGATATGTTTTTACGGAACCCAATAAAACCTGTGATCATGGCAACACTCCAGGTCAGGTCAACCCCTGGGAAGGAGGAGAAAATACCACTAAACATTCATCAGAGAAAGATGAAAAAGGCCCAAGCTAAAGAAAGCTCATTAAAACCTTGCTTTGTGCTTTGGCAAGTTGCCAAACAGCCATAAACCCCCCTCCCCCAAGAAAGGACAATTTTATTTAAATGATGGTTTGCTCTACAGGAAAGCTGGAGCAGGTCAGAATGGGTATGGACATTTAGTACTGCCATTATGTTACAGGAATAAAGTTATGGAATTAGCACATGTTGTATCAGACGGTGGACATAGGAAAATTGGTACCACCTGTCAAAGAGCATCTGTGAATTATTATTGGCCAGATATTGCTGAAGACATATTTCAGTATGTTAATGCCTGTGCACAATGTAGCAAGGTGAACCCCACACGTTGGGAAACTCAACAGGAACTAGAAACGCATTGGGGCGAACATAGGCCTGAAATTAAAAATAAGGTAGACATAGTGGATAGGCCAGCACCTTCTCACACATAGTCCTCCAATAAACCAGTTACCATGGCAACTCTCCGTCTCGTACCGAGAGGGGAAACAACCCATCCCGCACCGACACAATGTTGCTCGGAATTCCTGGAACTGGCTAAAAATAGAAGTATGGTGAGTCAGCCAACTTTGAAACTGAAACTGAGGGATAACCCCAGAAAAATTGGGAGTGGGAGACTGGGCAATTGGCCTAATGCTCAGCCCACATCACTATACGGCTATTAAATTAGCATTATGAGGCATTACTAGATTCCCGTCAAGCCTGAGCTCAGACTATTGCTGGCTGTGAGCACCTTGGAGGGGCACTTGGAGGGGCACTAGGAGCTCCATATGTTGCTTGTTGGGTTGAAGAATACTCCGAGTGTTTTATCCAGAATGATGAGGAAATTACTGGATCCCTTATGAAACTCAGCTATCATCAATTTTATGGATGATATCCTCATAACTACGGAACTTATGAGGAACATCTATCGCCTCAGGACATGTCGTTGAACAGACTCAGAGAGGTGAATATTAGTTGATATCAGCAATTATACAGGCAGCAACACCTGTGCTGTTTATTAACACAACATGCGGTGTATAGCCCTGGATCTCAGAATGTTGGGACCAATTTCTTGAGTGGTGCCTACTTGAAGTGACCCACCTGAAGGAAACCAGGAGAGTAGGAAGGCAGAGTGAACCCCATATTGAGAGAATGTCGTGATTGTAAATCCAAACCAGAAGCTCCAACAGCGGGTTTACGCTTTTGGATTGGGAGGCTCTTGTCGTGAAGTGACGTCTGTATGACAACACGAATTCTAAGTTACTCTGACCACACCGCGCGCCATACATTGTAAGAACTGCAAGGTACCCAGTCCAATCAGAACGCTCCGTTATGCAGTGTTTACTACAGCCTTGGATAATAAAATGGAAGTCCCATTTGTGCAACCTAATATCGGAAGACAGTTTACTACATCGGTATGAAAGAAGTACCACATGGAAGAAGTATACAAAACGATACTGGGAATGTTGCTCTACCCGTAGGTACAGTAATTTTTATAAATACTAATATAGGACGGGAGAAACCTCTGGTTGAATGCATTTGAAGCTTCAGGTTAGTCCTTAATTTAGCTGTTTAAATTATGCATAGAATAAAATGCACTTATGAGAATAACATATTTTAAGATAGATATATAAAGAATAGTTCAGGGCATATTTTAAGCTTTGGATGAATAGGATCGCTCCAGGAATAACGGAGATAATTAAAAAAGTAGTTTTCCTGATTTGAACTATATGCAAATTTTACCAATATTTTCGGACCTTGAAACACATTAGTAGAGAAAACCACCTCGGACGGGCGAGGTCACTCTATAAATAGTGCGTGCCTAATAGAATCAGGTCAATCACAATATTTGAATCGACAGCGAGCGAAAAAAGAAAGCCTGTGTTGGTGCAAGTGTTTTGCCGTCTGTACCTGAAAGCAGATCTTAACCAACCATTAACGGCTAGTCTGTGTGTATGCCTGAGGGTAAGAACGAATATATATATATATATATATATATATATATATATATATATATATATATATATATATATATATATATATATATATATATATATATATATATAATTATGTGTAATTCTAGTGATTAATCCACCTGTACGATAAGAAGTGTATAAATGTGTTAGAAAATTTACAGTGTGTTGCTGGTGAAACTTACAGGCTTGAGTGTAATTCTAGAGGCAAAGCCAGCCTTCGGAAATATTCAAAAATATTGAGAATGATGGCCAAGTGTATCTGTGGGTTTGGAAACGTGTTTAAAGAAGTATTTCTTAAATGGAATGACACATATACCAGGAACATAAGGAAGGATGAAAGGAATTGGATCACTGAATAGTTTGAGATGTTACTTAGTAGTTTTATTCACGACCAAATTATTGTATGGAGGCAGATCATGGGAAACGAATTAGCCTATAATTAAGGATGTAGAAGACAATTATGATCACAGTGAACTGAATTGATTGATGCTACTATACTATATCTTGTGCATTTGCTGGCACTTTTATCTGAAACTGTCTATCGTCCCCATCGGTGTCATAGATGGATATTGGTAGAAAAATACAGGGATTGTGATTAACTTCGTTTCAGGTTTTATCCTGTAATCTACGACAAATATAAGAGGCATCTATTACTGAGGTTACGACGGATGCAGTGCCGGTCTATGTCAGAGGGCCAGACATCGCGAGTATACCAGTTGGAAGAATTTCATCCGACAATTCTCTCCAGTATCAGAGAGAAACCATCCAAGCAAGACTTTCTCCATAGTGAAAGACATTTCCATTCAGTGAAAGACTTTGTTGAATATTTTATTATTTATTTAATGTTGTCATATCATTTCTTTTAAAACTTTTCAAACAGAAAAGAGAAACTGTACAAATTAAATTGTAAATATTTACCATCAGACTTACTTAAATTCTTTAAGTTAAGTTACAGTCTTTGTTGGTGAATTAAGTTAATTAATTACCCCTAGCAGAGTCAATAACAATAATAATCACCATATTAACAGAGGAGGATCTGGAGAGGTAGCACATAAGAACTCAGAGTACTACATTACCATCTTCTCTGGGAACTTATACAGCTTGACCCTACCTTTGTTGTCTATACACCTTTACTCTTTTCAGAGAAAGGGGTGTTACTTATAAGACCAGATTCTTATCTGGCACTATCCTGGTATATCCTGATACACCTTTTGTCCAGGATATCTTATTAAATTCCTATACTATCAGAACCTCTCGCGACAGAGGCGCTTAAAAATTTTGAAATAACATTTTAAAGTAGTAGACTCCAAAAACCACTTTCTTGTTAAAGTAAATCCATGTTTACATAATGTAGGGAAATTCCAGTTGCTTCTGATCATAAATAAAGTTTTTATTACAAATGGAAATTTTTTGCGCACATTTAGAAAAAGTACACAAGCAATGAACATAAACTGCAGGTGTGGAGGATGTGTTATTTTGTATAACTGTATGAATGAATGAATGTATTATTGTATGAATGAATTAATGTATTACTGTATGAATGAATGAATGTATTACTGTATGAATGAATAAATGTATTACTGTATGAATGAATGAATGTATTACTGAATGAATATATGAATGTATTACTGTATGAATGAATAAATGTATTACTGTATGAATGAATGAATGAATATTACTGTATGAAAGAATGAATAGATTAAAATGTAGTCTACGAAAGCCACGTATTCATGTATTAACGCACCTGCCATACGTATACATATAACTCCATATAAGTGCACAACTTGATGCCATATCACTAGTTTTTAAAACTGTAGTAGGAGTCGGACTTCTCAAATTTCATGAGTCAGAACATTTTTGACCGACTCCGCAACCCTGGTAGAAACACAACAAATTGATGGTGACCCTGGTAGAAATACAAACATTGATGGTGACCCTGATAGAAACACAACAAATTGATGGTGACCCTGGTTAGAAACACAAACATTGATGGGGACCCTGGTAGAAACACAAATATTGATGGTGACCCTGGTAGAAACACAAACATTGATGGTGACCCTGGTAGAAACACAAACATTGATGGTGACCCTGGTAGAAACACAAGCATTGAGGGTGACCCTGGTAGAAACACAAACATTGATGGTGACCCTGGTAGAAACACACAAATTGATGGTGACCCTGGTAGAAATACACAAATTGATGGTGATCCTGGTAGAAACACAATAATTGATGGTGACCCTGGTAGAAACACAAACATTGATGGTGACCCTGGTAGAAACACACAAATTGATGGTTAATTTAAACAACATTAAAGAAAAAAAAAAGATGCAATCTTCGTAATATTCTCCAAGAATCTTGTACTAAATACCCACCGTTAATAGTGTCTGGAACTGATGTAAATGACGTCATCTTCATGCCAGATTCATCGCTGTGTCCTAATTTTCCACACTCCAGGTTATCACACGTTGGAGATGACCCAGTTCTAATGTAGGTTGATGACCGGTTTCTAGATGACATAAAAGTATAATTGTACAGCTTGGAATTTAAGTTGGTCATAACTCAAGACAGACTGGCAGCAAAACTGACTCTACCTACAACTTAAAGTGAACATAGATTTCTTCTTTAGAACATCATACACAAAACTTTTGACTGCTGGTGTTATATATATATATATATATATGTCCCAACTAAGATGGTTTGGCCATGTCTGCAGAATGGGAGAAGATCGGCTACCACGACAAGCATGGGAAACAAAGAGCCAGGGATCCAGACCTCCAGGACGACCCAGAGTCCGCTGGGAGGACAACATTAGACAATCTTTGATGGACCGAGGACTAGAATGGAACCAGGCCAGGAAGAAGACAGCTGATAGAATGGTCTGGCGCTCTCTCTTCCAAACCTCTACACCTCACGGTAGAAGGGGAACGACTAAGTAAGTAAAGTAAGTAAGTAAGTAAATATATATATATATATATATATATATATATATATATATATATATATATATATATATATATATATATATATATATATATATATATATATATATATATATATATATATATATATATATATATACAGTAGAACCTCTATAAGCTGACCACCAAAGGGACTGTAGCAAACCGGTCAACATACGGAGGTGGTCAACATACGGAACGAGGCCTATTGTTCTGATACTTTACTTCCTTGAACAGCTTATATTGGAGAATACAGTAGCATACGAAATCATACATAATCACAACATCAAATCAAATCATCAACATCTGTTTTATCATGGTTTAATCATTCTTTCTGAAAAAAGGAGTCAATCTTGGTCTGTGTCTTATTCTTATTACAAACATAAGTGGAGAAAACACTCTCAACGCTGGCTACACCACTCAACATACCTGGGCATTTTTCTACAGCAAATGACTTTAACTGCATTATCAGATGCCAGACAGCCTCTTCTTTTGGAGTCTCTGCAATTTCTGTGTCATCATCACTTGCTTCTTCAACTTCACCAGCTGCTTCATGCACTGTTATGCTTGTCTGTACTTTGGTCAATATCGCTTGGAAAATTCCTTCTGGGTCAGGTTCATTACAGGTTGCCACCTCATCATCCATTGCAACAAAACCTTCAAAATCTACTCCTTCGAATTCTGCCATTGTCGATAGACTGTCCGATGGGGCTAAAACGTCATGCTCTTGGGTTGTGACAAATCCACATTTCTTGAAACACTTCTGTATCGTTTCCGGCTGAACTTTATTCCAAGCAGAACTGATCCAGAGGACAGCATCCAGAGCGTTAACTGATGCAGCGGATGAAGTTGCTTCCACAGGCGGACCACAGATCTGTGTTTTACTAGTGACCCACTGCAGGAACTGGGCCCGGTAGTGCATTTTAAATGTTTTGATGATGCCTTGGTCAAGAGGTTGGGTTTTTGAGGTCGTGTTTGGAGGCAGAAATTTCAGTGTCACGTTTGTGAGATGTTTCACTTATGGGTGGCCAGGACAGTTGTCTACTGTCAGTAGAATAGACAATTTCTTCTTCATTTCTCGGTCGATGCCCCTTACCCACTCCTCAAATAGGGCGCCAGTCATCCATGAGGATTTGTTTGATCTCCAAGTGACGGGGAGGTCTTCGGGCTTCAGGTTCTTGAATACACGTGGCTTTGCCGATTTACCAATCACCAAGGGCTTTAGTTTCTCTCCGGTTGAGCTAGCGAAAAGCATAACTGTGAAACGTTCTTTGGAAAGTTTTCCTCTCTTACATTTGTCACCCTTCATGGCGAGGCTCCTGTCAGTCATCGCCTTGAAAAAGAGTCCGCACTCGTCAGCATTAAAGATGTCGTCGTCTTTGAAGCCTCTGGTGAAGTAAGGAAACTTTTTGATGAACTCTTCCACAGCTTCTACTGGAACTTCATTGGATTCACCACACAACACTTTCTGGGAGATCGCGTGTTGCAGTTTAAATTTCTCGAGCCAACCACTTGATGCTTGGAAATCTTCTGCCACCCCGAATTCCCTTGCAAATTTTTTAGCAACTTCTTGAATCATCGGCGTGGAGATTCGGGCGTTAACTGCCCTCATTTGTTTGAACCAGTTTAGTGTGGCTTCATTGACTTCATCTAGGGGAGTTTTCCTCCTTTTCTGCTGTAGATCTCCGCTTTCCTTACCACATCTCTCCAAGTACTTATGTTTACGTTTTTGGATGTTGCTAACTGCCTTGCTAATCCCACAATGTTCTGCCGTCTTTCTTTGGCTGCTGCTTTCCAGAAAATGTAGAAGATCAACCTTTTCCTTCATTGTCAGCTCCTTGAGCTCTTTCCTTTGGGCCATCAAAAAGGTTAGGTTAATTTTGTCAACGATAAAGTGTATAAAACACAGTCTGAGAGAGAACTTACAGTTTAGTAGTTGATTTACTATCAACCGGCAGGGCAGTCATAGCAAGAATGAATATTTTTAAAAAAAAAATATTTTTTTTAATGTAAAACTTTTGCCTTGTTTTGGCGAGGCGCGCCCCGTTCAACCAGGTCGGTTATATTAGGGCAGATGTCCAAATATAAAAGACCCTTAGGTCTGTGAGTTAAGGCTTAGAAATTGGTCTTTTTGTACTGCATGTTTGCAAAAAAATCGAAGAGGTTAGGTTAATTTTCTTTGTCGGCAAGCATCATTCGAAAAGCGGTTAGAAAGCCTGTGCCGACAAAATTCAAAGACACTGATTTTTTTTTAAAACTGGTCAAGTAATAGAGGGTAAATTACTATTGTGTGTCATAGTCCAAGTGGTCAAGATACAACTTACAGAGGTGGTCAACTTATAGAGGTCGTCTTCCATTGAGTACATATGGTGCGTGTCCGGTCTATAAAAATGTGGTCAACTTCGGGAGGTGGTCAATGTAGAGAGGTGGTCAACTATGGAGGTTCTACTGTATATATATATATATATATATATATATATATATATATATATATATATATATACACACACACACATATATATAAACCATTACTGCAATATTACATAAAGCACTTTGGGGCAGGCTACCTACAAAAGGGCCAGTGGTGGTTCTATCCATCTTAATGATGCAAAATAAAATAACCTAAGAATTATATATATATATATATATATATATATATATATATATATATATATATATATATATATATATATATATATATATCTCGAAGCCCCTTTAGTTACACTGTAGCTCTTTTTTAATTCCCCACTGTGGTATTACGACTCCTGCGCCTAGTTGCCCACTATCACCATTGGATCCAGCAGTATATATATATATATATATATATATATATATATATATATATATATATATTTTATATATATATATATATATATATATATATATATATATATATATATATATATATATATATTATATATATATATATATATATATATATGGGACCTCAAGACGCAGCAATAGAGACCGCAGTCAGCGACTCATAGCTTGACTGCCTGCGTCAGGACCAGCGAACCAGAGCTGGTCAAGACCGTGCTCCACCTCCACGTGGTGGTCCTGGAAACAGTATGCAGCAATGCAGGCTGGCTGATCGAGCACGGATCGCAATGGGAAGGCAAACCCGGTCCTAAAAAATGCCGTGCAGAAGTCGGATGTGTCGACCGAAAGGTGCAGATATCACAGCTACGTTGTTAACAGACACAACGCAACCACCGTCCTTTTCAGGGCGAACGAAGAAGAAGAAGAAGATCTATATATATATATATATATATATATATATATATATATATATATATATATATATATATATATATATATATATATAGATATATATCAGCATTTTTATTCTCCATAAAATACATTAACATATACTGATATGATATAATAAATACAACATACTAAATAGGACAATCATTAGAATTCACAACAGTGTAGAGTGCTTCTCTTGTAGTTCAATATTGGTGTTGTGTGTGTGTGTTTTTGTTTCGTCGGCTATATTCCTATCCTATATATACATATTACAGGGTGATCGAGACGTCCCTCCGAAGTGGGTTCAGTGCTAATGTCCTCCACCCGTGAGAAAAAATGTGCATGCATTATGATGCGCGTGAGCGGATGCGCAGAACTACGACCGTACAACCACTGCGGAGGGACTTGCTGTAAAGTAAATGTTATTAAAGTCAATTAAAATAATACTGTTTTACTGTATCATAACATTTTACATTCGTATTATTAAAGCACTGAAACCACTGCGGAGAGACTTCTTGATCACCCTGTAGAATCTTTATACTCCGTAAAATATATTAAAGTGTAGTGGTTTGATACATTAAATACAACAACAGCGTGGTATAACAATACAACATATCGTATAGAACAGTGTTTCCCAACCTTTTTCGAGTCGCGACCCCCTTTTCTAATAACCAAATAACCTGCGACCCCCCGCCACATTTGCATAAAAAGGCATTTTTAATAGGGTAAAGAAAACACATTAAAAATATATTTTTCAGAATATAATTCTAACCTAATATTTAATTAACCTAATATTTAATGCGATGGTTGTACTTGCATCTGGGCAACCAGCTTCAGAATTCGCGGCTGAGTGTTTGTTAAAGCCAACCTCATGTCATCCTCAACATTCAGTCTGTTGCTTGCCTTTGTTTTGGTATGAAGAAGCGTTGAAAATCCACTCTCGCAGAGATATATAGAGGCAAATGGAAGTAAAACTCGAAAGGCAAGCATGGTGACATTTGGATATGACTGACACATAGCACACCAGAACTGAGTCAGCAATTTTTCATAAAACAAATTACGTGCCATGGAATCCTTCCGCAGATCCAAGAATTCATCCTATACTTCATCGGGAATGCTGGCTACATTCAGGGACACAGAGAATGAGTTTCGTACCAGTGCAGCTTCTTCTTCTGTAAGCTCAGGGAAGTACCGCTGAAATTCCATTTCCAGGAATCCAAGGTGCCCAGTAATCTCCTCCTTCAGATTCTCATCCAGTTCACCTTCAGATTCCTCTACCACAGTGCAGAGTTTTTCAAACATGGCAATGTTTCCAAGATTTACTTTCCGACGCCAGTTTTGCAGCTTGGATACAAATGCCTAAAGATTGTCTTGAAATTGGATAATGTGTGTTTCCTTTCCCTGAAGTTTCAGGTTCAGCTTATTTAGCTGGTCTAAAATGTCTGCTAAGTAAGCAACTCTTTTCTTCCAAGCTTCATCATTAAAGTAAGCCACAAGGTCATGTTTCCCTTGCACTTCCAGGAACAAATTTATTTCATCCTTCAACTCAAAGACACGATTGACAACATTTCCTTTCGACAACCAGTGTACAGCAGTGTAGATAAGAAGAACCTCGTAATCAGAATTCATGTCTTTACGAGTTTTTTAAACAGACGGGTGTTGAGGGCTCCAGATTTGATGTAATTCACAATTTTGATCAGAAAATCAAGTACCTCTTGCAGAGGAGCTGGAAGCGTCTTACTGGCAAGAGCATATCGGTGAATCATTTTCCTCACCGATTGTCCTATTCTTTGACACATTGTATGCACCTACATTCTAGCCGCTCCCAGACTTGTTTACGTTTCGCTCGGTAAATCGTCGTATGACAAGGTTAATTAGACAGGTCAGCGGTTAATACGTTTATCACCAAAGTTGTCTAGCCACCTTTGATGCAGACAGTAAACGTTAAGAGAATAGCGACTTTGAGTTAACTCATTTCCGGGGCCAGCGACAAACAGGCAAGTGACCACCTGGGTTCGCGGTCTGTCTGTCCGAGAAAGCCGTCTGGGGTGTGCGAAGACACAGGTGATAATTATAGAATCTTTTCCGCTGGACCATCTTTGTATCAATATTACCGTTAATCTGTCTGGGGAGACAATATTGTGGGAAAGCATCTAGACAGAAATTAAGTTCACAGATTTGTTTGTGAGTTTGCATAAAGATGCAATCGGAAGTATTACCGCCTTATTAGAAAGAGGTCACGCGTTGAAATTTTTAAATTTGATATTTTAAAACACGCGGGCGATATTATGATTAAACACCCCGACCCATATAGTTCTAAAGAGCTTATCATTGGCGTAATCTGAGAGCCGGAATAGACTTTGACTTTCATTGGAAAATTCGTCGGAAGTACAATCTGGGATATGAACTGAGAAATGGAAATATAATCTAGCGAAATTGGAGTCACAAATCAGACTGCATCGCCACGTCAAGCTAGCAATTCACCAGAGCCAGAGAGAAGGATCGGACAAAGGATTCGAAAATTATAAGTGACAGATCGAAGTATTTGGGAAACTTTGAAACTTAAAAGTAAACCCGCATTTTTAAATACAAAGACTGGAAACTAAAATGACCAGCACAGAGTATTTGGGCAAATTTGAAACTTAACATTGAAAGTAAACTCGCATTTTTAAATACAAAGACTGGAAACCTAAGGAATCAGATCACCCGTCATAAGAGGAATACTAAGATTTCCCAGGCCAAGTGATTCGAAAGCATCTAACCTAAGTTGCTGTGTCCATTCTAAACTGTGCCAGGAGATTGTGTTCCCAAAAATACTTTGGGGTAAGTGTAAACATTTATTTTACCCTGTGAATGTGACATGTTTTCCTTGCTAAGTGGTTATATATGAGGCTGGCAACCTCAACATATGAAAATAGTATATTCATAAACCACTACAGCAAGCGCTGGTGTTTGTTTTATACTAATTCGATTAGAAACGCGAAAGCAGCAGCAACCCCAGACTCTGAATGAAGCAGTGATGAGTGATGATTACATCCCATGTGCAACAAGTGTATAGAATCATTTTGGGAGATATATGTACCTTGTTAATTGTAATTCAGATACGCCATTGCCCTCGTGCTGTCCAAGCACATATTTTCCCAGTTTAATACCCAGAGGAATATTGGTGATTTCTAATCATCTTCCCATAGTTACGCTGTGTATACTCAAGAATTTAATTATTCAGAGAGGCTAACATCGGTGGGTGCACAGCGAGACAACGCGCCTGTTAATCTTCCAACCGAGTGTACTTAGCAGAAGCATTTGTTCTTTTTATTTTGTCTAAAAGTTCGTCGAACGAACCTATCACACTGTTCGTGGAACGAAGCTATCAAACTTCGTGGAAAGAAGCTATCAGACTGTTCGTGGTACGAAGCTGCTAGACTAAAGTTTCGACACCACTAGTTGTGAGTTAAAAGTTAGTTGCTTATCCTTTACAGGACGTGGCAATCAACCCCAGCTTTTATTGGCTGTTTGTGATTTTTCTAGGCAATTTTTTTCATTCAGTAGTTTGCCATTGCTTTCTGAACGGTACGGCGCTTATACCATTGTTAAAAATCCACACAAAGCGATCTGCTACCAAACCGCATGCAGCAGGTTTCGAACCTGGTATATCTGGATTATGAAACCGCGTTCATATCCATTAGGCCACAGACGCCGACAGTTGTGAGTTAAAAGAAGAAAATCAGCACTAATCGCCTAAATTGGACAAATTGTGTCAAGAAGTGCCTTCATCACAAAAGAATTGACGAAACCACGGCTGCAGGGCTCACTTAGACCAGCTAAGTTTACTTAGGAAACAGCAAAAGGACAATTGTTTTTATCAATCCTCAAACCAATTCTCAGTGAAAACAATTTTATTTACATCTAAAATTTACCAACATTTCATCACTATTTTAACCTGTTAAGACTAATTGATTATTAAATTTGTTTCATATTCTTTTAAAACAAAACAATCATAGTTGATTCAGTTATTATAGGTATGAAAGCAAACGTATGAGCAAGACTCTTTAATATATATTTACATCTAAACATATATTTACATCCATAGCGCAAATACTTATAAAAAGTAATTTCGCTGGATTTACACCAGCTGGGGGCTTGAACGGGCTAAAACTATTGCTTAATTCTTCACAAAAGGTGACGGATCAGATATACGTTAATAGTGCTCTGCCTTACGCAGCATTGCTCTTCTGAAAACAAATTGTGAAACTCCATTGAGATAGAAGCGTCATTATCCTTCTATCTACAACTCTGCCAAGAGTAATCTTGTTCGAAGGTAGACACCTTTGTAGACCCATATTAGATACTCTTGAGTGTTGGCCACTGGTGGAACACTACTGCAAAGCTAAGGGGAGGCAACCAGCGACAATTTTGACTGAATTTGACTATATAAATTACTCTTTCCCAAATAAAACTTTAATCTTTTATTTACTATGGTTTCTAACATTTTACCTAGACGAGAAGTTAAGGAAATGGGTCTTTGTGAACTGGCATCATGGGCATCTTGTTCTGGATTTAGTATTGGAATTATTACTTTTGTTTTCCATGTCTTGGTAATATTTCATGTATTCCAAATTTTGTTAAACAGGGATGTTACAATTTGTATGGTATTCTTTGGTATGTATTTCAAGATTTCATCACAACCCTTATGTAGAACATTACTCCATGACAATATAAGATATATTATAATGTTAAATCGGTGAAGTAGTCAGTTTGTAAATATGACAGGCGAAACGGAAGAAGCAAGACCTAACATGGTTATGGAGTTTAAAAATCATGTGAAGAGAGCAATGTTCTATACTGTAATGTAGTAATGTTCTACATAAGTGTAGTTGGGGGGGGGGGGGGGGGGGGGGGACCCCCCCCCCAAAATCCGAAACTTATTTGCAATTGGTTTGACGTTTGAGATGCTAAGATAGACTGCTCCTGGTTTGACTTCTCCTATAAGTAGCAACCTGGGTGTATAGGCAGAAATTCCGCTTATATTCAACAGCGTTGTAAGGCTACTTCACTGTCCTCCAGTTTCGTCAAGAAGAAATCATAGACAGCCAGGAACATGGAATATTATGACCCAAAATATAGAACAGGTCTTAGAACTGGACGTCAATTCTAAAATTAGAAGAGAGTAAGCACAGAGACATCATTTTGCACCTTAAGGTCTAAGATCCAGCTGCAAGTGCTCTCAGTTAGACACCTAACTCACATTAAAGGTAAGGCATCTTAAACAGTTGTCCGACAATATTCGGACGTTTCCTGTGCAAAAAGTCTGTGCTCGGCGAAAAAAACTCGGGGTAAGTAGTAAAATAAACATTTTACCATTTTATATTTGAATTTTGACATGCATAATTTGCTTGTGGGTGTACAATGGCATATGAGGCTGGCAACCTCATCACTGCAAATAACTTGACACATGAACCACCACTGCAAGATATGGTGACTGCTTCGTGCGGGTTTTGTCACAAGGAATCAACAGCAGAGGTGGCCCCATGCTCCATAGAGAGAAGGTAGTGGATGATGACATCATGGTCAACATATTTATTATACAAACACTTTAGTCAATTTCATTATATATATATATATATATATATATATATATATATATATATATATATATATATATATATATATATATATATATATATATATATATATATATATATATATATATATACTTACTTAGTCGTTCCCCTTCTATATATATATACTTACTTAGTCGTTCCCCTTCTACCGTGAGGTGTAGAGGTTTATATATATATATATATATATATGTCACATGATGATGATGATGTCAGTGTAATACAGATATGGAGCAAATGTTGTAATGATGATGATGATATCAGTGTAATAAAATTATCAGGCGTATATTGTATTGATGATGATGATGATGATTACGCTGATGATGATGATGATTATGGTCAATGTGTGTGTGTGTGGGCAAATGATAAAGTAAGAGGGGTTGTTTGCGTGAACAGTAAATTGTGAAGGCTTGTGTGTGTGTTAAGTGCGGATAAAAACCTTTGAAGTTACCTCAGCCTTAATACATGAGACGTGCTACAGCCACCAGACTTGACTATTGTAGAGAAGTACAGCCCAAGGCACTGGTTGGAACCATCAAAGGCTGAAGCAGACGTCAACCGACCCCACACTGGAAGCTAAGTACTATAACAGCGCAACCAACGAATATTTAACAGTTTTCCAAATTTCCGACCACAGTTTAAATCATCCGATGGTGATAAATATCATCGCTTCTTTTTTTCTAAACTACTTTATTTATTTTACATCGTTAAACTGTACTTGATTATTAAACCTGTTTATCTGTAACTGTAAAGCTAAGGTTGGATTAATCACTATTGAGTGTAGTGTATGTCTGCACCGGGTATAACTGATATTGTTCAAAATACACAACCAGATAGAGCTATTAGATAAATAGTTGCTGAATCACCTTCAGCTGGGGCTCAGAAATACGAGTGAAAATATATTACCTCACAGAAGGTGCGGGAGAAAAATAAGTTTATGACAGCTAAGATGATCGCAGTTGTTATGCTTGCTTTTCTTTTAAACCATGTAACGCACGCATAGACGCATCATTCTTCTATTTTTATATATGCCAAGAGTAATCTAGAGCGAAGGTTGATACCTTTGAAGACCCTCAATATTATACTCTGAGTCTGGCCATTATTGGACCTCTTCTGCGGAGCGGGGGAGACAATACCGTCACAGTTTTCGGTAAGAATTTCGGTATTATAAACATTGGCTAATATTTATTTACTGTTTACAGGCCTCGGTTTTCCCTTCCTTATGTGTTATAAATGTTTATACAATACCAAAAACCTACCCTCTGTTCTATACTTACTGTTCTTAAGTCTACTGTCATTTACTAGACACATTATTATTATTATTATTTAAATCTGAAACCAACCGCACGCGAAATATAAATAACATTGAATTAAGTATATAATTATTTAAAATACTACGGCACAGAGATGGTGATCCTATATCCTTTCTAACACTATAAAGACTTTAGAATGTTGGAGAATAATATTATATCTACTCACAAGTCCTAGGCATGTTCTTGAACTAGACTTTAACAGCGACTTGCCCCAGCTTCTAGCGAAATAACAGATGATTTCAATCGCCGGGCAGCTTCGGCGCTCCTCTCTTCTGATTGGCTGCTATCCGTAAGCGATGTGACTAATGTTCTATTTTTAGATCCTGACTGAGTAACACTAAAATGGCTGCCAAATCGCTATGTTGTAGTAAAAAGGTAGAGAACGACAGACAAAATGGCGATGACAAGATGGCGCTGTCACATATTCCCTACCTGATTTTGTTGTCGTCCCGACAACTGCACTAAGCTAGGCGCTTCAGTCGTAATCTCTCAGAACGTCTCGGGGCAGGACCCTCTATCGGCTGCAGGGCATACCAGCCTGGTTCGGGCGTTAAACCATGTGCGTCTTCCCCAGGGTCTGTCTCCTCTGGCAAAGCTGGTGCTTCAGGTAGGCCTAGTGTCGTATCTACCAGATCCGGAGAATCATCTTTGTCTTCACTTCGTCTCAGTTCGGGCGCCGCAACCCTCATCTTCAGGTCTTCGTTGTCTGCTGGTCTTATCACATAAGGACCACCGCTAGCGTCTGGAATCGCTGATACAATAAATTCGTCGTTGGACCACACGTCTTGTATTTTGGCCCTGTCAGTGTAGTGCACTCTTTTCCGCACTCTTTCACCCACTCGCAATGGTGTGGGGCCTGGAAGCTGATTACTTCTCTGCCTCCTATCAGCGGCCATTTTCTGCATTCTCTCTGCAGCTTTTTGGTGTGCTACTCGTAACCTCTCTTGGTGAACTTGCAGCCACTCATCAGTTGTCTCGGGCTCTTCATCTGGGCGCATGCCTATTATAAAGTCAAGAGGAAGCCTTGGTTCTCTGCCGAAGAGGCGGTAGTATGGTGAGTACCCTGTCGAAGAGTGGGGTGTGGAGTTGTAAACCATAACCACCTCAGCTAGATGCTCAGACCACCATCGCTTCTGGTTGGCTGTCATGGGTCTCAGCAAATCATGTAAGGTCTTGTTGAAGCGCTCGCACTACCCGTTGCCTTTAGGATTGTAAGCTGTAGTGCGGCTCTTGTGGACTCCATATATCCTGCACAGCTCTGCGACTATCGCTGATTCGAAGTGTTAGCTTTCTTAGTTTCATAGTCCTTTATACATTGTAAAATCTCTATTGGTTATCTGTACTGCTTTAAATAGCTTTGCTAAGCCATTATTTCTATAATATTTAGTATTATAATGTAGGGTTACTATAGAATGTATAACCCCGCAGCTTAGCTGGGTTGTTAGCGTGGCTGTATGCTGTCCTCGCAAGATGGCAGCCACGTGTTATAGGACTAGTGATGTATTTAGTTCTAGTCATTAATATGCCTTGTAAATATGATACCCCTACCTTTGGTACGTGGAGCACATTTGAGTCATAAACGTTCCTGTTTGCGCCTTGTAGAGCAGGGCGACAACAGTGCGGCTGAATCCAACAGAAGCCTGCACGAAGCATTTATATGCTGTGGCAGTGGTTTGTTTCTGAAACGATGTGTTTTATATGATGAGTTCCCAATCTCATCAGTCGGCATATACGACATGCTTCAGAGTGCAGGGATGGATATTGAGATGGATCAGTTGCGAGGTGGTGGTTTATGCTCATTAATGAGAGTATTCGTTGTACATATCGTTTAATATTATTTTATGCATATTTCATTATTATTTAATTATTGTTATGTGTCGGGTAATTTATGAGAGCACGTGGGTCCACTTGGGAACAAATTATGTCGCTTCTCGCTCCTTATAGAGTATATGGTCCCCAGTGTGGCTGGTCTCCGCATGGAGACCGCACAAAGCATTCAGATGCTTTTGCAGTAGTGGTTTCGGTAGCAATCTGTGTTGCATGGTGAGATTGCCAGCCTCATGCACAACACCATACTAGTCTGATTAGACGACATGCATGGGCTGAGTGTGTGTGCATGATAGTTGAATGTTTCAGGTAGCGTGGAAGAAGGAAAGTTTGACAGGTGAGAGCATGGTGTTTCTCATTATTTAAGTATTATAATTTTAACTAGTCGGTGCTTTGTTTGCGTTTCAGATTAGCAATTGAGCACTGGCTGGGTGTTTTGTTTGTTTGCTTACTGGTTTAATGTTTGTTCATTAGTTTGCTTTGTGGGTTAGGGTCACTGACAGGGTTGTATGAATAAATACAGCCCCTGCCTTAGAATCAGAGTTTTATTGTTGATCGGGTCGGTTGCGAGTGTGCAAGAAAGTGATCACATATCACAACAGCATCATCATCATCTCGCTCACCCTATCATATATATATATATATATATATATATATATATATATATATATATATATATATATATATATATATATATATATATATATATATATATATATATATATATATATATATATATATATATATATATATATATAAACAGTGAAAATACTTTACATTTTTTTTTTTTTTTTTTTTTTCATAACAAAACCGATCTGGTCAACAATAATTTTATGGCGTTACACAGAAGAACCTAAAGAGTAACAACTCTGTCAAAATTCATGAAATAATTTTAAGACATGTAAATGTGTATAAAGAACACCGGGACAGACTTTGCCATTTATATAGTAGATGACATAGATGACACACCTAACAGAAAGCGAGCACTAAAATAAAAAAAAGGAATCAAGAAATTGTCGGAAGTATTTATAACAACCTCTGCGCGCTGGCTACACATTTCTTTTTGCTCTAATACCATGGTAAAGTAAGTTTTTTTAAAAAGGTTTTACAAATGAAAAATACATATTGGAGTCAGTTCTGCACATGAAAGATATGCTATAAACATGGGACGTTGTCAAATAATTGGGTTCGCTTTCTTTTCCTCTCCGGCCGTATTGTTATTTTAGAGTCATTGTTTGCACTTCTTCTCCGTAATAATTCGTCTTGTCTGTTTACCTGACCATCGCTGCTGAGAGAGTAGACAGGTGATGCAATATTGACCGACAGTCATGTTGGTAAAATTCTCGCGTACCAAACATTGGGCGCGACGGATTAACACGACGTACGCCCTGCAAGTTTATTTAGCACTGATATGGCTATTGTGATTCACTAATAACTGTCGTGAAGAGTCACAGCCCAGATGGTTAAACTAGGATCGGTGTTTGCACAAGGAAGGGGAGATAAATTATCCGTCTGCGGACATATTACAGACATACACCTGATAGACGGAATGTTGCAGTAGCTTCCAGACAGAAGTGTTACGAAGACATTATTTGTGATAATGTAGGGAGTTGTAGTGCAATCATTGCCGCGAATCGATGGATATACCAATTACATATTTGGAAAGTGACCTTTTAAATAACACGCAGAATTTTTTATGAGGAAATTATTTGAATAGACACCATCAAACCACGTATGATTTTAACTATTGGCCGGCATTCGAGATGTCATTAACAACATTTCTGATTGGAGCCCGGTCTAATAGTAAACATCAACGTGCGTGGGACGAAAGTTGCAATATAACCTGATACTTTAGTCGGTTGACAGCACTACTTATTTCCCATGAAAACTCTACCTTTATTAACACGGAAAACCAGAATCCTAGGAATCTGAACACGAAGTCAGAGTGGGAACATATTGTAAAGTAACACCCCAAACCTCATGTAAGAGGCATCTTAAGCAAGTTGCCTTAACTGTTTCTCTGAGCCAGGAATCTGCGATCTTAAAGACAATTTTGGGGTGAGTTGTATATTTATAATTCTATAATTTACAATATTAACACGTGAAATAATATGTATATATTGACATGTGAATATTAATATGTGAAAACTGCTAGTGGATGTCCAAGTCATACGAGGTTGGCAACCTCAGCGTATAGAATAATGATTTCAAGAACCACCACTGTGAAGGCTGGTGACTGCTTTATGCAAGTTTCTTATAGAGAACCAAAAGCAGAGGTAGTCCCTAATTCCATATGGAGCTGGGAGCGAATGATGAGAGAAATGATGTACATACTTATTATATTGTTAACCTTTTCAACCAATGTAGCAATAAATGTAAACCTGTTAAATGTAAATGTAATGAAAGTTTTCCACTCACTGGGATTAAGATTAATTCTCAGAGAGGGTAAAGTTCTGAGGTAGATGGGAAGGTGGAATGAAAAGAGGAGGACACGTGAGTGTGTGTCAGAAAGACTCAGTACGCAAGAGGGTATTTGTTCACTTCTTTTGTGACACTAGTCGGTTTTACCAACTGAGGGTACTGTCTCTGAAACAAGTGAGAGTATAAGTGGCCTGAAGTTCACGCTAGACACAATCATCAGACGGGTCTTAGAGACGCTGGACCAGCTTTGTGATTACTCCCTGATACTTCTTGGAACGTGTCACAACTTTCAGACTTGACCAGTGACGACTGAACCAGTCATCTATCTGCAAAAAACCAAACATCAGCGGGAGCAGAAACCATCAAACTATTGGCTGCTAAGTTAAACATAAAAGTTGCCAAGCGAACTGTCCATTTTCCGAAAACCATAACACCATTGTTTACATACAAATTTAACGTTGATTTAATCATTTTTGAATGTACTGCACCCGCATGTCTCAGTCATCTTAAATACACTTAAAACAGAGCTACTAAATTAAGATTTCGCTGAATTAAATCAGCTGTTGGGCTTGAACGAGCTAATTATAAGTTAAATCACATATCCATCTTCACAAAAGGCGACGGGAAAGATACAGAGTTAACGGGCTCAGACTCATTCAGCATCGTTCTCGATTTCTTAAATATCTTGTGAATACTCTCCCTCGAGGTAGAAGCATCATTATCCTTCTATCTACAACTCTGCCAAGAGTAATCTTGTGCGAAGGTAGACACCCTTGAAGACCCACATTAGATACTCTAGGTTTTGGCCACTGTTGGACCACTACTGCAGAGTAAAGGGAAGGCAACCTGTGACAGACGTTTCGGTATAACCCTTCGTCAGCAACTGTCACTAAAAATTATTGATCTAACACATAAATACTCAACGCAGTGCCCTCTAGCACCAAGATGCCCGCCAAGTCTTATTTGTGTGCCTGCGGAAGATTCATAGATGAAAGAATAAAAATAGAATTTAACTTGCATGGTTAGAAATTATAGCTTTTACTCTACTAAACTTAAATATTGGCGTTAATGGTCGCAATAAAATTACATTAACTTTGCCGATACACATGTTAAGTTTTTATATATATTAGACAAACATAAAGGTATGTTTTCAGGCATTCGTAAGAAATAAAGAAGTAGAAAACTAGACAACAGAAAAACAACAGACGTGAGTGGCTTACCCAGGACTCGAACCCAGGATCTTCCGTGCGACAACCCCGCCTAGCTATGCAAGCGAATCACACTATCCTCCCTGCCATCGAGGCATCACCAAAAAAATGATGCTTCGATGACGGGTCATTAGTGCGACATAAGTTTTTATATCCAAGGGCAGCTACTCTAACCGTCTAAGCGTTGTTGACAGATTAGCGTGTTCCACTTGTTGATTTCTTAATCAACATTATCTCTGTGTAATCTTTTAGTTATTGACCCATATACAAATGTGAGTGCTCATTGAAGCCACTACAAGGAACTGAAGTTATAGATTTTGGACCTTCAGAATGATATTGCTTTAAAATCGCATTTATCTAATAATGACTTTCTGGAATATGGTCGACACAAAAAACAACAATGAAATTTTTTTTTTAAAGTGTGGCAAAAACGATACAATCATCATTTGAATCCACATAACTTTGTGAATAATGATTTTCAACAATGAACATTGACAAATCTAAGTAGAAGTCACGGCTCACTAATTCTCATCTGGATAACTGTATGTCTATAAATAGTTAGCCAGTGACAAACTGTGCCAAAGATCATACCAATAATACTTTTAACTCAAATATTGAAAGATAAATGTTTTTGAACCCTGCTTATTTCTTATTTCGTTAAACGTATTACGCATCTTGATATATATATTCTCTATATTTTGTTGTTAAAAAAAAACACTTTTTAATGAGTAAGTAGCGATAATTAGTTGGTGCCCACCACTCTATATGAAAATCTAAAATGTGCCGGCAGTACCACACAGGTTGAGGACTCCTGATCTAACACAAATGGTGAAAAAGTACTTACTTTTTTATGTTCTTAATAAGTGATGTGATGATCATGACAAAGAAAGCGACGATAAGCATTGCGATAACAATAATGACACCCACAAGCCACTCCGGCAGGTGATCTCCAATGACGTCATCATGGTTTGTATCTTCGTGCTGAAGAGGGGGGAAGAAAAGGCAATCAACAAAACATGTCTGAGCACAACTTTATCATCATCATTTTCCTTTAGTGGCTTTACGGAGCATGGAAGCCTCGTGCTCTAGTTCGATTACCGAACCAGGTTCGATTCCCAGTTGAGGGAATATAATTCATGGAAAAATGTATTTTAGAACCAGTGGCCCTAATGATGTCATATTCCCCCCTGGTCTCCTGGGTAGTGAGATCGGATGCCTAGCCTTCTCGGATAAGGGCAAAAAAATAGGAGGTTCCGTGTGCAAGTTGTGCACGTTAAAAATCCCACGGCAGTCGAAAATATCGTAAAGAGTAGGCCTATCAGGTCGCTGCCCTGGAAAAATTTAAAAATTAGAAACCTACCCATCACAAAAATATTTATAGAATGTGTGATTCCTATTGGGATTCTAGCCGGTACTACGGAGTTCGTGCACTGTGCTGAGATCGTCCTTGTGCGGTCTAAGGGTAGAGATCGGAGCAATGGTGGAGTAGTCCGCGTGCAATAAAGATAGTCCTTAAATCCAAACCAAACAAAACATTCAACCACCTGTAGTTCCAGACGTTCTCGGAGGACAGGAGAACAGAAGGACAGAATGGGACAATCGTGTTCTCAGCCATGTCGTAAGCGGCGACATAATTAAAAAGAGATAATGATATATATCATCATCATCATTTGCATTTGTTGCTTCATATGGAGCAGGTATCCATTACTACAGGTATCCACTACTACATGTATCCACTACTACACGTATCCACTACTACAGGTATCCACTGCTACAGGTATCCACTACTACAGGTGATCCCCTTGCAGGAAGGTTGCATTCATTGGCGCTTATAGTGGTGGTTTTGTTGCAATCTGTTGTGAATGATGAAGTTGCCAGTCTCATGGACATCCTCATATTGTGAATGATGAAGTTGCCAGTCTCATGGAAAACCTCATATTGTGAATGATGAAGTTGCCAGTCTCATGCATATCCTCATATTGTGAATGATGAAGTTGCCAGTCTCATGGACAACCTCATATTGTGAATGATGAAGTTGCCAGTCTCATGCATATCCTCATATTGTGAATGATGAAGTTGCCAGTCTCATGCATATCCTCATATTGTGAATGATGAAGTTGCCAGTCTCATGGACACAAGTCAGCAATCTACTTACACAAAGAAAACTATATAGATTAAGAATCTACTTACACACAGAAAATAATAAACGTTAACATTCTGCTTTCACGTGGATAACAATAGAAACTGACGATACAAACAGGTATAACTAGATGCTAACAATCTGCTTATATATGGATAAAAATAAAGTTAACAATCTACCTACACATAGGTAAAAATAGAATAAAAAGGAACAATATAATTTACAAACTTTTAATGCAATATAAGTTAACAGTCTTCTTACAAGCAAAAAAAAGTAGAATGTAACAATTTTCTAACACGTGTAAAAACAGAAGTCAGCAATCTAGTTTCACACATGTTAAAAAAGGCAAAAAAAAAGACGTTAACTATCTACTAACAAACAGGTTGAGATAGTAGTTAACTATCTAACAATAAACTTGTAAAAATAGATTTTAACAATCTACTTACACACGTTAAGTCTAATCATAAAATTAATCAGTTTATTCATTCACACACAAGTACAAATCAAAGTTAGGTTACTAACACAGAACAGTAATACATTTCTTAACGCACTCATCATACAAAAAGAACATTATTTTCTCCACGCACAAACTAGTTAACATTAAACAATTACACTCACAATCACACACACGAAATCGAACGATATTAGTAGCCAATCTATTAGCAACCATACTGTTGCTGTCATTTTCGACGGAGTCATCTGTCAAGTTATTTGCTTATGTTTGTATCATAAGAATAATTGTGTCTTTACCTGCGATGTCAGGTTGATTAGGGTTTGTCTTCCCTTGTTTATTCATTCATTGTGTTTGACCTTTAGGGTCAGAGGTTGACAGTTCGGCGTAGGCCTATGGGAAGGTTTTTTAAGCGGGAGTGAGATATACTTCCGGGAAGCCGGGAGGTCCTGTTTTTTCTGAAGGGACCAAGAGTCCATTGTTTTTCGGGGAGAATCTTCGAAGTAACTGCTATGGCAGTTTTCCCCAGTGAATCTCTGTGCGTCGGGATGACGACAGAATTCCTTGTTTAGTTCTGAGGATTCATTTTCCAGGTAATACCGACCTTTATGCATTATTACGCTTTTCGGTGGCAGAACATGTAAAGGATTACCTAGGGTGAACAGCAGCTCACTGATCCGCCATTTCAGAACTTATATATTTGTGCTCGAGGTAGCCATCCAAGACTGTTAGTCTTATATTGTCCAGAAATCCAGTGACGAGGATATATTGTGGGAGCCGCAGATTTGGCGGAACTTCTATCTACAATAAGTATTACTGCAGGGTTGATGATAACCTATTTAACAGAAGTACACGGCCGACGTCAGAACGAGGCCTGTGCTTTCGGCTATTATACTACAGCCTGATATGTGCAATTGGCGGGGAGTGCCAAGTTGCACCTATGTGTCATAGTAACTAAGGCATCTGACGCGTTTAGTCAGAGACGCCAAGGGCGACGCTACGAACTGTCATTATTGAAGAACTTTGCTATTGACCATGCACGTCTATTCTGATGTTTACCTTTTTGAATGCCAAATGTATACCTATCGATGTCAGGTCAGCATGACCTTGTTACACTGACTGTTCCTGTTGATATTATGTGTGTTCCCGTCAATAAATGTCTTGAAACATGCCTGCAGTGTCAAAGCATCCTTGATTACTGCATGTGAGAGTATGGGTTGCAGGATCTACATCTATACGAGCCTAAACACATTCGCGTTTTCATACGCACCCACACTCAATTCATCATACGCTCGCACTACACATCTAACAACATGTATACTGTCTTGGGCCAGTGATCACATCAACAAGAAAAAAAAGACAGTTACATTTCTGGTGGACCAGTTACGTGGGCTCTTATGATACATTTCTTGTCGCCAATGTGGCCTAGAAACTTACATTTCTGATGGACCAGATCTGTGGGTTTAAAAAGAACAGAGCGAGCATTTGACATTATTGTTGACATTTATGGATCCAGAAATTTACATTCCTGGTTGGCTGTTACATGTATGATGTCTCTAGTTTTGTCGAGAAAGTTACAAGAAGGACAAGTACACATTACACTTCTGATCTGTGGGTCTAAGCTACACACGGGACAGCCGTAACACACAGCGCTAATTCTACACTTGCAAGTTTTGGCTACAACAGGACAGATATAGGTCATCAACGGTTGACCCAAATAAACAGTACGAGCATTTATATTATAATGCTACATAAAGCATAACAAGACATGTACTGAAGTTAACTACTAGGCATTTGCTATGTGGACCATAACTGCATAGAAGGCGGGTTCCTATTGTAAACAGTACTGCTGGTTGTTACACGTTTCATTCAACAACAGACTTTTCTAGGTCAGAGCATTCAAGCTACATTGTTGGAGGTCAAGTGTCTGTAAACAGTACGTGGAAATTGTAAACATTCAATGTGCAAGGCGTAATTTGAGAAGGTCATAGTAACTTTGGATTTGACGTTCAGTGCGCGTTTGACATTTCGTTTCTGTGTTCGCAAGGAGCAAGGAATTTATTTTAGTTTCAGCCGTGACTGAACTTGTTCTGCAACACATTGAAATTGATTGCTATATTATGTTACTTCTACTGTTTTGTGTATTTTTCTGCGGGTTTTTCGGTTGGTGGGTCTTACGGTAAATATGCCACTTGATCGAGGCTTACTGTAAGCGTTCTGTAGGTGCAAATTTTCTTAATTTGGAAATTTGCTAGTGACAATTGGTCGCTATTGATGTTAGCTGTGATGTAATTGTACTTAACGTTGTTTTTGTAATATTTTGTCTGTTTTTCAGTTTTGATTGTCGATTTGTTTTGTTTGTATTCTGTAGGTCTCTCCTTTCTTGTGTATTTCTCTACACATTTTTGGTTAAAACAGTGTTGCCATTTGTATTGTTTTGTATTTTTGTCTTTGTATTTTTTTTTTTTGTTGTACTACATTACTGTCATGCACAGTCTACATACACATACTTGGTCATGTTTTGATATTATTGATAAGGTAGACTCTTCATATAGAGTTTGTTAAATAATATTATATAAGATATTTATACAAGTTCTTTGATAAAAGACTTGTTATCTACAAAGATTGAGACAAGGTGAAATACATATTCAAGTTCTTTATAAAAAAGACTTGTGCCCATAGTGAGTGGGATATAAGGGAATTTTTTTTTTCCCACAGGTACTCAAGTGATTTTTTGGGTACATTATAAACAAGAGGAACATACAAAGTCTTTGTCTAAGACTAAGACAGTAAAATAAAGTGAAGTGAGTATACAAGTCTAGCATTTCAGACTTGTCTCCCATTGAAGTGGGATAAGGTAATTTATTTAATTTTTTTTCAGGTTTCTGATCTCAGTAGACAAGATGTCTACATTGGACTACTTTATTACACAAGGGAGAGCCCTTGATAAGACTGGTCAACAGTTAGAACAATGGGCTGTTGCTCAGTATGACAAAGCATTAGCTGCAGAAGAGAAAAAAAGCTCAGGCTGAAGAGAAAAAAGATTAAAAAGAAGCTAATATTGCTGCTGAACAAAAGAAATTGCAGATGCAGGTGGAGGAAAGGAGATTTGAAGCTGAACAAAAGAAATTAGACAAAGAAGCTGCGGCAGAGGAGAGGAAAGCTCAAGCTGAGGCTGAAATCAGAAAAATGGAACATGAGGAAAGAAAACAGAAGATGGAACTTGATGAAAAACTCGCAACTTTGGAGTTAGAGAAATTGAAATTTACGAGTACGGGTGCTCAGCAAACAACTTCGAGTACGACAAGGGAGTTTGTTAGTAGGATTAAATTGCCTCATTTCAATCCTTTAAAGGATGACGTAGCAGATTATCTAGATAGATTCCAATTTTTGTGCGATACGCATAACATAAAAAAGAAAAATATGTTGAACAACTGATGCCATTTTTTACAGGTGACACAGTGACTACTCTTATGACAATAGACGAACATGAGAGGACTAATTATGATGTTGTCAGGGCAGCATTACTAAAAAAATATCAACTAAAACAAGAAGACTATCGTCTTCGTTTTAGGACAATGTTGCCAGAAAATGGAGTAGATTTCTCTGATTTTGTTACAAAGATACGTCGTACATTTACACGATGGGTTGAGTTGTCTCAGATTGAGAAAACATATGAAGGTCTAATGGACTTATTATTGCGAGATAAGGTTTTGTCATCTGTTAATGATTCTTTTCTTGCAGTCCTTCATGAGCGTAAGCCTAAAAACTTAAAAGAAATGGAGGAATACTGTTGTCAGTATGCCACAGCACATCCCCATGCTACATTTAGCAATTCTAAAGTGAAAGAAGGGTTGCCAGCTGCTTCGGCAACACCATATGGCCCTAATTTCAAAAAAAAATTTCAGGGTGCTCAACAAAATTGGAATAGGGGAAGTAATCAAAATTACACTCAGAAGCGGAGTAATCCAACACATGATGGTTCTTCGTCTATGCAGTGGAGACAAGATGGTAGTTCTCGTAATTTTAGTGGTAATAATTTGAGACACTTTCGCAAAGGCTATCCAAATAATAACTATTCAAATTTTCGAGGTAATCATTCTCGACGTCAAGATTATGACGATGGTGAATTTAGAAACCGGGATTCAAACCGAATGATGATTACAATAGGCAATATGATAACAATTACAGGGAAATGATAGTCGAAATAATTACAGGGGAAATGATAATCGAGATAGACCTAGGTTTAACAAGAAAAGACCTTACCAACAGGCAAACTCTGCGCAACAAGAGTTTGATGGAGCCTGTAATACAGTAAATGATAGTGGTAACTCTAGGGCTATCACTGGTTGTGCTTTCGATTTTGGGAGAGCAACTGAATGCCCCCAATGCTTAACATTGTTTGACTCATCAACTGTATCTACGCTAAGTTGTGGTCACCCTCTTCCTGCTCTACCTGCTACAGTTGCGCATGATGGGAGAGGATCTCTCATCTTAGATAAAGGTCTAATAAATGATAGGCTAGTCTCAGTACTTTTCGATTCGGGATGTACTACCGTCGGGGTAAGGAGTCTCTGATAGATCCTTGCTGTGCCACTGGAAAAACAATCAAATGTGTTACATTTGGTGGTACTATGGAAAGCTATCCTACTGCTATTATTAGGATTGACACTCCTTTCTTCACAGGAGATGTCCATGCATGTCTTCTTCCTAATCCTATTGCGGATCTTATAATCGGTCGTATTCATGGGGTAAGGAATGCACCCCGCAACAAATTTCTAGTTGGGAAGAAAAAAACATTCAAACGGTCAATGCAGTGGTGACAAGAGCTCAAGCTCTTAATCCCCCAACTTCATCTGATAATAGTAATGAAGTTGATAGCCAAGACGAGCACTTGGTGATTTCCCATGACTCGTTTGTTAAACGTCAAGAAGAGGATCCTTCTTTGAAGAAATACTTCCTTCTTGCAAAGAAGGGGATCCCAATCAAAATACGAATCACAAATCGTATATTACTATGAAGAATGGTATATTGGTACGAATGGTACAACACTCGGACAAGTCTATGCATTCGCAAATTCTTGTGCCTAAGTGTATGAGAGCCTTAATTCTTCGGCATGCACACGATTCTCAGTGTGCTGGACACATGGGTTTTTCCAGAACTAAAACTAGAGTCCTTGCGTCATTCTTTTGGCCATTCGTGAATAAAGACATCCGAATTTATTGCCGATCTTGCAAAATTTGTCAAGAGGTCAAGTCTAGGGGTCCGAGACATGCTGCTCCTATTCAGGCTGCAGATATTCCGATTCGGCCGTTTCAGAAAATGGCTATAGACATCATTGGTCCGTTCAAAATTAAGTCAGCCAGAGGACACCAATTTATCCTCACTTGCGTGAAGAGCATATCAACTGTCGATATCGCTGATGCTCTTTGGCTCGTATTTTCTCGTCTGGGATTCCCCGGAGAAATACTGTCGGATCACGGCACTCAGTTAATTTCGGACGTTATGTCTCAGGTATGGCTACGCTAGACATTAAAAGGTCTCTCAGTAGTATTTATCATCCAATGTCCAATGGATTGGTAGAACGTCTTAACAGGACACTAAAGAACTTACTTGGCAAGATAACGGAGGATCATCCTGAAGATTGGGACAGGGTTTTACCTGCAGTCCTCTTTGCCTATAGAGAGGTTCCCAACGAGCATACAGGGTTTTCTCCTTTCGAACTTGTCTTTGGCGCGCAACCGCGCGGGCCAATGTCCTTGTTACACGATTTGATAACTTCCGATAATATTGACGATGATACACAATCGTCATATGAATATATTATCGGAAGTTATCAAATCGTGCAGGTTAGCAACTTCATCTTCCGAATTTGCGAAAGAAAAAGCTAGGCGATTTGCTAATAAGAAAAGACGCCTACGTCAACTTTGTCCTGGAGACAAAGCATATGTCTTACTGCCCTCAAGAGAGAATAGACTTCTCATTTCTTGGAAGGGTCCATACACTATAGTCTCGAAAATTTCTGATGTCGACTATATTGTCGATGTGGATGGAAGGCATAAAACCTTCCATATAAATATGCTAACAGAGTTTATTGAACGTCCAGACTATTTACAGCCTATTTTCCAGGCGACGGACGACTCTCCAGTCAACATGGTCACATCTCATCCCTGTCCGTTATACAGGATGAGGAAACTATTTTTTCTGACGTGAACTTACCTCTTCCTACGATTCCACTTACTTCAACGGAATCGTGGAGAGACGTTACAGTCTCTTCCAACTTGTCTTTTGAGGAACAACGTCAAGTATCCTCTACGTTACAATCATATCAGGATGTCCTTACCGACATTCCTGGACACACAGATGTCATAGAACATGACATCATACTTACTGATCGTAATCCGATCAGAGTAAGACCATACCCAATACCTATTCATTTTCAAGCACAAGTCGAGAAAGAATTGGATGAAATGATTCAACTACAAATAATTGAACCATCCACTTCAGCTTATTCTTCGTCGATAGTTATTGTTCGAAAGAAAGACAATAACATACGTCTTTGCGTTGATTATCGCAAATTAAATCAAGTTACGAAGTTCGATGCTGAACCTATGCCGTTATTAGATGATCTACTTATTAGACTTTCTAAAGCTAAATTCTTTACTAAACTAGACTTGTCGAAAGGTTATTGGCAAGTCCCACTGACGGAACACGCCAAACCTCTCACTGCTTTTTCGACACCTAGGGGTCTGTTTCAATGGAATTTTATGCCTTTCGGGCTTATGAACGCCCCAGCGACTTTCGTGCGCATGATGCGACGAATTCTATCAGATCGTGCAGATGTCATTGCATATTTAGACGACATCTGTCTTTTCAGCGATACTTGGGAAGAACACTATGTGGGTCTAAAGGAATTGCTATCTACTCTACGTGAGCATAGATTGACTGCTAAACCCTCTAAAGCTTTTGTTGGGTTAGTGAAATTTCCTTCCTAGGTCATCGAGTTGGTCATGGTCTGTTGAAGACAGAGGACCAAAACATTTCAAAGATATTAAATATCTCGGTTCCGAAGACAAAAAAGCAAGTGCGTAGTCTCTTGGGATTGATACAATTCTATGGAAGATTCATTGAGAATCTGTCCTCCATTATGGCACCACTTTCAACGTTATTGAAAAAAGGTTCTCCTAATATGGTGCGTTGGTCCCAAGAATGCCAATCTTCATTGGATCAGGTTAAGAATTTGTTCTCATCTCATCCTATCTTAAGACTACCGACGATTGATAAGACTTTTGTCCTTCGTAGTGATGCCTCTTCCACTGGCATTGGAGCGGCACTAATGCAGGAATATTCAGGAACTCTGCATCCTGTAATGTATATTTCTAGGAAGCTGAATGCGGCAGAAAGGAATTACTCGGTTTTGGACCGTGAATTGTTGGCTATGGTTTGGTCCATTCTTAAGCTACAAAGGTTCCTTCTGGGCGCGCATTTCTTTATGGAAACCGACCAAAAAGCTCTTACGGCTATGCAAAGTAAGGATTTGAAGAGCTCGAGATCTACTCGTTATGCTATTGCTCTTCAGCCTTTCCATTTCACGGTGCGAGCTATCCGTGGTTCGGATAATGTGATGGCGGACATATTGTCTAGATGCCCACATGATTCCAGTTAAATCTTGTGTCCTAGTTTTTCCTGATATACTTTCAGACTTAGGTCTGTCCTTAATATCATAATATGTTGTAATACAAATGTATTTGGATGATGTTTAGATAATTTAACAAATTTCATTTTGTCCATCCATCAGTGATATGTTGCTAAAATAGCATTGACATTTGTATATTGCTATGATTATATTATTTAGTAATGTTTGATATATGATTGGTATTGCCAGCAACTTAGGTTTCTTGAATGGTATCCCTTAGTTTGTTTGGCTTAAAGGAAATATTTTCTCCTATGTTGGGAGATGATTTGTACCCTCTTCTATTGTACCTGATATTAGGTTCATTGTTTGCATGAGCACAGAAGTGATACTGGTGCTATCTTGCTCATGAACATATTATTAAAAAAAAAAATTGCATTTTTTTTTTTTACAGGGGGGTTGTAGTAATGTTGCTGTCATTTTCGACGGAGTCATCTGTCAAGTTATTTGCTTATGTTTGTATCATAAGAATAATTGTGTCTTTACCTGCGATGTCAGGTTGATTAGGGGTTGTCTTCCCTTGTTTATTCATTCATTGTGTTTGACCTTTAGGGTCAGAGGTTGACAGTTCGGCGTAGGCCTATGGGAAGGTTTTTTAAGCGGGAGTGAGATATACTTCCGGGAAGCCGGGAGGTCCTGTTTTTCTGAAGGGACCAAGAGTCCATTGTTTTTCGGGGAGAATCTTCGAAGTAACTGCTATGGCAGTTTTCCCCAGTGAATCTCTGTGCGTCGGGATGACGACAGAATTCCTTGTTTAGTTCTGAGGATTCATTTTCCAGGTAATACCGACCTTTATGCATTATTACGCTTTTCGGTGGCAGAACATGTAAAGGATTACCTAGGGTGAACAGCAGCTCACTGATCCGCCATTTCAGAACTTATGTATTTGTGCTCGAGGTAGCCATCCAAGACTGTTAGTCTTATATTGTCCAGAAATCCAGTGACGAGGATATATTGTGGGAGCCGCAGATTGGCGGAACTTCTATCTACAATAAGTATTACTGCAGGGTTGATGATAACCTATTTAACAGAAGTACACGGCCGACGTCAGAACGAGGCCTGTGCTTTCGGCTATTATACTACAGCCTGATATGTGCAATTGGCAGGGAGTGCCAAGTTGCACCTATGTGTCATAGTAACTAAGGCATCTGACGCGTTTAGTCAGAGACGCCAAGGGCGACGCTACGAACTGTCATTATTGAAGAACTTTGCTATTGACCATGCACGTCTATTCTGATGTTTACCTTTTTGAATGCCAAATGTATACCTATCGATGTCAGGTCAGCATGACCTTGTTACACTGACTGTTCCTGTTGATATTATGTGTGTTCCCGTCAATAAATGTCTTGAAACATGCCTGCAGTGTCAAAGCATCCTTGATTACTGCATGTGAGAGTATGGGTTGCAGGATCTACATCTATACGAGCCTAAACACATTCGCGTCTTCATACGCACCCACACTCAATTCATCATACGCTCGCACTACACATCTAACAACATGTATACTGTCTTGGGCCAGTGATCACATCAACAAGAAAAAAAAAAGACAGTTACACATACCTACCAAAATAATATAAGAAATCGATCTACTTAGAAACCCCCATGCAAAATATAAAGTACAAGAAAAGAATTTTACTCTTTTTCCTTTTCTCACACGAACACAAACTAAATCAAGTAATAAATCTACTCACTCACACACGAACTAAATAAAGTAATAAATCTACTCACTCACACACGAACTAAATAAAGTAATAAATCTACTCACTCACACACGAACTAAATCAAGTAATAAATCTACTCACTCACACACGAACTAAATCAAGTAATAAATCTACTCACTCACACACGAACTAAATCAAGTAATAAATCTACTCACTCACACACGAACTAAATAAAGTAATAAATCTACTCACTCACACACGAACTAAATAAAGTAATAAATCTACTCACTCACACACGAACTAAATAAAGTAATAAATCTACTCACTCACACACTAACTAAATAAAGTAATAAATCTACTCACTCACACACGAACTAAATAAAGTAATAAATCTACTCACTCACACACGAACTAAATAAAGTAATAAATCTACTCACTCACACACTAACTAAATAAAGTAATAAATCTACTCACTCACACACAAACTAAATCAAGTAATAAATCTACTCACTCACACCAAACAATGTAAGTAATCAACCAACGGATTCACTAAACAATACAAGTAATCGATCTACTTCTTCTTCTTCTTCAAGTACCGTGCCTAGTGGCGTAGGAGATCACGTCTCTCCACAACTTCCTGTCTCCAGTACAATTTATCAATTCTGCTGTTGACTTCTTTCCATGCCACGATGTCAAACTGTCCAGTATTTGCTCTCTTTGTCTTCCCCTATCTCTTTTTCCTTCAATCTTACCTGTTGTTACGATATATTACAGCTTTCCTCTTCTCATAACATGCCCAGAAAAAAGTGGATTGCTTCTTTCTAACTTGTGAAATAAGTTTCCTTTGCGCATTGGCCTCTTTCAGGTCATCCTCATTACTATTTTTGGCTGTCCATGGTATTTTTTACATTTTTCTGTAAAACCACATCTCTGTTGCCTCTAGTGCCTTCCCTACTTATTTACTAATTGTCCATGACTCACTCCCATATGTCAGGATTGGTTCTATATAACAATTAAGAACTCTCTTTCTTACTTCCAATGACAAAGAATTGTTGCATAAAATACTCTTCATTTTACAGAATGCTACTTTTGCCTGAGCTATTCTGCTCTTCACTTCTGAGATGCATCTTCCATCCGTTGTTATTAATGTTCCCAGGTATTTGAATTTATTTACTTGTTTTAAAACGGTTCATTTACTTTGATTTTGCATTCTGGGGAAGCCCTTTTCTTTGAGACGACCATTACTTCTGTCTTTTTGCTATTAAGGCTAAGGCCTTTATTTTCACTTTCTATCACTATTGTATCAACCATTTCCTGCAGCTCCTTTTCACTTTCTCCTCTTAAGACTGTATCATTATCGTATCTCAAGTTGTTTATATTATGTCCGCCGAATGATATTCCTGACATGTCCTCTAGAGATCTCATTATATTTTCAATGTACCGATACGATGACAGCATACACCCCTGCCTGACACCCTTTTTAAATTGCTAAATCGTTCCTATTTGGCTGTTAATTCTTACAGCTGCTGTTTGTTGCCAGTACATGTTCTTTATTATCCTCAAGTCCCTTCCATCAATGTTGATGCTTTCTAACATTTTGATAATTTCCTCATGTTTCACTTTGTCAAATGCCTTAGTGTAATCTATAAAGCACATGTACAGTTCTGTCTTCACCTCTATGGCTCTTTCTATTAATGTTCTTATAATATATATATATATATATATATATATATATATATATATATATATATATATATATATATATATATATATATATATATATATATAGCATTGTTTGTGCCTTTACCTTCTTGTTACGGTCCCGCTGTATCTCTTCTTGCTAGTTGTTATTAAAAGATTCAGCACCGTTGGACGTGAGTTATTGGGTTGCTTGTCAATACTTCAGATATTATGATTCATCTATTCTAATTCCAGCTTATAGTTCGATTGCAGTTTTAAGCCATTATTGTGTGATTTAATTATTATTATATTCAGTGTCATTGTTTATTAATTCTCCAGCAGTGTTGGTTATATTATAGTTAGTCTTATGAATACCTGTGATAATCTGGACTGACCTTGCAAGGGTTAACCACAGTCACAGCACAGAATGAGAACTTGAATAATTCAGGCAATCAACAAGTTCCATTGACGACTGAACAATTTAATATATATCCTTTTACACAATGAGCGTAACACATTTCTCACACATTTAACTTGGCTTTAACATAGTACTAAGCTTTACGCAATGTTCATCCCACAGACTTAGCTCGTCTGGGTTAACCGTTAAGTCTATAGCGTAATAGAGTCTGCAACCAACTCCTACTGAATCCGATCCTTGGAATTATTATCCCTTCACACTGTTAGTGAGATCATTATCCGTAAATCTATAGATCCTGTCTATGTATCATTATTCAACAATTTTCGGCTTCCATCGCCAGGCTTTAACTGCCATGTATATAAGTTCAAGGTGAACGTAATCTGCGTTATTCGCGATTCTACTCTGGACTCTATCTGGTCCTATATTTAATTTGATACGGATTCTTACGCTATTTTACACTTTCCAGTGGATCTACCGTTCCACATATATTCTTAGTCAGTGGCTGTGCCACATATTAATACACAATCCTCTTATTTCTGGTTTAATTTTATTTCTCACTCTTCTCGTGATAATTCGTACTAATATTTTGGACTCATAAGACTAATGGTACAATGTTCTTCACATTCCATGGCTCAAGGTTTCTTTGGCAAAGCTATGAATATGGATTTTAGCAGATCATCAGGTATTTTACCACTGTTGTAGATGTCATTTAAGAGTTTGTTGTCACTTCTACTCCAAGTTCTCCCAAAGCTTCCATTTCCTGTACTGTTATATTATCTGGTGCAGGCGCCTTGTCTTTCTTCATGTGGCGCATGACATCCTCTACCTCTGCCATAAGTATTGAAGGTCCTTTGCAACTGTCCTGGTCGTTCAAATCTGGTCTTTCATCATCATACAATTCCTTGATGTATTCTGTCCACCTTTCTACGAGGCGCGTTTTTTAAGTAATTCCCGTTTTAAAATAATAAAAAAAACCATCATATATAAAAACGATTTATTGCAGCCAAAAGTGGACCACACATTTACATTATTTCTCAACATAGTCAACATTGACTTCAACACATTTTTGGTATCGTGGCACCAGGTTCTTAGTTCCAGTGTCAAGGAAGTCTGCCGCCAGATGGGTGCCGAAAATGTTAACCGATGAACACAAGCAGAAACGCCTGGCTTCGGCTCAACAATTTTTGCAGCGCTATCGAAATGAAGGAGATGAATTTTTGGGCCACATTGTTACTGTAGATGAGACCTGGATTTCCTACACAAACGTCGAATCAAAGCAACAGTCGATGCAATGGCGACACTCATGGTCCCCGAAAGCAAAGAAGTTTAAGCAAGCACCTTCTGTCAAAAAGATCATGGCCACTGTTTTCTGGGACAAAGAAGGGGTCATGTTTATTGATTTTCTTGAACGTGGAAAGACAGTTAATGCCAATGCTTATTGTGACACTGATAAAACTTAGACGTGCCATCCATAACAAAAGACGTGGGTTGCTGTCCACTGGGATTGTGTTTTTGCACGATAATGCTCGACCTCACACCGCAGATCGAACTGTTCAATTGTTGCAAAAATTTCACTGGGAAATTTTTGACCACCCGCCCTACAGTCCCGATCTCGCGCCAAGTGATTACCACCTCTTCATGCACCTAAAGAAGTGGCTGGCATCCCAGCAGTTTGAAACTGATGATGAACTGCAGACAGGCGTTAATGAATGGTTCAAGACACTGGCGGCAGACTTCCTTGACACTGGAATTAAGAACCTGGTGCCACGATACCAAAAATGAGTTGAAGTCAATGGTGACTATGTTGAGAAATAATGTAAATGTGTGGTCCACTTTTGGCTGGAATAGATCATTTTTATATATGATGGTTTTTTTATTATTTTAAAACGGGAATTACTTAAAAAACGCGCCTCGTATCTATCATGTTCTCACGACCCATTAACAATGGTCCTTCTTTTGATTTCAAACAGACAGTGATTTTGTGTCTTTTCTGTTCTACACGTCAAGCTCTCTGCATTTCTGGTTTAGCCGTGCGTCTTTTGTTGTTTGACATTTGTTTACTATTTCCTTATTTAGTCTGTCATATTCTTTGTTGTCTTGCTTCTTCTTCCTTCTTGCATCCATCAGTTTTAAAATTTCATCTGTCATCCACTTCTTCTTTGCAGTCCTCTTTACTTCTGGTACGATTTCTTTTGATGTTTGATGTATAGACTCCTTTAGCATTTCCCACTGTTCATCTACTCTCTGTATTTTTTCCATTGCATTGTACCTATTCTGTACGCTAATGTTGTATCTTTCACTCATTTCCTCATCTGATTTAAGTAAGGCTAAGTTTAATTTGATGTTTGAAGCTAGCTTTACTTTCTTCAATTGTATTCTAAGTTTTCCTATAACTGGTACATGATCACTGTTGCAGTCTGCTTCTGGCCTAGTTTTCACAGATTTCAAACTGTTTCTAAATCTCCTGCATATTAGTATGTAGTCAATCCTTGATTATGAACATTGTTCCCTGGACTTTTCCACGCCCAAAGGCGTCTAGGATGCTGCTTAAACCAGGTGTTTCCTTCTATCATATCATGCGTTCTTGCCCACTCTATCAGTCTGTCACCTCGCTCATTTCTTTCTCCCAGGCCATAACCGCCAGTCCCGTCATCAACGTTTTCATTTCCAACCTGTGCATTAAAGTCTCCAAGTATAACAGTTGTCTCATGAGATTTACACTGAGTCATTGCCATATCAAGTTCACTGTAAAATTTATCTATTTCTTCTTCTGTACTATCTGCTGTTTGGGGCATATATTTGTATAAAATTGATATCAGTTAGTCTACCACTCAGTTTAACTAACAGGACTCAATCAGATATTGCCCAAAATTCCTTTACTGTTCTTGCCATTTCTGCATCTAATATTATGCCTAATCCTCTTTCATGTTTATTTCCTCTAGAATAAATTATTTTTTGTTTTGATTCATTGTTGTTGTAACGAAATATTTAGCGGATTGTAAGTACTGAGTAGCGTTCAGTGGGTTAAGGAGTATGCCTGAGCTATTTTGATTGACAGCGAGATTGAGAAAAACCCCGTGTGAGGAATGTGAGGGGTGAGATGTAAGAAAAAAAACAGTGAGATTTTTGGGGAGATGGATTGCGGAGTTGGTACTGGACGGAGTGTTGTGTGATAGCTTGTTCATGGGTTTGGAATTGTAAGGGAATTGTGATTGAATTGTAAACTGGATTGCAATTGTTGGCTTGTGACGAGGAATCAGGCCATTGGTTATTGCGTGTTGTGAAGTCGCGATACTTTATTATGATTGTATTTCCATAACCAGGATTTGTCAGTTTTGTAGTGGTTGCAATACACAGGTATGTGGGACTGTACACTCCGATTTTGTTAGTGATTATTGTTCGAACGTCCTGTACCTGTTTTCTGTCACAAGCCCATAACACATTCCCTAGACCAGATGTTACTGGTCTAGTAACAGTTGTACAAGGGAAAATACGACGGTAGTCTCTCGTTTCTTGCCGTCGGTTTGTGTACGGTTGTCTCCTCTAGCCTTTGACTAAAGTACCAACTACTCACTCACATCAACAGTACAAGTACCAACTACTTACTCACATCCAACAGTACAAGTACCAACTACTCACTCACATCCAACAGTACAAGTACCAACTACTTACTCACATCCAACAGTACAAGTACCAACTACTCACTCACATCCAACAGTACAAGTACCAACTACTTACTCACATCCAACAGTACAAGTACCAACTACTTACTCACATCCAACAGTACAAGTACCAACTACTTACTCACATCCAACAGTACAAGTACCAACTACTTACTCACATCCAACAGTACAAGTACCAACTACTTACTCACATCCAACAGTACAAGTACCAACTACTTACTCACATCCAACAGTACAAGTACCAACTACTTACTCACATCCAACAGTACAAGTACCAACTACTTACTCACATCCAACAGTACAAGTACCAACTACTTACTCACATCCAACAGTACAAGTACCAACTGCTTACTCACATCCAACAGTACAAGTACCAACTACTTACTCACATCCAACAGTACAAGTACCAACCACTCACTCACATCCAACAGTACAAGTACCAACTACTTACTCACATCCAACAGTACAAGTACCAACTACTTACTCACATCCAACAGTACAAGTACCAACTACTTACTCACATCCAACAGTACAAGTACCAACTACTTACTCACATCCAACAGTACAAGTACCAACTACTTACTCACATCCAACAGTACAAGTACCAACTACTTACTCAAATCCAACAGTACAGGTACCAACTACTTACTCACATTAAACAGTACAAGTACCAACTACTTACTCACATCCAACAGTACAAGTACCAACTACTTACTCAAATCCAACAGTACAGGTACCAACTACTTACTCACATTAAACAGTACAAGTACCAACTACTCACTCACATCAAACAGTACAAGTACCAACTACTTACTCAAATCCAACAGTACAGGTACCAACTACTTACTCACATTAAACAGTACAAGTACCAACTACTTACTCACATCCAACAGTACAAGTACCAACTACTTACTCAAATCCAACAGTACAAGTACCAACTACTTACTCACATCCAACAGTACAAGTACCAACTACTTACTCAAATCCAACAGTACAAGTACCAACTACTTACTCACATTAAACAGTACAAGTACCAACTACTTACTCAAATCCAACAGTACAGGTACCAACTACTTACTCACATTAAACAGTACAAGTACCAACTACTTACTCACATCCAACAGTACAAGTACCAACTACTTACTCACATCCAACAGTACAAGTACCAACTACTTACTCAAATCCAACAGTACAAGTACCAACTACTTACTCACATCCAACAGTACAAGTACCAACTACTTACTCAAATCCAACAGTACAAGTACCAACTACTTACTCACATTAAACAGTACAAGTACCAACTACTTACTCACATCCAACAGTACAAGTACCAACTACTCACTCACATCAAACAGTACAAGTACCAACTACTCACTCACATCCAACAGTACAAGTACCAACTACTTACTCACATCAAACAGTACAAGTACCAACTACTCACTCACATCCAACAGTACAAGTACCAACTACTTACTCACATCCAACAGTACAAGTACCAACTACTTACTCACATCCAACAGTACAAGTACCAACTACTCACTCACATCAAACAGTACAAGTACCAACTACTTACTCACATCCAACAGTACAAGTACCAACTACTTACTCACATCCAACAGTACAAGTACCAACTACTCACTCACATTAAACAGTACAAGTACCAACTACTTACTCACATCCAACAGTACAAGTACCGACTACTCACTCACATCAAACAGTACAAGTACCAACTACTTACTCACATTAAACAGTACAAGTACCAACTACTCACTCACATTAAACAGTACAAGTACCAACTACTTACTCACATCCAACAGTACAAGTACCAAATACTCACTCACATCCAACAGTACATGTACCAACTACTCACTCACATCCAACAGTACAAGTGGGACCAAAAGTTGCAGCAATAGAGAATGCAGTCAGCGACCCATAGCTTGACTGCTTGCATCAGGGTCAGCGAACCAGAGCTGACCAAGACCGTACTCCACCTCCACGTGGTGGTCCTGGAAACAGTCTGCAGCAGTGCAGTCTGGCTGAGCGAGTACGGATCGCAGAGGGAAGGCAAACCCGGTCCCAAAAAATGCCGTGCTGAAGTCGGTTGTGTCGACCGAAAGGTGCAGATATCACAGCTACGGCGTAAACAGACACAACGCAACCACCGTCCTTTTCAGGGCGAACGAGGAAGAAGAAGAAACAGTACAAGTACCAACTACTCACTCACATCAAACAGTACAAGTACCAACTACTCACTCACATCAAACAGTACAAGTACCAACTACTTACTCACATCAAACAGTACAAAGACCAACTACTCACTCACATCAAACAGTACAAGTACTAACTACTTACTCACATCCAACAGTACAAGTACCAACAACTCACTCACATCCAACAATACAAGTACCAACTACTCACTCACATCAAACAGTACCAGTACCAGCTACTTATTCACATCAAACAGTACAAGTACCAACTACTCACATCAAACAGTGCAAGTAAGAACTACTCACTCACATCCAACAGGACAAGAACCAACTACTCACTCACATCAACAGTACAAGTTCCAACTACTCACTCACATCCAACAGTACAAGTACCAACTACTCACTCACATCAACAGTACAAGTACCAACTACTTACTCACATCCAACAGTACAAGTACCAACAACCCACTCACATACAACAGTACAAGTACCAACTACTCACTCACATCAAACAGTGCAAGTAAGAACTACTCACTCACATCAACAGTACAAGTACCAACTACTTACTCACATCCAACAGTACAAGTACCAACTACTCACTCACATACAACAGTACAAGTACCAACTACTCACTCACATCAAACAGTGCAAGTAAGAACTACTCACTCACATCAACAGTACAAGTACCAACTACCCACTCACATCCAACAGTACAAGTACCAACTACTTACTCACATCCAACAGTACAAGTACCAACTACTCACTCACATCCAACAGTACAAGTACCAACTACTTACTCACATCTAGCAGTACAAGTACCAACTACTCACTCACATCTAGCAGTACAAGTACCAACTACTTACTCACATCTAGCAGTACAAGTACCAACTACTCACTCACATCTAGCAGTACAAGTACCAACCACTCACTCACATCCAACAGTACAAGTACCAACTACTTACTCACATCTAGCAGTACAAGTACCAACTACTCACTCACATCTAGCAGTACAAGTACCAACCACTCACTCACATCCAACAGTACAAGTACCAACTACTCACTCACATCCAACAGTACAAGTACCAACTACTCACTCACATCCAACAGTACAAGTACCAACTACTTACTCACATCTAGCAGTACAAGTACCAACTACTCACTCACATCTAGCAGTACAAGTTCCAACTACTCACTCACATCAAACAGTACAAGTACCAACTACTCACTCACATCAAACAGTACAAGTACCAACTACTTACTCACATCAAACAGTACAAGTACCAACTACTCACTCACATCCAACAGTACAAGTACCAACTACTTACTCACATCCAACAGTACAAGTACCAACTACTCACTCACATCCAACAGTACAAGTACCAACTACTTACTCACATCAAACAGTACAAGTACCAACTACTCACTCACATCTAGCAGTACAAGTACCAACCACTCACTCACATCCAACAGTACAAGTACCAACTACTCACTCACATACAACAGTACAAGTACCAACTACTCACTCACATCCAACAGTACAAGTACCAACTACTCACTCACATCCAACAGTACAAGTACCAACTACTCACTCACATCCAACAGTACAAGTACCAACTACTTACTCACATCCAACAGTACAAGTACCAACTACTCACTCACATCCAACAGTACAAGTACCAACTACTTACTCACATCAAACAGTACAAGTACCAACTACTTACTCACATCCAACAGTACAAGTACCAACTACTCACTCACATCCAACAGTACAAGTACCAACAACTCACTCACATCAAACAGTACAAGTACCAACAACTCACTCACATCCAACAGTACAAGTACCAACTACTCACTCACATCAAACAGTACAAGTACCAACTACTTACTCACGTCAAACAGTACAAGTACCAACTACTCACTCACATCAAACAGTACAAGTACCAACTACTTACTCACATCCAACAGTACAAGTACCAACAACTCACTCACATCCAACAGTACAAGTACCAACTACTCACTCACATCAAACAGTACAAGTACCAACTACTTACTCACATCCAACAGTACAAGTACCAACTACTTACTCACATCTAGCAGTACAAGTACCAACTACTCACTCACATCTAGCAGTACAAGTACCAACTACTTACTCACATCCAACAGTACAAGTACCAACTACTCACTCACATCCAACAGTACAAGTACCAACTACTCACTCACATCTAGCAGTACAAGTACCAACCACTCACTCACATCCAACAGTACAAGTACCAACTACTCACTCCCATCCAACAGTACAAGTACCAACTACTCACTCACATCTAGCAGTACAAGTACCAACTACTCACTCACATCCAACAGTACAAGTACCAACTACTTACTCACATCTAGCAGTACAAGTACCAACTACTCACTCACATCTAGCAGTACAAGTACCAACCACTCACTCACATCCAACAGTACAAGTACCAACTACTTACTCACATCAAACAGTACAAGTACCAACTACTTACTCACATCTAGCAGTACAAGTACCAACTACTCACTCACATCTAGCAGTACAAGTACCAACTACTTACTCACATCAAACAGTACAAGTACCAACTACTTACTCACATCAAACAGTACAAGTACCAACTACTCACTCACATCAAACAGTACAAGTACCAACTACTTACTCACATCCAACAGTACAAGTACCAACTACTCACTCACATCCAACAGTACAAGTACCAACTACTTACTCACATCTAGCAGTACAAGTACCAACTACTCACTCACATCTAGCAGTACAAGTACCAACCACTCACTCACATCCAACAGTACAAGTACCAACTACTCACTCACATCCAACAGTACAAGTACCAACTACTCACTCACATCCAACAGTACAAGTACCAACTACTTACTCACATCTAGCAGTACAAGTACCAACTACTCACTCACATCTAGCAGTACAAGTACCAACTACTCACTCACATCCAACAGTACAAGTACCAACTACTTACTCACATCTAGCAGTACAAGTACCAACTACTCACTCACATCTAGCAGTACAAGTACCAACCACTCACTCACATCCAACAGTACAAGTACCAACTACTCACTCACATCCAACAGTACAAGTACCAACTACTCACTCACATCTAGCAGTACAAGTACCAACTACTCACTCACATCCAACAGTACAAGTACCAACTACTTACTCACATCTAGCAGTACAAGTACCAACTACTCACTCACATCTAGCAGTACAAGTACCAACCACTCACTCACATCCAACAGTACAAGTACCAACTACTTACTCACATCAAACAGTACAAGTACCAACTACTTACTCACATCTAGCAGTACAAGTACCAACTACTCACTCACATCTAGCAGTACAAGTACCAACCACTCACTCACATCCAACAGTACAAGTACCAACTACTTACTTACATCAAACAGTACAAGTACCAACTATTCACTCACATCCAACAGTACAAGTACCAACTACTTACTCACATCAAACAGTACAAGTACCAACTATTCACTCACATCCAACAGTACAAGTACCAACTACTTACTCACATCAAACAGTACAAGTACCAACTATTCACTCACATCCAACAGTACAAGTACCAACTACTTACTCACATCCAACAGTAGAAGTGTGGAGAGGTGGAAGTTGGATAAAAAACTAATAGCTGTAGTTCCCAGAACTGGAGAAGAGAGCTAGTGAACAAGATGTAGGGATGGCAAAGAACAAGTCTGGAAGCTAACTGCACATTCTAGATGGTAGCTGTAGAAGAGAGCTGTGAAGTAGGTCACTTTCTAGCTAGACCTACCCTATGCTCCAAGGGTGTCTTTATTAATAGTTGATGTGGAACGTAGCTCGTTAATTATTCCTACCAATTTAAAATATTAATTAATTCTCTTAATTTCAACAAAAGAACAACATTTCGAACAGAAATGAATTTTAGCTATATCAATCAACTGCGATTTATAAAATATATCTGTTCATTTATTAATTTAAAATAGAAGGTTGGTGAGGATTGCAGATACGTATTGACACAATCACAGACTGAGATTTATACATTGTTATTGTCTTTGTGCATCATTTATGGCCATTGGTGACTTCTGGATCTTGTTTCTTCAAGGTCACGATTACTTGATGGCCATTGGTGACTTCTGGATCTTGTTTCTTCAAGGTCACGATTACTTGATGGCCATTGGTGACTTCTGGATCTTGTTTCTTCAAGGTCACGATTACTTGATGGCCATTGGTGACTTCTGGATCTTGTTTCTTCAAGGTCACGATTACTTGATGGCCATTGGTGACTTCTGGATCTTGTTTCTTCAAGGTCACGATTACTTGATGGCCATTGGTGACTTCTGGATCTTGTTTCTTCAAGGTCATGATTACTTGATGGCCATTGGTGACTTCTGGATCTTGTTTCTTCAAGGTCACGATTACTTGATGGCCATTGGTGACTTCTGGATCTTGTTTCTTCAAGGTCACGATTACTTGATGGCCATTGGTGACTTCTGGATCTTGTTTCTTCAAGGTCACGATTACTTGATGGCCATTGGTGACTTCTGGATCTTGTTTCTTCAAGGTCACGATTACTTGATGGCCATTGGTGACTTCTGGATCTTGTTTCTTCAAGGTCACGATTACTTGATCGCCATTGGTGACTTCTGGATCTTGTTTCTTCAAGGTCACGATTACTTGATGGCCATTGGTGACTTCTGGATCTTGTTTCTTCAAGGTCACGATTACTTGATGGCCATTGGTGACTTCTGGATCTTGTTTCTTCAAGGTCACGATTACTTGATGGCCATTGGTGACTTCTGGATCTTGTTTCTTCAAGGTCACGATTACTTGATGGCCATTGGTGACTTCTGGATCTTGTTTCTTCAAGGTCACGATTACTTATCTCGTTCAGGTCCTTCCACTACAGATACTTCCCGTCATTAATCAGATGTTGATTTCCAAGATCTTTATTTCTCTGGGGCAGACAACCCAATGCGACTAGCGAATTGCAGAGGTTGTCCTGTAATCAACCCTTTAATACCCCTTCCAGGGCTCAAAGTGAGGTTTATTGACTTTATTGAGTAAAATGTGTAAATTATGTGTGATCCCGGCCATGACTTTGATCTTAGCCAAAAGCCGAGAAGAATTTTTTTTTTTTTTTCATTATAAAAACTTTCTCTTTTATTCACCGAGAAGCATAGTAATTGCATCATTGCATTATATAAGACGTTGTCTAGTAGTTAAATATAGACGGGCATAGAAGACATGTTTAAAACAGTTACAAAAATGACACCAACAAAAAACATCAGAATTACACACCAGTGAAAACTTGAAAATCATGCATATGATAGTTTCTTAAGGATAAAGTAAACAAGAATTTTACGAACATTGAAGCAGCATACATCTTGAATATGGATGTGACATTATGATAATATATATATATATATATATATATATATATATATATATATATATATATATATATATATATATATATATATATATATATATAATATATATATTTATATATATATATATATATATATATATATATATATATATATATATATATATATATATATATATATATATATATATATATATATATATATATATATATATAGGGTTTACTAAAAAGTTAAACAAACGAGAAGCCATCTTTGGAGTCGAGCACTGACAACTTTTTTCTGTGACATTGTAACGTGTACAATACCTGTGTTCTATGCAAATGAATGTAAACTGTTAGAATCACATAAGTTTTCAACCACTCATATATTGCTTTTATTTGGGCCATTCCCGGAAGAACTGCAATACCGGGCCGACCCGTGACGAGAGCGGAGCAAGCTCCGGGCATCTCGTCTAGTTCCAAAAATCAGTTTAATATCGTAGTGACCCAATGAGTCACGTATCAGATGTTAAGCTGATAAAAACAGATCCTTTTTTTTTTTTTTTTTTGCATGAAATACAAGAAAAATACATTGTATAGTACATATGAAACCTCGTGCGCACTCTCACTTCCATTGTGTACTTAAACAAGTTAAAAAATAAAAGGAATAATTGAATAAACAAATACATAAACAATTAAATAATAAATAATTTAGATTTTATATAGGTTTAAAGAGTAACAGTGGAATAAATAAAGTTAATTTAATTTTAAAGAAGAATAAAAAATAAAATTGGTTTATAGCTAATCAAATTCCTATTTAGTTCATAGTATTTTACATATTAAAAAAACGTACACTTGCTGACACTTTCACATGTACACTTGAACTACTGTTTAGACACTCCGACATGAGTCAAAGCATTTAAGAAGAAACATGAAGAAGAGAAAAAGCCTGGAATCTGCACCTATATGCCGATATATACGAGACATACACGCACATACATACACTCGTTCCGTTTTTTTTTTAATTCTTGATTTGTATTCCTTTTTCAATTAACTAAAACCAGTACATTTTATAATACATATAACCCACTTACGCGTACTCACACTCACTGGCACACTTAATTAAAAGAAAGTTTTCATATAAAATCGTTCAAACACACATTGGAAATTGCACCCATAAAGCCAAACATGGCTATAATTATTTAACATATGTACAGTCAGTTCTGGGTTGAAATTAGTTTCCTGTCTCCCCCCCCCCCCCCCCCCACCCTAATCCCTTCACACTTGGATATATTGTGTTTTTTGTAGGTAGGTATAATTGTGAGAATAAGTGGGCGTTGTACTATTTCCCTTCATACATATTCCTACATATCCAGACTAAATATTTAAATTCCACTAGCAGGGTCAAATGTTTCAGTTCTTCTTGTTGTGTACACTTTGGTAGAGAATTTAGCATGATAGCTCTATACATGTCAATACTGCCTGGAATGTAAACCGCCAATTCCTTTTTCAAAATTTATATTGTAGAAGTAAGTGTACTACAGTAAAAAAAACAAATGATCTTCTGTCTCCTGTGTCGCAGCAGTTTGTAATGCTTTAGCTTAGAAATTTTTGTTGTGACTCTCTCCCTAATAAAAAATTTAGAACATATACATGAATTATAATTTCCGTTTTCTGCTAGGAAATTTGATCCTCCGATAATGACGGGGCACTGTAGATCAGAATCCTCATTTAGATAACATAGTCTATGAAGCCGTGGTCACGTCAACTAACGTTTACGTCATGCAGTAATTAAAATACATTGATAGATGTGTAGACTGGAGCGTGACGCCACCGTTTTAATATTTTTTTTTAAATTTTTGTATTATTTCCCTTTGGTTCTAAGTTGGGCAAAAAAGTGATTTCCCTGTAAAGATATTACATCAACGAAACGAAGACATTGAACGAAGAAACGAATGCAGCGAAGAAGCAGTAGAAGAAGAAGAAGAAGAAGAGACGAACTCTTTGGCATCCAGCATTTAAAAGCCAAGCCCTGAAAAGGACTGTAAGCTCTTATAGCTAGTATTACGCAGTCCTAATGTGGCCGTGTGGCCTACTACGGCACCCTTAGGATAGAAAGTACTTTAGCAAGTCAGATACACTATGTACTTGTATAGACTAGCTAGTACTCACACTAGTCACAAACTAATGACATCATTTGTCATGGTACTCATGAGTCCATGATGTCATTAAATCTTGTGTGGATTTTCATACAAGATATACCGGAAAGTGAATATAATCAAAGCGCTATATGACAATGCAAGATGTTGTGTTAGAACAAATAAAGGGAATACAGAATGGTTTACAGTAGAAACAGGGGTGAAACAAGGCTGTATTATGTCACCACTACTTTTTGGAATAGCTATTGATTGGGTTATGAGAAACTATACCCACAATGAACAATTAGGTATAAAATGGACAAATGGAAAATTCCTGGGGGACCTGGATTTCGCAGATGATTTAGCATTCTTAAGTTCAACACCCAGACAATCCCAAGAAGCAGTAAATAATTTGTGTCATCTCTCGGTTAAAATAGGTCTCCAAATAAATGCCTCTAAAACTAAAGTTATGAACTTTTCTAACGAGACCTTTGATATCATCTTGAACGGGGAAAAACTACAGAAAGTTGAAAGTTTCAATTATTTAGGCAGTAAAATGACTCAGGATGGTGACACAACAAGAGAAATCCATACTAGAATTGCTTTGGCAGCTAGCGCCTTCAATAGATTATCTAACATTTGGAAATTACGATCATTGAATATACATACCACGCTTCGTCTGTTTAATTCAAATGTTATCTCAGTGTTAACATACGGCTGTGAGAGTTGGAAAATAACAAAATCATTGGAGAACAAGCTGAATACATTCGAGAACAAATGTCTTAGAAAACTCATGAACATCAGTTGGAAAGAATTCAAGACTAATCGACAAATAAGAGAAGACTCTAGGCAGAAATATGTCTCCAACTATATAAGGAAAAGACGATGGTCATATATCGGTCATGTCCTACGAATGCAAAACAACAGAATACCACTACAGGCGCTCACTTGGGTTCCTGAGGGTAAGAGGAAACAAGGAAGACCAAAAGAAACACTCAGAAGAACAATAATAAGAGAAGGAAGAGTGTTGGGCCTAAATAATGTGCAAGAGCTAAGAGGAGTGGCGTCACAACGAACAACCTGGAGAGCACTGGTTTCTGCCTTATGCGCCGTGTTTGGCGCTTAAAGAATTTATTATTATTATTAGTATTATTATACCGGAAAGTCCATAAACTGGAACTATGATTGGTCAACATCACTTGGTGATATTAAATTTGGTAGAGAGATTTTAAAGTTAGTTGGTTTAGAGATGAAATTAACTGACTGTTAACCAAAAGACCAATCATTAGTTAGTTTCCGGTCAACGATTGAAAGAATAACATCCGCCCAAGCTGAGACCCAAGAAGTAGACGAACAGAAGTAGATTTTATATTGGACCCAGAGAGCATATTGAATGTTCCAATATGTATTGCTTTTTAACAAATCTTCAAATGGAATAAACTTCTTTTATATGAAAGATTTTGACTGAATTGAAATCAATACTGGAAGCGAAAAACTAAAGTAAGACAGTTGCAGTTTTTGATGAAAGCTTAAGTTAACTAACGGCCATCAGTTTCCTCCACTATACGATCACGATACACTGCCACATAATACAACGTTTTGGTGCCCGTGACCTTTCACACACCAGAGATTGTCATTTTTGGTTTGGTACAGCTTATGCATGATGGATCCAAACCTACACCATCAGTTTGAAAATCAAATACAACTGCTCCAACAACAAAATCAGTTGTTACAACAGCAGATACATGACATGCAACAACAGCGTGCGTTAAGTCAACCATTGCCAGATAGCGCTGAAGTTCCAAATAGTTCTCTACAAGCTATTGCTACCACCCTTAGCTTGGTTACTCAGAGTGCAAATCTGCACAACATCACTAACATTGTTAAGCCTTTTTATGGCGATCCGTCCACTTTTCGGCAGTGGTTACGTGATATTGAGAAATTTTCTTCATTGATTCCGTCAGCCACTGATGCCGATCGCAAACGTGTTGCCTTCTTATCATCTCAGTCACTTGTCACTGACTATCTACGTCGCCGTGCACAGTTATTTCCAGACGAGACCTTCGCCTCTCTACAAACGGAGCTCATCCGGCGTTACTCTTCCGTTAAGGATCACCAACATGCTTGGACTTTGCTTCGCGGACTCCATCAGGACCGTCACGAGTCGGTTCAGTTTTTTGCCGATAGGTTGCTAAACCTGGCTGAAGATGCTTTAGTGGAACCTTCCTCTGCGTCTGCTGATATGGAAAACCAACTTGTTGGCATTTTTATAGATGGTCTCCAGTCAGATGCGCTGAAACTTCATTTAATAAGGAAAGACCCACAGACAATCCTTGATGCCATTCAACTAGCAATAAATGAAGACAATGTGAAGAAACGGTTTGCAAATAGACTTGGGCGTGAACCTCGTGCACACGATCACACAGATGAAGAGCAAATGAACGTCAGTCATTACCGTCAGTCTTGGCCACAATCATCCATGTTACAGCCGTGCGATACTCCATTGCCGGGATCTTATCGCCAACAGTTTGGTCAGCGCACTCAACACCGACGTCACCCATCTCCTCTACAAGTTCAACAAGTAGCTCCAGTCATTTGCTACTTTTGTGGTTTGGCCGGACATACATCAAAAAGTTGCATGCAGAGACATACATCAAAAAGTTGCATGCAGACTCAGCATTATCTTAACAGGACCTCGAACCACGTTAGGTCACAACCTCAACACCCGGTGACCAATCAACGTCAGCCGCACCAGCTCTCATGGTTACCATCCAACCCCATGCAACCACCTCGTGTCCCTCCACGTTCATTCAACCGTGGTCAGTTCCACCCCCAGCCTCTTATGGGCCAGGGAAACCATTCCGCCACTCGGTAGATAGGATCGCGTCGTGTGGCTTTAACCCACCTCTTTTGGGCACTAGATCCTCTCGCAAAGCAAACACATTTCGTCACCTTCACAAGTCCTGTGAAAGTCCGAACAATTTTTCTTCCTCTTCTACGGTCTTTCCGACTTCCATCTCTTATATCTCTCCTCCTTCGGTCACTCCAGACACTTCTTCTTGTCTAATTGCCATTAATAAAAAGAATTATCGCGCTCTTGTGGATACTGGTGCTACTGTTAGTTTAATCAGAGAAGTTATTTCGCCAGATCCGCAAACACGTCCAATTCTTTCCTTCTTCCACTTCTTTAACTTCTGTCACTGGACAACCTTTGCGTTCCATTGGAACGGCTATCATTCGCCTCCAGATTGAATCTCAATCTCTTGCGCATCCGTTTATTGTTGCTAGTGGGATTACTAGGAATTTCATTCTTGGTCGTGACTTCTTTCTTCATCACAAAGTGCGCATTTACTTTGACTTGAAACAGATCCGTGTCAATGGTGAATACATCCCTCTTCAGGATGATATTCACATTGCGTCTCTTGTTCGAGTTATTGCTCCTGTTACCTTAAAACCTCATTGTCTTACTATCGTTACTGGTCGGGTCAAACGGTCCGACTATATACCCTCAGGTCATTCTGTTTACGTGGAACCTCTGCCTGACTCCGACATCATCGATGATCCCTGTATCCATGTCATCGATGGCATTGTCACTGTGTCCACGTCACGTGACTTTCCCCTTATGCTCCTTAATTATTCAGGAAAACCTCCTACAGTACCCAGAGGTACTATTCTTCAGTTACTGTTCTATTTTTGCCCATTATTAGTGCTAGTTGTCCCTTGACTATGTCCATCAGTACATACCTCTTCATAATTACTTCGTGACATGGTAATGATATTGTTTCATCCATCATTCCCATCTATTGATTGTTGTATTCCTTCTGACATGATTTCTGGTGGGATACATGAACCCCGATATTTTTAGGGATTAGTCATTTTTTTAGGGACTAAAGTGTCTCCCTACGGGATACACTTTGGTGGCCCCCTGGGCGTATGTGGCCGTGTGGCCTACTACGCCACCCTTAGGATAGAAAGTACTTTAGCAAGTTAGATACACTATGTACTTGTATAGGCTAGCTAGTACTCACACTAGTTACAAACTAATGACATCATTTGTCACGGTACTCATGAGTCCATGATGTCATTAAATCTTGTGTGGATTTTCATACAAGATATACCGGAAAGTCCATAAACTGGAACTATGATTGGTCAACATCACTTGGTGATATTAAATTTGGTAGAGAGATTTTAAAGTTAGTTGGTTTAGAGATTAAATTAACTGACTGTTAACCAAAAGACCAATCATTAGTTAGTTTGCGGTCTACGATTGAAAGAATAACATCCGCCCAAGCTGAGACCCAAGAAGTAGACGAACAGAAGTAGATTTTATATTGGACCCAGAGAGCATATTGAATGTTCCAATATGTATTGCTTTTTAACAAATCTTCAACTGGAATAAACTTCTTTTATATGAAAGATTTTGACTGAATTGAAATCAATACTGGAAGAGAAAATCTAAAGTAAGACAGTTGCCGTTTTTGATGAAAGCTTAAGTTAACTAACGGCCATCAGTTTCCTCCACTATACGATCACGATCTACACTGCCACACTAACAAGAACTTCTAGCTGAGCCATGCTGTTCAGGATAGTGCATGTTATATTTAGTTGACACCAATTTCAGTATCAGCACAGGGTTTAAAGTACCAAAATTAAGATATCAGCAGGTAATTCAAAATCAATGCTAACATTAATATTAAATATTACAGCAATTTACATAACACCAAAATGCTTGTAACTCAACGGTTAATTTAAGATTAACATACCCTACAGAGACAGTATTACGGATCTGAGCTTATCACTAATGCAAGTCTGCTCACAACCAGGTCAGCTTTGCATTTCTCAGCTATGCGCAGTGGTTGTGTGGCTTCGACAAGAGTGTATCAGTCCGCTGGACGTCTTTTCAGCTATGACTGAAATTTTGAGAGCCCAAAATTGAAAATTAGCGGGCTTATTTACCCAACCTAGATCTAACCTTTTTCTTCTCAGAGGTCCGCGCTTGAGTTTACTTTTTTCGCTTGTAACTTTCGGAGAATTTCAAGGCTGTTGTGGTCATTTTCCGACAAATTGCTATGTCCTGGTCAACTACCAAAGACGACGATTTTCCACTGTCATAATTATATGTTTTTATACTCGTAGTTGCTGTTCAATTCCCAAAAAGAATTATCTCGTTCGGATCATTAATCATAAAGTTAAAGCAGAATTTCTGTTGTGGGATTCATAATTTATCATTAGTTTACGTGGCAATTTCAAAGTGTCTTGCCCGTGTCGCTACAACAAGTACCAGCTACTAACTCACATCAAACAGTCCAAGTAATTAACTTACACACACACACACTTCTCTCTTCGCATAAAGTGCCTGGTTGCGTACGTTATCATGTCTCTGCACGACTTTATGTCCAGTTCCGTTTATAAATTATTGTGTTGACTTTTTGTCGCTCTATATCACTTTTGCTTCAGTCTTTCATGTTGTCACAATATATCCCAGCTTTTGCCTTTTCATGACAAGCCCATAGAAAGTGGAAAGTTGTCTTCTAACGTCAGTAATAAGTTTTCATTCTGCACTGGCTTCTCTCAGCACATCCTCATTACTCTTGTTTAGCTGTTCATGAGACTTTTTAACATTCTTCTGTAAACCCATATCCCTGTGGCTTCCATGGTTTTTTCCGCTTGTTGACTAATTGTCAGTGAATCACTTCCGTCTGCCAGGATTGGTTATATATAACACCGAAAAACTGTCTGTCTTACTTCCATTGACATAGAGTTGTTGTATACAATACTTGGTATTTTATGGAGTACTGCTGTTGACTGTACTATTCAACTCTGTACACCTGAAATGTAACTTTTGTTAGCGTGCCTCAGCCTCCGATTAGCAGAGTGGTTAGAGATCTGATCTCTCGCAGCAAAGGTGCCTGGTTGGAAAAACGGTGGCGTCACGCTCCAGTCTACACATCTATGGATGAGTACCTGACTCTGCTCTTAGGAAAAGACAGCGAGGAAAGGAACTGGTCCCCCCACCTCACAATGCTGGACCTTGTATAGTCAAGTCTCTAACACACCTCTACGGCAGTATGGGCTATGGGACTGCCTTTTTTAATAGCTTTATTAACGTGCCTAACGAATCTAATGACTTCTTTCAAGTACCTCTACACCTCACGGTAGAAGGGGAACGACTAAGTAAGTATGACTTTTTTTTTCAAAACTGTTTCATTTACTGCGATGGAGCATTCTGGAGACATCTTTTTTCTTTGAGATGACAATTATTTTGTATCGCTTTGTTGTTTCTTCTTCTTCTTCCTCGTTCGCCCTGAAAAGGACGGTGGTTGCGTTGTGTCTGTTTGCGCCTAAGCTGTGATATCTGCACCTTTCGGTCGACACATCCGACTTCTGCACAGCATTTTTTAAGGACCGGGTTTGCCTTCCCATTTCGATCCGTGCTCGCTCAGCCAGCCTGCACTGCTGCAGACTGATTCCAGGACCACCGCGTGGAGGTGGAGCGCGGTCTTGACCAGCTCTGGTTCGCTGGTCCTGACGCAGGCAGTCAAGCTATGAGTCGCTGACTGCATTCACTATTGCTGCATCTTGAGGTTTACAGAAGGCTTTGTTGTTTAAGCTAAGGCCTTTATTTATACTTTCTGTCACTTTGGTACCAATCATTTCCTGTAACTCGTTTTTTCAGTATTTGGTATTAAGAGCAACATCAGATCTCAAGTTGCAAGAAAGAATAGGCCACATGTACCCAAAGGCATGTCGTACATACCGACTAACATGAGGTTATGCCTTGAGTTTGAAACTTCATCATGTAAAACAGGTTGTGACAGAAACCACTAATGAAAGAGCATGTAACTGCTGTGTGCGGGTTTCTTGTGGGACCAGCGCAAAGAAACAAAAAAAGAAGATTATATCTCAAGTTATGTCAGCACACATACCTGCGTAGAACCCTGTTTAATCTACTGAAACATTTCTAGCAGGCTGCATATTCTTTGTAGATGATGTTTGTTGTCTGTACATTTAATTTATTATTCTCCGTTCTTCACCCTCGATGGTAATGCTTTCAAAAAAGTGAAATATTCTCGTGTTTCACTGCGTCAAAAAACAGTAGCGAAGTCTGTAAAGACCTGGTGTATCTGTATTATTACTTATGAAGCTCTTTCTATTACTGGTCGGATGGTATATATGGCGTTATTTGTGCCTTTACCTTCTCACTCGTCTTATGGTAATTCTTAATAATATTTTGGTCACATGACACAATACTAATTGTGCCGTGGTCTTCTCATTCCAGGCTCCAGGTTTCTTTGACAAAGCTTTGGTTATTATTTTAGTAGGTCATCAGATGTGTGGCCGCTGCTATAGATGTCTTGTTATTACGTATACTCCGCAGCATTATATTTATTTTAGTAGGTCATCAGGTGTGTGGCCCCTGCTATAGATGTCATTAACAGTTTTGTTATTATGTATACTCCGCCGCATTATATTGATTTTGCATTATAATTGTGCATCTCTCAGTCCTTTACATATCTGGTTTAACTACGGCTAAATAGATGACGCTGTATTCTTCTTCTTCTTCTTCCTCGTTCGTCCTGAAAAGGACGGTGGTTGCGTTGTGTCTGTTTACGCCTAAGCTGTGATATCTGCACCTTTCGGTCGACACATCCGACTTCTGCACGGCATTTTTTAGGACCGGGTTTGCCTTCCCATTGCGATGCACACTCGCTCAGCCAGACTGCACTGCTGCAGACTGTTTCCAGGACCACCACGTGGAGGTGGAGTGCGGTCTTAACCAGCTCTGATTCGCTGGTCCTGACGCAGGCAGTCAAGCTATGAGTCGCTGACTGCGTTCTCTATTGCTGCGTCTTTGGGTCCCATGCTGTATTCGATTCTCCGGTATGTCTCTCACTTCTGTTCTCTGGTTTTATTCTTTATTATTTCTCACGAGTGCCTGAAACATTCCTTTATGTGTGTATTATTTATAAATCTAGCTAGACATTTTGTTATGTCTGCTTTAATTTCTTCAGTTTTATTTGAAGTTTTCCTATTACTGTTATATGATCGCAGCTCCAGTATTCTCCTGGTCTAGTATGTTTTAAAACAGGTATCTAACTGTTTCTAAATCTCCAGCATATTATAATATAGTTAATTGGATTATGAACAATGTTTCCTGGATTTTTCTACGTCCAAAGGTGTCTAGACCAGGTGTTTCCTAACACTAATTCTTGCCCACCTTCCTCATTTCTTTCTCCGAGGCAATAGCCATCAGCCGCATCGTCTACTTTTTCATTTCCCACGTTTGCATAGAAACCTCCCATTGCTATAGTTTTCTCATGATATTTGCGCTGCATCATAGCCTTGTCGAGCTCATTGTAAAATGTGGCAATTTCTTCTTCTGCTATTCCCAGTTGGTGGGTGCATTTTTATAACATTACCATCTAGTGGCCTGCCATTGTATGTAACTATTACGGCTCGATCTGATATTGCCAGATTATACCTACTCCTCAACGGGGATCGTGCTCTGTCGCCGATGCCTTCGGCTAATGTAACGAAGAAACGTGAATGCAGAAGAGGTAGGAGGGAGAAGAGGAGAGAGAGAAAAAGAAGAGCTGGTAAGAGAAGAGCAGGAAGAAAGCGGATCGACTCTCTATGAAATATGTTATGTTCGTATAGGAGGAGGGGGGAGGAGAAAAAAAAAAAGGGGGGGGGGGTACTGGAACTGTCGAAGTGCCTACCAACGAGCTGCCATTATTCAACTATTATCTATGATTTTGGTGTATTAATGTATTGATGTATTAATGTATTGATGTATTAATGTATTGATGTATTGATGTATTGATGTGTTGATGTATTGATGTATGGTTTGTATTAATGTATTGATGTATTGATGTACTGATGTATTGATGTATTGATGTACTGATGTATTAATGTATTGATGTATTAATGTATTGATGTATTAATGTATTGATGTATTGATGTATTAATGTATTGATGTGTTGATGTATGGTTTGTATTAATGTATTGATGTATTAATGTATTGATGTATTAATGTATTAATGTGTTGATGTATTAATGTATTAATGTATTGATGTATTAATGTATTGATGTATTAATGTATTGATGTATTGATGTATTAATGTATTGATGTATTGATGTATTAATGTATTAATGTATTGATGTATTAATGTATTGATGTATTGATGTATTGATGTATTGATGTATTAATGTATTGATGTATTGATGTATTAATGTATTGATGTGTTGATGTATGGTTTGTATTAATGTATTGATGTATTGATGTATTAATGTATTGATGTATTAATGTATTAATGTATTGATGTATTAATGTATTGATGTATTGATGTATTGATGATCCAGGAAACCAATTTAAAAGTGAATAATGTTGTTAATTCCCCAGGTTACAGATGTTATACAAATGCGTGTGGGCCTGGCAGACGAGGTCAAGCGATGTTTGTCAAAGATGAACTTCCTCATACATGGATAGATACAAGTTTCCATTCTACTGAGGATGCAGAATTACAGGGGCTTGTACTGCATATAAATGGTCAAGAATGGCAAGTATTCAATTTATATGCCCATGTGGATAGCCTTTCGTAAGAAGGTAGCTGGGAGTTCCTGACAAAATTGTCCGAGGAGCCTAACAAGATGTGCTTAATTGCCGGCGATTTTCATGCTAGATCTATGGGGTGGGGGGAACTCCATGGAAAATAGACAAGAATGTTGCCTTGAGTCAGGCTTTGCTCAGCTCGAACCTATCCATTTTAAATGATGGACGCCCAACAAGACTGGCATCTAAACCAGGGGATACTGATGGTGTCATAGATCTGGCATTGATGTCTAGTGCTGCTGCCACCTTTGCACGCTGGGATGTATTGCAAACTCAAGAAAGCGATCACCTACCCTGTGTAGTCCTCATTGCAAAGGGGCAGACCACCAGACACAGGAAACCGAAACAGACTTTCCAGTATCATAACGACCCACTTAACAGTAGTAGTCCTGTACACATATTGCGTCAAAGTGTGAAACAAAAGACAACTCGTACACCTTTTACACAGCCGCCCTGGTGGAATGAGACAGTGGAGACAGCATGGCTGGAAAAGGAAAGAGCGACAAAGTTGTAGCGAATAGCACGAAAGAGAAGGATGATAAATTATGATGAGGTGGAAGATTTTAAAGAGAGAAAACAAAGAGCAATCAATAACTTCAAGAGCTTGGCAAGAGAAGCCAAAAGACACAATGTGGGAGGCCTTTGTGACACAGGTGGGCACTGACAAAACACTACAGAAATTATGGGCCTTACATCGCAGAATGAGTAGGAAAAGTACAAGCCAACCAATTCCTAATATTCTCAGCTCGACAGGGATTTGTCTGAAGACCGATGTTGAAAATGGACATGCATTACTCGAGCGTTATATTGCTCAGACAGATAAAGGGGATAAAGCTGCCCGTCAAGAAATCAAAGACCGTATTCTGGGAAGCGACAGAAGAGGCGACATATATTTCAACCTCATAACAAAGAAGACATGTGCACTTTAGAATCGAGTAGAAACACTGCCCCGGGTCCTAATGGTGTACAGTATCATCACATAAAACAGCTCGATGACATAGGCATTAAGAGTGTGGTGTGTGATTTCAACAACAGCTTACAGAATGCTCGTGTGCCAGAAGACTGGCTGCATAGTTACCTACGACCGCTTCCTAAACTCGGTAAAGACCCAAGGCTTCTCAGCAGCTACATAATTATTACAATGCAGAATGTCTATGGTAAACTACTAGAAAATATACTAGCACGAAACATAATGAACCACCTAGAAAATGCACAGATCCTACCTGATACTCTCGGCAGCTATAGGCCCATGAAAATAACATGGGGTAACGCTGGAACTTTTGCTTTTAATGTATATGAGGGGTTCCAGGATAAGCGAGAAACGGTTGTTGTAGCAATTGACCTAGAGGATGCTTATAACAGTGTGAACTTTGCAACATTAATAAACTGTGTAATGGCTTGCGGTGTTAACCCTTGGCTTACAAGGTGGATAGCACCTGCCTTAACTGAGAGGTCAGTGGCATTTCGGTTGGGAACATGGACGTCAGATCCACTGCTCATTTGCCCGGGACTACCCCAGGGTTCTCCACTATCACCGGTGCTGTTTACTATCTATACAGCAAAAGTAGCCACCATTCAACCAACTGCGATGGGACGAACACTGACATTTGCTGATGGTATACTCATTTACAGACCGACAAGAAATTGTTAATAGCACACATGGGACACTACAGGAAGTGTCTAAATGGTGCAAGGAAACTGGCTCCAAAGTCAATCCTAACAAGGCCTGCGTGATGTGGTGCTCCTTGAACAACTCCATTGTGAAAGCAAACCTCCCAGATATTACTCTAAATGGACAGAACATTTAAAGGCAAGAAAAGCTGAAATACCTTGGAGTTACATTTGATCGCAGGCTCTCGTATAAGTACCATGTTGAGCAAATCACACAGAAATGCAGGAGAGGTCTAGCGGCCCTGAAAATAATGGCCGCGGCGCGTCTGGAGCAGAGATTACTATTTCTTCTTTATCAACAGCTAGTCATATCGGTCATTGAGTATGGGCTGGGAATACTCACGCTGTCAGTAACACAATGTGACCGACTAGAACGCATTCAGAATGAAGGGATGCGTATTGTCTTGGGCTGTACGCGAGATACCCCCATTGTGACAATGAGATACATGCTTGGAGTGCTGTCGATTAAATCCAGATATGCGGTGGCCCAAGCAAAAACCTATATGCGAGTATCCACAGACAAACGGCACCCTCTGCATGGTAACATAGCTGACATTAAGGGAGCAAGAATAAAGAGAGGGATGTCATGGATGGCACAGGCAGAAACAACTTTCAAGCAAGTGGCCACAGTTGACAATATATTCAAGTGGGAAGAATGGTGTATGTCAGATGAGAACTGGGATACCTACCAGCTGGTCATCATCAGCCTTGGGAGAGAGTGTAGAAATTGGGGGAATGGAATAGCAGAACTGGAAATTAATCAACTGATACATGATCATTCCGGGGATGGGGATGTCATCATGTATACAGATGGGTCGGTGATCCGGGGTGAGAAATCCGGTTGGGGCTTCTCTGCTCGGGTACAGGTCAGAATCGTCGCCGAACATAGCGGGACTTACAAGATAACAACTTCCAGCATGAGAATGGATGTCGAGGCTGTTACTGCAGCCTTAAGGTGGATAACTGAAACTTCATTAACAAAGGCTATCATTGTGTCCGACTCTCAGTCCATGCTTCGGAAGGTTCAAAATGGTTGGTTGCGGCATGAATGGAAAACATTTATAGAAGCTTCCAGTCTACAAGAGCTGGTGTGGATATACTGTCCTGGTCATGCTGGGGTGTGTGGTAATGAAAGAGCTGACAGACTAGCATCAAGAGCACCCATAGTGGGGACACTAGATATGGATAAAGGAGATATACTGAGAACAATTAATGATCACGTGTTAGAGAATGACACTGCAATAGATGAATCATCAAGGTTAAGACTGTTGGAATTTGGCATCAAACGTAAGGCTAGCAGAGATGGACGTATGAGAGGATGCATCAGTCGTGTATACAACCAGCGAGCTACAGGGACAATTAGCATTCACACTCTTCGACATATACTGATGGAGACTGAGCACCTATGGGTTTGCCCGGAGTGCAATGATGTCAATTCTGTATAACAATAACAATAACCTACTCCTCTTGTATGTTTATTTCCTCTCAAGTAAATTATGTTATAACAGTAAGTATATATTTGGCCTGTTCCAGCGTACAGCATATCATATTCCACACAATCTTAATAAATCGACTTTCATGTTTTCCATTTTCCATTCCGTATCGGTGATTGAAATTCCACGTTGCTATAGTCAAGAAGTCGTTAATTCTTATTTTGCTAACAGTACTGTGATGACGGTCAAGTATCATGTTTAGCACATGATGCTCCCTGCCGAACGATGTGGTTCCTCTGGTAACTCCATTAAGGTCGTTGTCTTGTCTATGGAGTTTGATTCCATTCATGAATGTAATAGAGACACTTGGACGGTGGGCTCCTTGTATCCAGAGGTCATTTAATAATCCGCCAGGCTCCTTCCCCAGGGCTCCACACACAAACTAAGCAATATAAGTATTCAGTCTAGTCTCACACACAACACAATATAAGTATTCAGTCTAGTCTCACACACAACACAATATAAGTACTCAGTCTAGTCTCACACACAACACAATATAAGTATTCAGTCTAGTCTCACACACAACACAATATAAGTACTCAGTCTAGTCTCACACACAACACAATATAAGTACTCAGTCTAGTCTCACACACAACACAATATACGTATTCAGTCTAGTCTTACACACAACACAATATAAGTATTCAGTCTAGTCTCACACACAACACAGTATAAGTATTCAGTCTAGTCTTACACACAACACAATATAAGTATTCAGTCTAGTCTTACACACAATACAATATAAGTATTCAGTCTAGTCTCACACACAACACAATATAAGTATTTAGTCTAGTCTCACACACAACACAATATAAGTACACAGTCTAGTCTCACACACAACACAATATAAGTACTCAGTCTAGTCTCACACACAACATAATATAAGTACTCAGTCTAGTCTCACACACAACACAATATAAGTATTCAGTCTAGTCTTACACACAACACAATATAAGTACTCAGTCTAGTCTCACACACAACACAATATAAGTACTCAGTCTAGTCTCACACACAACACAATATAAGTATTCAGTCTAGTCTTACACACAACACAATATAAGTATTCAGTCTAGTCTCACACACAACACAGTATAAGTATTCAGTCTAGTCTTACACACAACACAATATAAGTATTCAGTCTAGTCTTACACACAATACAATATAAGTATTCAGTCTAGTCTCACACACAACACAATATAAGTATTCAGTCTAGTCTCACACACAACACAATATAAGTATTCAGTCTAGTCTCACACACAACACAATATAAGTATTCAGTCTAGTCTCACACACAACACAATATAAGTATTCAGTCTAGTCTCACACACAACACAATATAAGTATTCAGTCTAGTCTCACACACAACACAATATAAGTATTCAGTCTAGTCTCACACACAACACAATATAAGTATTCAGTCTAGTCTCACACACAACACAGTATAAGTATTCAGTCTAGTCTTACACACAACACAATATAAGTATTCAGTCTAGTCTTACACACAATACAATATAAGTATTCAGTCTAGTCTCACACACAACACAATATAAGTATTCAGTCTAGTCTCACACACAACACAATATAAGTATTCAGTCTAGTCTCACACACAACACAATATAAGTATTCAGTCTAGTCTTACACACAACACAATATAAGTATTCAGTCTAGTCTCACACACAACACAATATAAGTATTCAGTCTAGTCTCACACACAACACAATATAAGTAATCTGTTTACTCACAAACACGAAACAACATACGTAATAGATCTATTTCACACACACACATACACACACACACAACACAATATAAGTAATCTGTTTACTCACAAACACGAAACAACATACATAATAGATCTATTTCACACACACACACGCACACATCACAGAATACATGAAGTCAATGTATCCTAGCACCTCATAAAGCTGGACCTAGTACGGTGAAATCTCTAACACTTCTCCTACGGCAGCATCTGCAATGGGGCTACCTAACACACAACAATACATGTATTCACTTTACGTAAACACACACACACACGCAAAAATGTGTGTTTATATATATTTAACTATATATAGCCTATATATATATAAACACACCACGTACACATACACACGCACACATACACACCACACAAACCAAGCATTCAGTCTTCTCGCACACATACTACACACACATACTACACACACTTACAGTAACATACAGAAATCGATTCACTTACGCCAAGCTCCAGGTTCTTGAGATCTGAATGAAACAAGTGCTCTAGGTCCTCATCGATGTGGTAGTCTGTATCTTTCTCATCCATTACAGGCCAGGCCAACTAGTCATAGAGGATCAGATTATTCCGTGTCCAGATGACCTAATCCTAGCGCGAACATGCACTAAGCTGTAGGTGAAAAACACTTCGGTCAATTTTAATTAACTTTTCCTATTTTTGTGACTAAATGTTTTATATTGAAAGGTTAAAATATGTCATTTAAAATTACATTTGACAGTAAAGCATGAGCATTCTTCAGAGCCGGACTACAGGACTGACTAATCGCGCTTTCGCCAGTTTATGAGAATATTCTGGCTTCTTGCACGCAGTGGTCATACATTGGGAAAGTCAACAACAAGGTAAACAGACACCTGCCGGATAGGCGAACGACTGAAGATGCTTCGAGTCAGGGGGGACATTTTAGTCCAGGATCGGCCATGACTATGTTAACAGTGGCGCACTGTTGATTTTGTAGGGGCTCGAGTGCAGTTGGTCTGATTTACTGACTGATGATTGTGTTGGGGGTTCGAGTGCAGTTGGGTCTAATTTACTGAAAGCGTATAACTGGACTGTTTCTATCGGCTATGCGTTGAAGTCGTGACATGAGAAGTAAGCAATTTGGCGGTCTCAAATATATAATTATAAATTATATATTTAATTAAACGATTTTAAAAAAAAATTGTAACAGATGTTTTTAGTAATTGCTCATGTATTTTTGTTTTCCCTTATTTTACTGATTTTTGTTAATTAATTGTGTATTAATGATATACTTCTGAATGTTATGGGACTTTGCATATTTAACATGGTAGTTAATGAGATAAAAGTGTAAATAGCAAGGCGCTCTCACGAGCTGAGAGCAAACATTATGGCTGTTCCAAACTTCCGCTCGCATCACTTTACCCAAGACACTGGTCACTGAACGGTGCTTTCCAGAAAGCTTAGACTGTGTTGAGGGTAATTTGCCAGATTTTTTCACACCAGACAAGTTGTTAGTGGCTTAGTGCGAAAAGAGAGCACAGATAAAGACAAGAAATAAGCCAATTGGCATAACTAGCCATAACAATTTTTTAAAATCTCTCCAAAACACGTGGCCCCATAATGTTAATGCGGTAATGCTGGATGACCCTGCCTTTCATAAATGGGTGCTTGGGTGGAATAGGAAGATTGTAATTGTATGACAAGACCACGAAAGGACTTGAAAGGGTAGCATATAATATGATTGATGACGTAAACTAACTGTAGGCCTCTGTTCCACAGGTAGCTAACAGATAATAATAATCATAATTATTAAAAAGTCCGCAATTATATTTTATGTTAAACAAGCCGACACACTTCTTCTCGTATTCTTCTTGTAACCTTGTCTTCTAAAACATAAGAAAAACGCAGAATTTTGCGTCTCATGTACCAATATTTCTCAGAACTCCTTGATGGTGGTTAGTAAAACTTTAATAGTACGAGTACTTAATCAAGAATCATAATAAACTAATTGTCAGATCATACGAGAACATGTAAGGATGAACAGAGACACTTATAAAATAAATTTCATCTCACGATTCCACTGCAATCGTAAATCAAACATTTAAAAATCTACAGATACAAAACATATATTTAAAATTATTTTAATTACAATAAATAAAGTATGAAAAAACATACAGTAAACGAAAGTCTGCAAGAATTCAAACACTAAAATGTAAAGAGAGATTTATTAAAAAGATTGAAACGGGATACACCGAAAACAATATAAACATTATGAAACGTCAAAATAAATGTCAGAGACTCAACAAAAGAAACAACAAAAGTAATATTATGCATAGAACAAAGAACATTATTTACCCAAATTATAACACACGTGAGATTAAACACATGATAAACAACCCGTCTTTGGGGCATTAACCAATAATCTATCAAGATATAAACACTTGAATCAACTTAGTAACCCACTGAAATATTTCACGTCGATATAAGAAATATTCCTGTTTTATTTTGTTAACTATAATTTCACGAGAAATTTATCGCAGTAAAACACATGCTTAAATAAAACAAAACAAAGAAAAAAAAAACAAAGCTGTTGTAATAACAAGATACTGTCAAAGTTTTCCAACACTTCCTTGTGAAGCATGAAAATGCAAGATAAATCTATGTTGTGTAACTCACAAAATTCGTACCACGCATTCAGACCATATCGTGCCACGTGTCAAATAGTACCATTCCCTGACAGGAGTGGAACCATCTCAAAATTCCAGATGGGTATGGCTATGGGCACTTCTCGTACTTACAGGGCAGTTGAACCTAAACGAGGGAGGCGTCATAGGTCGTGTTTTAAGAAAGGTGTGTACTTTTCTCACTTAAAATTGTTCAAAAACGACCGAACGGAAAGGGCTATCTTGGTCGGTTTTCTGAGCAGTGGGGCGTCTTCGCATAGCAGCCTCAGTATCGAGAGTATTACGTGGGCTCAGGGATACTCTCAAAGTATAATTTGCTTCAAAACCTGTGAGACAAATCCATTTTTTAACTTCACCAAAATACACGCTTCAGTTCCATTCTTGGTTAAAGAGTAATCTTTATCACGGTAGTGGATTCGACAATCGACTTGAATTCGAATCGGACTTAAGTCACCTCAGCGACTCGTTTCCAGACGACTTACGATTTAGGCTTTAGCCACTCGACTCGATTTGAGATTCGTCATCCACATTCATAATACACGCTGAATTAAGGAGAACCAAAAATGCAGTATGCTTAGGAAGATAACATTTCTAAATTGTAATGCTGAAAAATAACTTTGATTGAAAAAAAAGTCAGTAAATGAAATAGTAAAACGACTAAAAATAGACATAATTATTTTTTCATTATTATTTGTAGTGATCGATGCATTAGTTTGATAAAGTGCGATTGTGTTAGATTAAAAATGAGGCTCGAGTCAGGGAATCGACTTGGGACTCGAAAGCCAGTGTTGGGGACTTGCGACTCGACTTAAGACTTGTACTAAGAGACTTGAGGCTCGACTAGAGACTCGTTTGGAAAGACTTGATGACAACTTTGATCCTCATTCTATATTATCATCATTGTCCTTCCAGCTCCCAGTGGAGCATAGACATTGAAAGAGTTGACATAAAACCTTCCTGTCATGTTGTCGTAGATTTGCGATAGGGGAATTAAGACATAGATTGGTACCTTCTGAATAGAAATAGAACAGGTGATAGCTCAGTGAGAGGTAATGTAAAGAAAATAGACTTTCACGAGTGAGATGGTGGAAACTAATTAGAATATGTCCCTGAAATTGAGAATCTTCTCTCTTTCAGCCTATCTCTACAACAGAACTAGTTTAGTCAGACAGTCTATAGAATACATATATATATATATATTAATATATATATAGCACCACTCACATGCGCACACACGTAAGTGACGACAGTTAGACGCACAGACGTGAAAAAACTATAACCAAACTTGCATAATGAAATTACAAAAGTGGGTGCATGAATATAAAAATGAAAGAATCACTCGTTCTGCTTTCTCTCAATTCATTCAGCAGTGGCCACTGGCTTTCGTTCTTACCTACAAAAACTGGACTTTTCACCTTATGGCGCAATCATAGGACACACACTCACAGCACACCCAGTATTCTGTTAGCAAAAACAACCCCAGCTCTACATTGACTGGTTAATTCCAAGACTCCGGGGAGCGTTATCTTCACTGTTCATATTTTAGGATTACTGTTTATGTCGCTAGAATCAGTTTAGGTAAGAATTTTTAAACGGGCTCACAGTGTCAGAACCACGAGGTTTCCCCTACTTAGGAAAATGACAGGTTGGTAAACTTCTCTCACATTTAAAATTCTTGGTCACACCACAATTAGTAAAAAAAAAAAACGTCGCAAATGTTACTGTTTGTAATTTCTCTCGCCACAGGGGCCGAATGTACAATGAGATTGTTGGGAAGAATTATAATCTGGCTCGATAGGCCCAGTTATTGCATTTAGTATTAAAGTTCGTGAGATGAGTACTCTGTCTTTTTCAGGATGCAAACACAATGCCAGACAGGTTGTAACTTGGAAACTCACTTATTTAAATTACAAAAATGTTTCTTCTAGGTTCTTCTCATAGACTGAAACCGCTGGTAGATGTTGGGCTTTACCCAGAATACTGTATAAAGAAAAAGAAACATACAGAATACTTAAACATAATATTATACACATCCTATCCTACCTCGCGTAAAACATAATATTCACTTCGGTTATTAACTTTAAGTTAGAGACTATAAGCTTAGCGCTTGTCTCATCGTTTAAACTTCCGGGAAGTAAATTCCAGTCATTAACAAAAATCATTCATCATGAATTAGAAATACGTAAGTATCTCATCAATACTCAATGATGAATCAGTGCACTTACTAGTTAGTTAAAATATTCTCGCACTGGTTACTAGCAATTTAATTAAATTTATTTATAGCTGTATGAGTTTTAGCTAGAAATTTTAATTTATTTTCTATCCACTGTAACACAGTAACTTAAAGAATATAACTGACTTATCATTTAATCACTCTGCACAGAAATTAAACTATGTAAAAATGAAATAGGCGATCTACCACTAAAATCACTCAACACTACTAGATATATATATATATCTACCATTAGCGCAGAAGTAAAACGATCTCCAATCGACCAACTAAATGATGCTTCTATTAACAGAGATCTTAGGAATCGAAAGCTAGATGGTTCTAGTCTTTCTGGCTGTAAGCATATAATGATTCTCCTCAGCCACTAGAAGTTTCTATCATAAGGAATAAGTGACTATCTCCTATAATTCAGAGTTATAGCGCCTGCATCTCACTATTAAGTTTTAAGTGAATAATCCACACCTCTGACATTTTCTTACAGTAATGACAGTTAGTTAAGCCAACTCTTAACACAATGGTAAGCATCTGTACTACTGATTCTACGCCTAGTGAGTATCTGTTATCGTAAGTTTATCATTTAACCCATTATAAACCATAACACTGACACCTGACTGTTTAAGCACCACTTAACTAAGGCGGTAGACTGCACTACATTATCACTGAATTAAATTACTAGGAGAAGTCCTCAGAAATGAATTCAAGTCACTTTCCTATCAGATATATGTAAAAGCTAACATGAATATAACATATTATAAGAGTTGTTTACTCACCCCGAGGGATGACTAGAGATAGGCCTTAACATTTAGTTCTGTGTTAAAGTCTGCCTTATCTCATGATGGTCTCTCTTCGGAATTAAGTTAGAATTCTGGAGTATATATCTCTGTCACAGTGACTGTTAATTTATTTTACCATCTCGTCCCAATTTATTACTCTTTTTAATGTTCTGGTTTCCTTGACATTTTGTATTTTCTTTTCTACCCTCGTGGCCCAATTTTTTCACCTTCTCAAACGCCACCCGAGGTTTGTTTGCGTTCTGGCTTTCAGTAGAAATTCCCACTGGACCAGCAGACGGTCATATAACGTAATGTTACCTAAACGCACCTGTGGTTCGTTTGACCAGAGAAACATTTATGTTACGCTTAAAGTGTTCGAACGAGCGAAAGGGTTTCTGTGAAAGAAACGGCTTGTCTGTGGGAGGTAACTTCTGCGGTCGGAAAGCAGTTTTGATCTCCGACTCAGGGGAAGATAACCCGCGGGTGGTCTCTGTGTTTGGCCTTCAGAACGCAGTTAGTGATCATAATATTATGTCTATCTGGGGAAATTTCTGGCGGCTGTTGTCTCTGATGGAGTCTCTAGAATAACCTTTGTCTTACTAATGATTACGTTCTACGCCGAAACATCTGCAGAAATAATCCAGCCAGGTGTCCCGGGTAGCGTTGTTTGTAAACTATAAATCTAGAGAGTTTTAATAAGTCAAACACACTCGTAAATATTTCCTGCCCGAAGAGAGACCATCATGAGATAAGGCAGACTTTAACACAGAACTAAATGTTAAGGCCTATCTCTAGTCATTCCTCGGGGTGAGTAAACAACTCTTATAATATGTTATATTCATGTTAGCTTTTACATATATCTGATAGGAAAGTGACTTGAATTCATTTCTGAGGACTTCTCCTAGTAATTTAATTCAGTGATAATGTAGTGCAGTCTACCGCCTTAGTTAAGTGGTGCTTAAACAGTCAGGTGTCAGTGTTATGGTTTATAATGGGTTAAATGATAAACTTACGATAACAGATACTCACTAGGCGTAGAATCAGTAGTACAGATGCTTACCATTGTGTTAAGAGTTGGCTTAACTAACTGTCATTACTGTAAGAAAATGTCAGAGGTGTGGATTATTCACTTAAAACTTAATAGTGAGATGCAGGCGCTATAACTCTGAATTATAGGAGATAGTCACTTATTCCTTATGATAGAAACTTCTAGTGGCTGGGGAGAATCATTATATGCTTACTTGTGTAGCTAGACTCTAGCCATAACTTTCACAGAAAGCAGACACCCGCCATAGATATAATTCTATCTTATGTTCAGTCACAACTGTATTATTATAGCAAGAACATTGCATTTTCTATTTGTTCATTGGTGGGATGTTAATATATTTCCCCAAAGAACGCCATATGATTTATTTGTGTAATGTCACATGCTGTAATTTGTTTATGTAAATTCATTTAAATGATTGAGAGATGAATAGCATATCCATTCAACTGTAACTACAAGGTTAGGTTTCCTGTATGTTTAGTTGGAAGAAGAGGAGTAGTTTTTGCTGTCAGAACATTTACTGACAGGTACCTGGGTGTACAAAATATATTAAGCCTATGCGGCACAAGCTGATAATTGATAGAGTGGAAGGAACAGGAGACTTATATGGTTAAAGACAGCCCTAAAACTATCATAGCAATAATTACAATAAATTTAAATCCCATAGCGGAGCATAACTATTTTATATAACATTTATGTGATTTTATTGTTTGCTTGATGTAAAGGGTGTCTCTTTTGGGTCTCAGTTTCAGGGATACCGACTTGCTAGAGAAAGACTCCAGTCAGACGAAGAACGTCATATTCTCTTCGATCTAGAGGGTTTCTGAAAACATCTAGCCTCACGAGTTTGTCACCCCCTTACCTGAATCAAACCCCTTTTTGTCAACGCCATTTCCCTCTCACGGGAGTTAAGCTCACGCATTGTGTAATGAGCCATAGGAAAAATCCTGGAAAATCATCTGTTGCAGTAGTAGTCTCCTACTCGCCTATTGATCGCCAGTCAGAGCAGTGCGGCTTCCAGCATATCAATCAGCCCAGTGTCTATAGCAGAATTTCAATCACCAGCCTTTGTGTGCTTAAACGGAGCACTCAGCCAATTCGAAGTTCAAGCCAGCCCAAACCGGATTTAATACCTAGTACGAAAGATTCAAGCGCAGGATTAGAGCGCAAGGGACCGTTTGTTCTCAAGTAACTTCGTCTGGTGTGTTTCTGGATATATTAAAACCTCGCACTTATGAACGGTCAGCAAAAGATAGACAGAGTTCCAGCCCCCCTCACGCAATTAGGGGTCACCAACGTTTAGCACCTACAAGGAAAGTTTTGTATAATGCTCCATTCATCTTGAAGGATATTTACATGTAAGACACTTTTCTGGAGCTAGCTTCTGGTCCCACGAAAGCGGACAGGCTGTCGCTCAGTTTGTTTATTTGGTCAGCAGGAGATAGACAGTCTTTCAGTCCCCCTCGCGCAATTAGAGGTCACCAATGATAGCACCGACAAGGAAAGTTTTGTAGGTTTATTTCATCCCCTTAAAGGATATCTACATGTAAGACACTTTTCTGGAGCTAGCTTTTGGTCCCACGAAAGCGGACAGACTGGCAGACAGTTTATTTCATTTCTCTGTGTTCTACAGGTTTTATTGATTGGTGGTGTGTGTGTTCGTTGGTGTATTTTGCATATTTTTTGATTATTGATGTAATTTTATGCTGTTTGTGATGATAGGGTCTATGCATTATTTTCATACATGCTTCTTCATTTAACAAATTTTACTCATTTATTAATGCGCTGTTCACAACCCTTCCATCCATATTTAACATTTGATTAGCTCTTTACTATAGTCTCTATGTATGATTAAGAGAAAAGAGAGAGCAGGCGGTGCTTAGACAGTATAAGTGTGTTGAGGCTTGGAGAGAGAGATCATTTTAATAAATCTTCTTCCAAGTTGTCTCAAGTCCACCTCCTATTTACACCTTATCTACGTGTAATCTATAACTCTGTCAGTCCACTATCCCTTGTCGATTTCACTACTATTGTCCAACTCGACAAAATACTCTACCACTTTAACTCAACCACGACAATCTCTCCGAAATCAGGGGAAGGTTACGTCTATAACCCGACCCGACTCATTTTGCCAGATGTTAGCACCTACGTCCAGATTTACATATTTCCTTGCTCATTCTACGAATGAAACGAATTCTACACACCCTTACCGAAACCAGACTTAACACCTACAGTACATTCTCTCGATCTGATCAGACCTCGCCAATAAAACTCACAGAGTGCGTTTTACACGTTCTGCTTCATATGGCCGTTCCCTGCGATCAATGTCTTTCATCTCAAATCTTTCACCGAGAATAATTTACTATAGGCGGACAGATCAGAAAAAAATAATAGACGATAGTCTTACTTCTTATCCCTGTCGAGAACGAATTAACACGATTCGGTCTCATCAAAGAACTTAGCTTAACAGCAATAAAATGCGTTGCTAAATTAGAAAGGAAAAGACAAAGGTATGAATGGGAGAGTATATCTTAACAATCGAGCGTATGCGAAAAAAGAAGGGTACACGAGCGAAAGAAAGGTAAAAGACAGGTGCAGAATAAAGAATAAATATCTGAAATTTATTAATCATAATATCTCTCCACACATGTGCCAACTGTTCCATGTCTTCTTGATCCCTTGTAATTATGCCAATTATGAATTAAGAATTCCACTGAGTAAATCAGGGTGGGGACTTGAACGAGCTAAAATTAATAATTGCTTAATTCTTCGAATAGGCGGATCAAATATAAGTTAACAATTGCCCTGCCCAACGCAGCATTGTTCTTGACTTCTGAGATATCTTATGAACACTCTCTTGAGATAGAAGCATCATTATTGTTCTATCTACAACTCTGCCAAGAGCAATCTTGTGCGAAGGAAGACACATTAGAAGACCCATATTAGATACTCTCGAGTTTTGGGCACTGTTGGACCACTAGTGCAAAGCAGGGGAGGCAATTCCGTGACACATATCTATGGTCAATGTGGTATGTCTTTTCAATGGTCAATGTGGTATGTCATATCCATGGTCAATGTGGTATGTCACATCTATGGTCAATCTGATATGTCATATCTATGGTCAATGTAGTATGTCATATTTATGATAAATCTGGTATGTCATACTTATTGTCAATCTGGTATGTCATAATTATGATCAATCTGGTATGTCATGTCTATGGTCAACTTAGTTGTCACGGGATTGCCTCCCCTTGCTTTGCAGTAGTGGTCCACTAATGGTCACCACGCAAGCGTATCTAAAAGTAGGTCGTCCAATGTATCTATCTTCGCGCAAGATTACTCTGCGCAAAGATGTAGATAGAAGATGAATGGCGTTTCTACCTTAAGGGAGCCTTCACAAGATATTCTCAGAAGTCAAGAATAAACGCTGCTTAAGGGCTTAGCAAATTTGTTAACTTATTATCTGGTCCGTCGCCTTTTGTGAATGCTTTATGCAATGATTCTGGCCCGTTCAAGCCCCCAGTTGGAGTAATCCAACGAAAACCCTCTTATAAGTAATGGTTATATATATATATATATATATATATATATATATATATATATATATATATATATATATATATATATATATATATATATATATATATATATATATATATATATATATATATATATATATATATATATATATATATATATATATATATATAAAGAAAAACTGGCGCATGTTTGCTTTCGTACATATAAACTGAATCAACTATTATTGTTTAGTTTAAAAATAACATACAACAAATTTAATAGTCGATTAGACTTTAACATGGGAAAATAAATATGGAAAATTGGGTGAAAATTATATTAAATTTTTCCTCATTGAGGTTTTGGTAAGGCGTTAATAATAATGTCCGTATTTTTGCTGTAGCCTGTTATATAAAACTTAGCTCCAGATGAGTCCTGCAGCTGTGGTTTCCGTCACTTCTTTTTGGTGATGAGTACACTTCTCCACATAATTCGTCCACTGTAGGCGGTTGGTGGTGATACTCTTCTCACACTAGTGGCGTAGGAACTTCAGTACTTAAGTCTGACGTCTTGTAACCACGAACTGTGACAAATAGACAGAAACAAATGCCTTCTGCTGAGTACATTTGTTCTCCACAAACTAACAGGCCCATTTTCATGCGCTCCACCCACCAATGTTAACCTCTCAGAAGAATTAAATTCCCGAGCACACAATGTAACTCAGGGATTATGATGAGAATTCACCAATATCCTTCTGGGTATTAACTAGAAAATTGCGTCTGGAGTGCATGAATAATGATTTGCCTGAATTATAATTAAAAAGGTATATAAATCTCACCAAATGATTCTATACACTTTAGGCACATGTGATGTAATTATCACTCATTACTCGTCGCTACTCCCGTCGGGGTCTGGGGTCGCTCGGCTGTCAGGTTTCCCGCACGACTAGTCAGAAACAATCACCAGCTCTTGCAGTAGTAGTTCATGCATATACTATTTTCATGTGTTGAGGTTGCCAGCCTCATATATAAAACCACTTAGCAAGAAACATGAAGAATTTATATTAGTAAATAAATTGTTTACACTTTCTCCAAAATTTTGGGAATACACACTTCTCCTGGCACAGATTTAGAATGGACACACAGCCCTTTAGTTAGATACTGTTCGAATCACTTAGGTCTGGAAACATGAGTTAATTCCTCTGACGGCTGGTGTTCTGCGAATTCCTGGCCTGGGAAAACTGTTTGTATAATTCCTCTTATGACTTGGTCTGGGAAATATGAGTTAATTCCTCTGACGGCTGGTGCTCTGCGAATTCCTGGTCTTGGAAAACTGTTGTTAAAATTCCTCTCTGACTCCTTGTGATGAAATTCCCAAGTTTTCAGTCTTGTATTAAAATTGCGGGTTTACTTGTAAATTCCAAAGTTGCCCAACACTCGATCTGGTACTTATAGTTGTGGAATTATAAGTCCTATCCTCTTTCCTCTAGCTTGTAGGAGGTGTTTTGTTAACGCTGCGATGCAGTCTGTCTGTTCTGTGTCTGATTTCTACAGTATATCTCACAATCTGGAGTTTCAAATCCCAGCTGTGTTTCTTGCTGAATGTTCCAATCAATTCATTGTAGCTTCTGGCGAACCAATCAAATCTATCTAGCACTGTTTGGGTGGGGAAGTTTATCATTACTCATTCCACGCGTATTTGAAAATATTAAATTTAATATACAAGCGTGGTCTCTTACAACAGTGATGTCATATCGTTACATAAGACTTCCGGCGCACCTCTGTCTATCACAATATTGTGACCGTTTTTTTCTGGCGTAATGACTTCCGCCCAGATGTCTAGCCCGACAGATTTTCTAATTATCCCCTTTATCTGCGTGCCTCCGTCAGACAGATGTCTGGTCAGAGAGTGTTGTCTTCTTTCATCGTACCATGTCACGTAGGGTTTATATTCATTTAATTTCCTACATCTTCTTCCTATTCTTTCACCCGAATTCTCTCTTATATTATCTCTGTATTTCCTTTTTCCTGTATATTTTTCATCCATTCGTTTTGCGAATATTATTTTCATATAATTCGCAAACTTTACCTGTTTTCCTTTCTCTAAAACTGAGAATCGCACCTGGGTGGTATTGCGTACATGTCAGTCGCGCTGGTCGGACGATAGGCGTGAATTTACAGCATTCGCTAGACATTCGTCTGAGGGTCTCTGGCCTGGGGCGTGAAAATTCACCCGAGGGACATGGAAAGTAGACAGAGAGTCTGCATTTCAGTAAACGCATGAGGTTTTTCGTCAGGAAAAACCCGGCTTAGCGTGAAAATCCACTCCGCACTGCAGACGGTGGTCTGAGATTTGCAACTCATGCAAGCCCTCGGCCACTGATGGCTGTTACGTCACGCGATAAGCGGACGAAGGTGTTATACGGACAGGGGAGACTATTTCGCTTGGCGAAATAAGATTAGGATCCTGTGTCCGATTTTAAAGATATTGGCCAAGTTTGAAACTTTAATTTCATTCTCGCTCATAGACTCACAGTAGATAGGTTGCTCGTAAACAGAATAGCTGTTAGCGAAGATCTCAGTTTGTTTCGGCAATTTGTCGAACTTCTAGACTTCCAGAAATATTTTCAGCATTTTTATTCTTAAGTTGTGCGACTACCTGTAATTCTGTGGTTGAGGTAATTAATATGATAGATATATAGATTTTGTGAGTGTTAAAGTGTTAAATCGCTTAATTCATTTTAATCTATTTCTTTAGCGCAGAAGAGAAATAAAGTGGTAGGCTATTATATTTTCTAGGGAAGCATTCAGTGGAAAGCAGAATAAAATTAAAATTTCTAGCTTATAACGGCAATTGTAGCTATTTATAAATTTAATTTAACTGCTAATACTCAGTCGAGTGTATTTTTCTAAACTAACGTATAAACTCTAGAATCGAGCCTCATGGATGGTGACGGAATACGCACGTGTTCCTAATTCATGAGGATTGCTGATTTTTAAATATAACTTACGTCACGGGAAGTTTAAATGATAAGCAAAGCTCTCTGCTTGCAAGTTTAAATGTAAGTTATAACCAGTACAGATTCTGTTTATTATATTATATGTGTTATTTTTCCTCCACACAGTGAAAGTTTTGGGGTGACCCTAACTTTACCAGCACCTAGTAGTAGTTTCCATACTTGTGAAGAAATAGACAGTCCTTATTTTGAACCACGTGGGTTTCTTAAGTACCACTGGTCTAACAGTGCATATGCAACCCGAGTTAGCCAGAAATACTATATCCCAATAACGGGCTTTCAAAGACTGTAATGATAAATACTGGACCTTGGAGCCAGATCTTAATTTCTTCTAAAAAAAAACTCTACGTAATTTTTCTGCCTGGTGGCGCGAAATACTTCAAGTATTAACTAACATTTCCCGACTATATATATATATATATTTTTGTGGACAAATCTGTGGTGTGACTAAAGTGAATCCTATACTGAGGGAAGGCACCGACCTGACATTCATCATTTCTAGAAACCTACGCTATTGACACTGTGCTCTGCTAACTCCCGCGCCTGGAATAACTGTTAGGTGACTTAATCAGACATTTGAACAAATTTGCACACCCAAGTAGTCGTTCCCGAAGACTCCGAGTTAAATACGTCTTTTGGAACTGGGGACTTCTTGGCAGAAGACTGCATTTTTTTGAGTCTGTGTGAAAATCTAAAATCAGTGTGTTCCAAGAGGCAGCGAGCAAAGTCGTGAGTACCTGTATGAGAGGCCATGGCGGAATGAATGAGTGTACGCTGGTTTGAGTGATATTTTCACTATTATATCTTTGACACCCTGTTGCTGTCCTATTTGTTTTTTTCAATCTGCATAATTTGTTGCTAAGGCTAGAGTTCTTGTGTTTTTGTCTTAGGTTAAATCAGATTTTTTTCAAACTCTGTGCATATAATTACGAGATAAAACAAAGAAAACTCTTAGACTCAAACCCTATGTATCTGTGACTCGGGCGCCATCATCTGTTCTCTTAACGGGGCCGGGCTAAACCTAGAGTTAACACTATAACGGGGCTATCATCCTTGCAACATTTCCTTGAATTTTTATGACTATGTGTATATGTATTTTCCTTGATGTACTTTCTTTGATGTTGTGAGCCGATTTTTCCTGATAATAAAATCGCTCTTGAACTTAATAATAGTGTTGGGTCAGCTCGTTCTAGATAATATATATCATTGTTATAGTTTTCCCACGTCTGTGTGTTTACCTGTCGTCACATGTATGTGCGTGCCTGTGAGTGATAGAAATATACGTAATATGTATATTGGTGTAGTCTGTCTGACGCTGTAACAACTGTTGTAGAAGATAGGTGAGAGAGAGAGAAGAATTCTTTTCGCTTTCAGAGACAGCCACTATATCAAAATCTATCATCTCACGTGTGTGGAAATTCTATTACCTTTCACTAACTCTCACTGAGTCTATCACCTATTCAAACCTATTAGAAGGGACCAAACCTAGTCTTAATTCTCCTATCGAAAATCTACGACATACCACAATACAAGCTTGTGTCAACATGATCAACAGCTTTCCAATGGGGTCAAATGTTCGACGGACACGTTTCCACAGGTGGTCAGACAGATTCAAAGAGATAAGCGGGTGACCGGTCTGACGACTGGGTATTGTTACGATAATACATATAAACAATAAGATACGCATTACTCCCGTAGCAAATACTGCCATAGGGGAGTAGCGTGTTAGAGACTTCACCATGCTACATAGGTCCAGCATAGAGCAAAATAGTGAAAATAAGGAATGAACAGGCATGATTTATGTCAAATAAAATCGATGAGTAAGAAAAATGAAGAAAAAGAAAGGATACTGCCGGAGGGCTGAAGGTGTGAGAGATCACACAAAAGAGCATGTTCAGACGTTTTGTTACAGTGGTATGTCATATTTATGATCAATCTGATATGTCATGTCTATGGTCAATCTGGTATGTCATATTTATGGTCAGTCTGGTATGTCATAATTATGGTCAATCTGGTATGTCATATTTATGATCAATCTGGTATGTCATATTTATGGTCAATCTGGTATGTCATGTCCATGGTCAATCTGGTTTGTCATATTTATGGTCAATCTGGTATGTCATATTTATGGTCAATCAGGTTTCTCATAATTATGGTCAATCTGGAATGTCATATCTACGGTGAATGTGGTATGTCATATTTATGGTCAGTCTGGTATGTCATATCTACGGTCAATCTGGTATGTCATATCTACGGTCAATCTGTTATGTCATATTTATGGCAAATCTGTTATGTCATTTCTATGGTCAGTCTGGTATGTCACATCTATTGTCAATGTGGTATGTCATAGTTGTGGTCAATCTGGTATGTCATAATTATGGTCAATCTGGTATGTCATATCTACGGTCAATCTGGTATGTCATATTTATGGTCAATAAGCTATCCGCATCAAATTGATTTTATTGTTTTAGCTACACGTTACTGATATACATCGTCGGTGGTCTAGTGTTAGAATACTCGCCTGCCACGCGGTTGACCCGGGTTCGATTCCCGATTTGATGGAATTTATTTTTTGAGTCAGAGTGGCCAGGACGCGTCTTCTAAGAGTTATTAAATAAATTAGTTAATATATCATCATCATCTCAGCCCGTAACCCGTCATGGGTCGTAGGGGTGCCATGGTGGAAGCATCAGCAGACAGGGTCCTCCACTGCTCTCTATCCTCAGCAATGCGTACAAGTGTGGAAAAACCGTGTCCTGCCCATTCTTTGATGTTATCAGCCCAGGATTTTCTCTGCCTTCCTCTTCTCCGTTTACCTTCGACTGTTCCCTGGAGGATCGTTTTCGAAAGGGAGTCATGACGAGTTACATGCCCAAACCAGGCAAGCTTTCGACGTTTCACTATTGACAAAAGTGGTTCTTGGTGGCCTGCATAGGTGTTTATCTTCTCTCTAACATAGACATTTGTTTTGTGCTCTTTATAGCAAATGCGCAAAATTCTTCTATAACATTTATGCTCGAAAGCCTGAATCCTTCGCTCCGTATCTGCAGTGAGTGTCCAGCCCTCACACCCATACAAGAGAATAGATAATACAAGTGATTTGTATAATTTGATCTTCACAGGAAAACTGATGTTACTTTTCCATATCACATTCAACCTTGTCATGGCAGCTGAGGCCATCTCAAGTCTTGTCTTGATTTCTTTAATTGATCTTCCATCACTACATATAGTGGACCCGAGATATTTAAAGGTGTTAACTTCTTCTAACGTTTGCCCATTTAACGTAATGTTGGTCGGAACATGTTTCTTATGGCTATTCACCAATATCTTGCTTTTTTCTATATTAATTTCCATCCCATACGTTCTTGTTACTTTCTCCAGTCTAGAGGTAAGGTCTTGAAGTTCTGATTCTGATCCAGCTATCAGATCAATATCATCAGCAAAACGTAGGTTGCACAGAGGTCGGCCTCCAATCGATATGGTTGATTTATAATCGTAGAGAGCCTCCTGCATAATATGTTCTAGATATATATTAAAGAGCACTGGTGACAGGATACATCCTTGGCGAACTCCTACAGTTGTTTTGAAAAATTCTCCAATGTCGTTGCTTACAAAAACAGCATATATAAATAAAGGTAATTAACAGGTACTCGTTGGACATAAAGGATGACACTAGACCACAGAACAGAAAATATAAGTGATGGACTTACTAAGAGTTATTAGTGTGGTTGAATTTCACATAGTGGAGCCTTGAGAAGAGTTGGTTCAGGCAAGACTTATTTATTATAGTGAATATGGCCTGGGTTTGTTGAAATGTGATGTGTGATGGGTCAGGTCACATAAAATGACTTCTCTGCGTTCGTTCGTTCGTTCTTTTGTCTGCTATGTTGCTGTTATACCCTGTTCAACCTGAAAGTTGGTTATAATTGGGGTATATTGTGTGTTAGGTTCTTCGGTGCTAATCGTCTGTTAGTCCTGAAAAGGACTGGTCCTAAAAAGGACCGCTAGCTGACTTTCTGGATACTTCTTCACTGCTTGTCTGTTTATGGTGTCGTGGCGTTCTCATGGTGTTCATTTCCTGCCTTACGGGTTACAAACGGTTATATTGGGTGTTAACGTCTTCTCTGGTATCGCGTTCCTAGTCCTGGAGATGATTGGTCCTGAAAAAGACCACTGGCTGCCTGTTCGGTCTCTACTATTCGTTGTCTGTTTTGGCTACGTGTTGTTCTATGGCTGTTGCTATTATCTTTGGTAAGAAGCCCATTATGGTTTTGATGATTATTTGGTGTTCCGCTTCTTTTCTTCTTTCTTGATTTCTTGTTAGTACTTCTACGATTTCGGTTATTATTTTGTCTTTAGTTTCTTTGTTTTGCTCTCTACTTTTTGTAAGGGTATCCTCAGCGATCCTTCTCTCTGTTTCAATTCTTTTGAGGATTTCTTCATTCTCTTTCTTTAGCTCTGTGAGATTGGCGATGTCGACTTCTATTTCGTGTTTGATGGTTTTCATGTTCTGTAGCATTGCCTGGGCGCTCTGTAAGGCTCCTGTTGTTTCGTCTCTTATATCATCTGAATCTTCGTTTTGTTTCTTGTTCGTCTCGACTTTGAGTTGTTGTTTTATGTCTCGCACCTCTGTGGTTAGTTTTACCAGCTGGGCTCTTGTGTGTTGTTCCTGTTTAACAGTGCCGCCTGAAGTCACTCGGTTTCTTGCTTCTCTGAAGGAGATGTTTTTTGTTACCGATTCCTTCAGTATGGTCTTTGTCTCATAGAAGATCGGACATCCACGGTATCTTGCCCCGTGGTTCCCGAGACAGTTTGCGCAGGTTCTGCTGGGGTTGCGTTCTTTATAGTTGGTGTCTTTTTTCGCCTCAGCACATTCATTGTAAGTGTGACTCCCCGCACAGTATCGACAAACGGCCTCTCTCCTGCATGTTTTCTTAGTGTGCGAGAATTGTTGGCAGTTTGAGCACTGCATAACAGGAGGAATGTATTCTTCGGTTTTTCTCCATCTATTGTCTAAGTTGAGTTGACTTGGTCTTGAAGACCCTTCGATAGTTATGATAACCAAGTTGGTGTCCTTCTTGTCCCATGTCTTCAGTCTTTCAACCTGTGTTATGTTGATGTTCTTGTTTTCTTCTTGTAGGCGGCTGTGGACTTCTTGTGTAGACCGGCTGTTGTCGATCCCTCTCACAACTATCTTTTTGGTCTTCTTGAAGATCTCCACAGTAGCTTTCATCTGGTGGGGCAGCTGGACTTCTTTGTGTCCGGACTCTAGCTCGATCATCAGTTGGTTTGTCTTCTCCGTGTTATTTAGATTTAGGATAACTCCGTTGTCGTGTCTTGAAACTTTAGATATGTTCCTCCTGCCCGTTATTGCTTCAAGGATGCCGATTACTTTGTCGTCGGGTAGGGCCCTGAGCGAGGCCTCACTTCCCGATGTCTGAGTGATCTTAATGATCCTTTCCTGCAGTGCCACGTGGGAAACGGCATTCTTTTGCCCAACCTTTTAAACACATCATTTCCGTTTCGGCCCTTACGGATCATGGAGCCACCATGACCTTTGACCTCCTGAGAGGAAGCTTTCACAACGTATGAGCTTTTACAGTTATAGATTCTGTAGCAACAAGATCAGACTGTCAACACCAAACAAACTTTTATATTAGTCGCCTTTTACGACACGCATTATGGAACAGTCAGCTGATTTTTTCCGTGTCTCCTGGAATACCCCTCTTCCCCCCAGCCCCGAGAACTAGTTGGGGCCTTTTTGACACAACAGTAAATATATTTTAATCTTAGCACGTGTTGCAGAGACTTCCAGGTCAGAACAGCCTCTTAAGTTTGGAAACAAACATAAAATATAACAACGAATGAATGCTTCCAATTATTTACGTTAAAATCTATCTCTTCCCGCCTGTTATGTTTTGAGCCACGATTTTACATTTTATGAATATTATTATGATCAAGTAACATCCCAAAACATGACATGAAATAATTATGTTGTTGTCTTCTTTTTGCTACATGTCCTGATGACGTCAATAATTATAATTGTCCTGTGCTCACTTCATTCCTTCATGTTCCATTTTAACGTAACTGGACCCAGGGCCGGCCCTGACTGGACCTCTTAAGTCAAACTTATCGCGAATAATGGCCAATAGTCAATGCACTAAGACAAACATTGAGTAACTTGTTTGCTCTTTGTAATGGGTGTTCAATTTAGCTTTCACGGTGCAATGTGCGTGTTGTCTCGAAAAGCTGGCAGGATTGCCCCATTGTTGGTTACAGGCGTTTCAGTAAAACCATAAGTATATCGAGATCAATGACAATTATTATTATTATTATAGCTGCAGTCTTTAAAAATCTACTGGACACCGGCCTCTTTCCAAAAACATTTCTCCAGTTCAAATGTTTAAACTACCATTTTGAGAAGACCCCTGCGAAAAAAATGGGACAAATCTTTGCGTGTCTTGCTTGGTGCGTGTATGCACAAGAAGCACAAGGAAATATTGGACTGGATTTGGGAACAACCACACGATTTCTCCTGGTCTTCTGTGGATGATCCCCGTTGAGAACAAATTCTAAACTTCAACCGTCGTATTCAACGCGTTAGCTTCCTCTACGCATGCGCATGTTGAATCGCAATTTAACGGTATTAACGACGAAGGCCGCGCGGTATGGAAAGATTAGGCCCTGGGGCTTGCTAACAGTCATGTCAACCTGAACCTGACAGCTATGCGTTATTTAAAAAGATTTCGTGAATGTTCGATTGTCTGGATGGTTAAACTGTCGTAAATGAGAATACATGTTTCGGCATGAAGAGATTGCTGGCGATGACTGCGAACAAACAAGGGATCCCTTTTAAATCACATTCATTCTGTTTTGTTCTGTACTCTTCTATATGGTTTTTTTTTTTTTTTAAATGCACATATATACTACATGCAGTTTTCGTCTGAAGATAGCCCACTTCTGCAACCAACGCTAGACCGTTTGAACTTCGAAAATATTCGCTTAAAATATTTCTGACAAAATTTCCCGATCCAAAAAATGTGAGGGCATTGACTTTAGACCCAGGTTTAAAGGTGAATCTAGTTCTCGTTGGCTTGTCTTTGCCTAATTGTCTATTTAACTGTGCAGACTTAGATAACATTTTACTTGAAAGAAATATTGGTGACAAATCTGGAAACTGAATGTTGCGTTGTTTTATTTGGTTTAAAGTGGTCCCGTACCGTTCAGAAATCCCTAGCCTTATGTTTGAACCTTATCTCCCATCGAAAGAGTTTAGTTTTTCTAATTTTTATCATCCAGATCTTGAAATGGTTTCGCACAGTTCGGCGCTCTGCTCACGTCTGTGCCTAGTACATTAAAAAAAAAAAAATCATAATCCTCCGCAGAAGATTTATTTTCTTAAGCTGATTTTCAAAGAAAAAAGTTACAAAAGACAGAATTGTCGACTCAATTGCCAGATCCGGCGGAATCTGAAGGAGTTTAACTAATCTGACACGCTACAGATAGTTTTTTTTTTTTAAATTAAATTAAATTTATTTATTTATTTGTTGTTAAATTAAAACAACGACATACAAAAAAAAAAGGTAAAAAAAAAAGAAGTTAACTTGTACTACAAAATGTGTAAAGAATAACAAAAATGACTACATGGTTGTGACGTTTGTCCTGTACCATCTGTTCAAGATTTGTCTATGTCTTTATCATTCTCATACCTATCTCAGGCTCTAGTCTCCCTGCGTTTTTACAGGCTTTTCTTTAACTCGCAACGTATGTCACCCTGTTGTCACCTTTAAATCTTGCAATAGATTTTTCAATCACGTCCAGATGAGAAATAGCTCTGAAAATTGGCATAGTTGTGTATTCCCCATGACAATACAATAATCAGTCGTAAAAATAATAAAATTGAAATAATTTTTTTTTTTGGTATAAAGAACATCACTAAAATGGGTGATAACTGCAAATAATCTAGGTGTATTCTTTCCAACAAGATTGTCTCTCTTGAAACTTCATTTTGACTTAAATTTAAAAACAACAAAAATAAAAAAAATATATATTTTTAAACACACGCTTTTAATGCACTAAAAACCCAAAAATTATTTTTGGGTTTTTAGTGCATTAAAAGCCTGTGTTTAAAATTTTTATTTTTTATTTTTTTTATTATTGTCTTCTTTATGACTCTAACTCCGGGGATTCATCACAAAAAGCACTGCCTTTTGGCGCTATTAGGTGGGAGTAAATGTTCCAGATTATATATATATATATATATATATATATATATATATATATATATATATATATATATATATATATATATATATATATATATATATATATATATATATATATATATTTATAGTCGTGATTCCGGACAAAATCTTGGTAAAGAAACAAACATGACAGCCGCTTCATCCATCAACAACACAAGTCCTCCATTTTAGTTTAGTTTGATCAACTCTCTTGTCGTTTGAGCAATAATATAAAATCCCGACTTTGTGTGTGTGTTTTTAGAGACTCAATACACTGTTCAACCTGACAGGAGGTGGATCCTTCGGTTGTAATTAGGGGATAATCTTTTAATCCAATTTTAAACGCTTGATTGTTAAATCAGTCGCATATTTTGTATAGCATTGGTGTTAGCCCTGAAAGCTCCGATAGCTCTCTGCCTCAACTCGTCATTTAAAAAAAATTAATGATGAAAAATATCCTGTTAAACTCTGATGGGTTATAATTAGGATATATTGTTTTCGATTCCAAAAATATGAGAAATTGCCGATACATGAAAGTGGCCTGACGTCACGTTGTGTTCTTATCTCTTGTCTTGCTGTTGATTTATGTATTGTTGTTTACTTTTTATGCCATTGTGTTGTTTTATTTTCTTCAGCTGTTATCGCCAGTTTGCTGACAATCTTGGCAGTTGTTTGCTGACAGTCCTTTGCTGACAGTCGTTTGCTGACAGACGTTTGCTGACAGTCTTGACAGTCGTTTGCTGATAGTCCCGAGAGACGTTTGCTGACAGTCGTTTGTTGACAGTCTTGGCAATCGTTTGCTGACAGTCCTGACAGTCGTTTGCTAACAGTTCTGACAATCGTTTGCTGACAGTCTGACAGTCGTTTGCTCACAGTCGTTTGCTCACAGCCGTTTGCTGACAGTCTTGACAGTCGGTTGCTGACAGTCCCGAGAGACGTTTGCTGACAGTCGCTTGCTGACAGTCGTTTGTTGACAGTCTTGAACGTCGTTTGATGACAGTCCTGACAGTCGTTTGTTGACGGTCCTGGCAGTCGTTTGCTGACAGTCATGACGGTCGTTTGCTGACAGCCCGGACAGTCGTTTGCTGACAGTCATTTGCTGACAGTCCTGACAGTCGTTTGCTGACAGTCCAGACAGTCGTTTGCTGATAGTCCTGACAGTCGTTTGCTGACAATCCTGACAGTCGTTTGCTGACAGTCCTGGCGGTCGTTTGCTGACAGTCCTGATGGTCGTTTGCTGACAGTCCTGAAAAGGGCTAGTCGTAGATAGGACTACAAGCTGACCTACAGATGTATATGTGTTCTTGGATGAAACAGTTTGTGGATTTACCTCTCGTGTCTGCCGATGATGTCGTTGTCCTTAGCTCTAGCTGATTTAGGACTTTTGTAGTGAAATTGACAGAGATACAACGGTAAAATATCTCCAAAGATAACAATTAAGGATAAAAACATAATGCGTAGGCTGCGAATAGTACATGATCGCCTAGACCGCGGGTCATCATCCTCCATAATAATTGACTCGCTAGACAGGAGGGGAACGGCGGATCAAAAAGGAAAAAAATATGACTGGAAAGGCTAGGAGACGCAATTGGGGGGGATGGAGGAAAGAAAAAAATCACGTCCCCCAAATTGACACGAGGTACGGAATTGGACGTTTTGCGATAACAAGCCCTTGATTTGAATTCAGCGGCTAAACGCAGATGTTAGGAATATTACAAAAATTAAAAAGTAACTTTTCTTTAATATTAATGTTAGGAATATAAAAATTAGCTGGCCGGATGGCCTATTCTGAGCAGTGAACTAATATGGTCTTAATTTTACAAACGGATAGATAATATTGAAGATAATGACAAAAGACAGTGTAGTTCACATCATCGACAGACTGTGTTGAATAAAAAAATGTCGCAATTTGCACACAAAAACACGACCTTGGACGCAGGTGTTCAAATCTACGTGGTATGGAGGAAAGGGGATATTGTGGTGGCTGTGTCTAAAAATAACTTTTAACGACAAAATTTTGGAGGGGAGAGAAAGGTTGGTTCAAAAACCAAGCACATTTTTTTAGAAACACAAGTAGAGACGGACAGACTAACAGATAAACATCCATACTTGACTGAAGCATGACTGAAATGACTTTAGTGTAGGAAATTTGAAATTCAAATAACCTAGGCAGTGATTGGCCACAGACAATCATATCATTAGCGCTCAGACGCGAAAGTGGGGCCATTCTTCAATAGTTGTTCAGTGATAGACACAGATTTTAAAGTGTGGTGATTCCATATGAAAGCAAGTGAAATAAATTTAGGGACGCCATACTATAGCCAGCAGCTCAGCTGAGTTTTGCTAGCAATTCTGTGTTATTTATTCATAATCTGGTAAGATTGAAATTATTTCCTTATATATATTTTGAATATTGTTTCATGTTCGAGTGATTTGATACTGCCATATCGAAATCTAGCCTTACAAACAAGTAGGGATTTGCTCTAGACCCCCCGCCCTAGTCAGGGTCTAGGGACCAACAATGTACATAAACTCCAGCAAGGGTTAAGCAGGACAGTTCAAGGGTTGGGAATAATGAAACATATTGCCTATCCTCTTTTAGGGCAGACAACTAATAAATATTTTTCAGAATCTATGGTCTGGGAGGATCTATCTGATGTAAAACCACCATGGTAACTGTGCTGTTTGGTCAGAGAGATCTGACCTGTCTGTATGATGTGGTTGTTGTGTCAGTGTTGTGTCCAGACGTGGGTAGAGAATAGATTTTGACACATGGCCCATACTTTGATTGCAGAGCTGCGAGTTTCTGTTGTAAACCAAGCAGTGACTATTCAGTTGGTGACTTACTCGAGTGTATCTGTGCTGTATTTGTGACAGAGACCACCATTGTTGCCCGCCAGCACGGAGAGGTGGGACCACCTGATTTCAGCACCAGAGCGACAACCACAAGATGAGTGAGCCTCTGGTCTGCTGGACTTTCACCAACGCCCCTTTAGTTACTAAGAACCCCATAAAGATTCCCACCATTTTCTGGACACTGTGTAGTCAATATAGACAGGTGTGATGAGGCCACCCCAACAGCACAAACAGTACTATCCTCCCAAGTAGATGAATACTAGAACATTTTAATAAAACTAACTAGTATAGTACATATATATGTACACTATTGCATTTATGATATAATATTCTATGAATTTCTTTTCATAATCTCTAAATCCTTTTAAGTTCTGGTCAACCTAAAAAATTGACACAGAACAAAATAAATGTAATATAATTTTATCAAAATTTTTACACACGTGAGTTAGTTCAGTGTATTTTAACAATTATTAATATTATTAGTCTTGTTACATATCTGTGGGTATATTTATAATCCATTACACCATACTACATAGCATAACCCTAGACACTTTACGTAGCCACATTCATTAAAAAAAAATTAAGTGTGAGGTCGTAGTGGTAGCAAGAAAGGCCTTCTGACAATTCTCAACTACATTTTACCTCAGGAGCCTTCACAGCTGGCCTCATACAATTACATTTAGTAATATCATCATCATACAATACCATCAAACACCACAACAATATTGGGGTCTTGTCCAGGGATAATTAGCCCAACAGTAATATTAGGATCTCCTGGTGGGAGAAATAAAAGTAGGGAAATAAATTGTAAAATTTCCCTTAAAATTAAAAGTGTCCCTGCAGATAAAAGTTGGTGAATCTTCACAGCCAGTAATAATTAATTAGTTAACTGGTTAGTTAGAATTAGTTAGACTATAGTCATAAGAAGTACTTAGTGTATTTACTGGTTAGAAATTTAGCTTGTATATTATTATATTGTCTAAAAAGTATGGCGGAGCTGGCAAAATTTAGATCAGCTGCTGTGCTCACCGCGAAGGAGATGGGAATGGATGGTCAAATTTTAATTCAATACGTAACGACTGAATGTGATAAATATATTGAACGGGAAGAAAGGAGGTTAGTTGAAGAGAAGAGGTTAGAGGCTGATAGAGAAATTAAGAGGCAGCAAAGGGAGGCAGAAGAAAAACGACAGCAAAGGGAGGCAGAAGAAAAAAGGTTGACTGCCGAAAGGGAGGCAGAAGATAGAAGGTTGCAGAGGGAGCACGAATTACGACTAAGGGAGCTGGAATTACAAGGCCCGGCCCCTGAAAATGGTGCCAGCCCTTTTGCCTCAGATGCTACGCCCAGTCTGGGAGCCTCAAACTCAGCTATGGGGTTTCATTTAGACCATTTTGTTGAAAAAGACGATGACATAGAGGGGTACCTAGGACGTTTTGAGTTATTAGCTACTACCTATGGGTTAGAGAGAGAGAGGTGGAGTTTAAAGCTATCACAGGGATTGAGGGGTACTTCTTATGAAGTATTTGCTAAAATGAACAGGGAAGACCAAGACAATTATGACATGTTAAAGCAGGCTTTGTTATTAAGGTACGAGAAGAATGGTGAATTTTATCGTAAGAAATTCAGAAATGCCAAACTGTTGTCTGGGGAGACATACCACCAATTCTCTGCTAGACTAGAAACCTATTTGGAGAAATGGACGGCTCTGGGGAAGACCCAAGATCTCAAAGAAATGATCATGATTGAGCAATTGAGAGAGTCCATGGCTCCAGACATGAGAAAATTTCTCATGGAACAAGGTGCAGAGAAGTTGGGGGAAATTTTAAATGTTGCTGAGAGGTATCAGGCAGCCCAGGCAGAGGTAAGTGGTGCTAAAAAGAAGCACATAGACAATTTTAAAGCTCCACAGCAATTTAATAAATTTGATAATAGAGAGCAGGGAAATAAAGGTAGGACAAACTTTGAGCGGCCAAGAAATGACTATCGCGACAGAAACTCACAGTTCAATGACCAAAAGTTCAATGAAAGAAAACCGTTGAACCAAGGAAAAAGATGGTGTAAATGGTGCAAGAAGGATAACCATAACACCGAATTTTGTAGAAGGAAACCTTCAAACATTGCTGCAATGAAGTCGGGGACGCAAAGATTAAAGGTTAATCCTAAGGGACAACAGGAACCTTATCACCCCCCAGTTTGTGAGGATGTTATTTGTAATGGGGTCACCATAAGGTGCCTTTATGATACAGGTTTGGATTATGATTCAGTTGTGAAGTCTAGCCTAGTGGACCCAAGTCAGTATACCACAGAAACAGTGGAAATACAAGGGGCGACTAAGGACATACCACTCATGACACTTCCCATCGCAAGGATAACGGTGAAAACTCGCTATGTGGAAGGAGAAATCAGAGCAGCAGTGATAGATGAACCAATCTACCCTCTGATATTGGGGTGTAGATACGTCTTCTTGGGGAATCCCGAGAAACCGGTGATCATGGCGACAGTGCAGACCAGGTCACAGAAGAAGGAGGAAGAAGGTGAACCTATAAATGCTCATCCAGAGGAGATGAGGAAGGCGCAGGCTGAGGATAGGACACTCAAGCCCTGTTTTAAAAAATTGCCCAAATGCCACACACCTCCGAGCAAGGGGGAATATTTCATGAAGAACAAACTCTTATACAGGAAGGCCGGAACTGGAACAAATGGTCACAACCAGCTGGTTCTTCCCACTTCATATAGAGATAAAGTGATGGAACTCGGGCATGCGATTCCCTTCAGTGGTCACATGGGGATCAGCGCCACAGGACAGCGTATAGCTTGTCATTACTTCTGGCCAGGGATAACGGAGGATATAAAAAGATATGTCAAATCCTGCCCAGAATGTCAAAGGGTAGCTCCAAAGCACTGGACTGCTCCTGCAACTCTAGGGGAAATGCCCATAGTGGGAACACCTTTTGAGAGGGTTGCAGTGGATATTGTAGGACCTCTCACTCGGACCAAGAGGAGGAACAGTTACATCCTTACTCTGGTGGACACTTGTTCTATGTGGGGAGAGGCGGTAGCCCTGCCATCAATTGATTCAAAACATGTAGCAGAGGCACTACTTACAATATTTACCCGATTAGGATTCCCGCATCAAATCTTGACGGATAATGGATCTCAGTTCAAGGGGAAACTAACGGAAGAAGTTTTTAAGCTATTTCAAGCCAGGCACTTTCATTGTAGTCCGTACCATCCACAAGGGAACGGCCAGGTAGAGAGGTTCAATGGGACTCTCATTTCTATCCTGAGAAAGCTGGCACACGAAAAACCGGATCTGTGGGATCAATTCCTGCCCGCCGCATTGTTTGCGTACCGGGAGGTACCACATAGTTCAACCGGGATGGCTCCCGCAACTTGCTATTTGGGAGGCCAATAAAAGGTCCTTTAGAAGCTTTATTAAGGACCTGGACAGATGAGAAGGCGGAAGAGACTGTTACCTCATCGTATCAATATGTGAACGAACTGACCACTCGTTTGAAAGCTGGATGGAAACTGGCAAATGATAATTTGAAACAAGCCAGGAAGAAACATGCAGCATATTTTAATAGGAAGGCAAAGGACAGGGAACTGGCAGTCGGAGAGAAGGTGCTGCTTCTACTACCCGGAAGCCAGAATAAATTACAAATTGGTTGGCAAGGTCCATATACGGTTCTAGAGAAGGTGTCTAGAACAAACTATAAAATTGACAAAAAGGGGAAGGAAAAAGTTTATCATGTAAACCTGTTAAAGAAGTATCTGGACAGACCACTCCAGGAAAGCACCCCCTTATTGACCTTGGCTATTGCAACCCAGATGCAAAAAGAACCACTCACCTCACATGAATACCCATTACATCCTTGTGAAACAGCAGCACAGGTAAAAGTCAGTAAGCACCTGACTAAAAACCAGAGGGAGAGAGTTCAACAAGTTCTGGAGGAACATACAGATGTATTAACAGATAAACCAGGCCATACAAATTTGCTACAGTATGACATGAAACTGGTAGACTCAAACCCAATCTGTATGAGAGCCTATTCTATTCCGTTCGCGAAGGAGAAGGCATTGAAGGAAGAAATAGAGTATTTGTTGAAGGAGGGGATTATTTCGCACAGTGAATCATCTTTTAGTTCTATTGTCGTTTTGTTGAGAAAACCGTCTGGGGAACACAGACTGTGCATAGATTACAGGAAACTGAATGCTGTCACAGAAGGACAAGTGGATCCATTACCAGACACAAAACAGTTATTTGCCAGACTGAACAAGGCAAAATATTTTTCAAAAGTGGATCTTAGTAAAGGCTATTACCAGATCCCAGTGAAGCCTGAAGTGAGACCTTATTTGGCTTTTAGCACTTCGGATGGACATTATGAATTCAATATGCTACCATTCGGACTGAAAAAATGCTCCGAGTGTGTTTTCAAGGATGATGCGCAAATTGTTGGATCCCCTGAATAACCCATGTATCACAAATTTCATGGATGATATTCTCGTCGCCACAGAGACATTTGAAGAACACATTGAAGCTCTGGAGATGTTGTTTGATAGACTTCGGGAGGCAAACTTAACTGCTAGGCCCACAAAATGTTGTATTGGATGCAAAGAGTTGGAATTCTTGGGACACACTGTATATCAGGGTAATATGACCCCTGATCCTAAGAACTTGGAAAAACTGCAGAGAGCACCTAGGCCACAAACAAAAAAAGACGTGCGATCATTTGTGTCGTTATGCGGATTTTATCAGAAATACATCAAAAATTTTAACGCTATATGTGCTCCTCTGACTGATTTGACTCGCAAGGGACTTCCAGATAAAATTATTTGGACTGCACAATGTGAACTAGCGTTCCAAGAGTTAAAGGAAAAACTCACTAGCAAGCCTATTCTCAAACTGCCTGATTTGACACAGGACTTTGTCTTAAGAACCGATGCAAGTAATGTAGGACTAGGAGGGGCTTTGTTGCAAAGATCATCTTCACCTGATGGGGAACTTAAACCAGTCGCTTATGCAAGCCGCAAATTGAATAAGGCGGAACAAGGATACTCCACAAGCGAAAAAGAATGTTTAGCATTAATCTGGGCAATAAAGAAGTTTCAAATCTATCTGTATGGTAGGACATTTGTGGTGGAGACGGACCATCAGCCTCTCGTGTTCTTGTCTCAGGCTAAGCATGAAAACGCAAGATTGCTGAGGTGGTCTTTATTGCTTCAACCTTATCAGTTCAGTATCCAATATATCCCAGGCAAATTGAATGTCGGTGCAGATTTCCTCAGTCGGCACCCCTGTGATCAAAATTAGAGTAGTGGCAGACGTGAGGAGTAATTTTACCTATGTGTATCGCTGGTTTTGGAACTTGCCATAGGCATGTTTTCAAGTGGGGAGATGTGTAGTGAAATTGACAGAGATACAACGGTAAAATATCTCCAAAGATAACATTTAAGATAAAAACATAATGCGTAGGCTGCGAATAGTACATGATCGCCTAGACCGCGGGTCATCATCCTCCATAATAATTGACTCGCTAGACAGGAGGGGAACGGCGGATCAAAAAGGAAAAAAATATGACTGGAAAGGCTAGGAGACGCAATTCGGGGGGGATGGAGGAAAGAAAAAAATCACGTCCCCCAAATTGACACGAGGTACGGAATTGGACGTTTTGCGATAACAAGCCCTTGATTTGAATTCAGCGGCTAAACGCAGATGTTAGGAATATTACAAAAATTAAAAAGTAACTTTTCTTTAATATTAATGTTAGGAATATAAAAATTAGCTGGCCGGATGGCCTATTCTGAGCAGTGAACTAATATGGTCTTAATTTTACAAACGGATAGATAATATTGAAGATAATGACAAAAGACAGTGTAGTTCACATCATCGACAGACTGTGTTGAATAAAAAAATGTCGCAATTTGCACACAAAAACACGACCTTGGACGCAGGTGTTCAAATCTACGTGGTATGGAGGAAAGGGGATATTGTGGTGGCTGTGTCTAAAAATAACTTTTAACGACAAAATTTTGGAGGGGAGAGAAAGGTTGGTTCAAAAACCAAGCACATTTTTTTAGAAACACAAGTAGAGACGGACAGACTAACAGATAAACATCCATACTTGACTGAAGCATGACTGAAATGACTTTAGTGTAGAAATTTTGAAATTCAAATAACCTAGGCAGTGATTGGCCACAGACAATCATATCATTAGCGCTCAGACGCGAAAGTGGGGCCATTCTTCAATAGTTGTTCAGTGATAGACACAGATTTTAAAGTGTGGTGATTCCATATGAAAGCAAGTGAAATAAATTTAGGGACGCCATACTATAGCCAGCAGCTCAGCTGAGTTTTGCTAGCAATTCTGTGTTATTTATTCATAATCTGGTAAGATTGAAATTATTTCCTTATATATATTTTGAATATTGTTTCATGTTCGAGTGATTTGATACTGCCATATCGAAATCTAGCCTTACAAACAAGTAGGGATTTGCTCTAGACCCCCCGCCCTAGTCAGGGTCTAGGGACCAACAATGTACATAAACTCCAGCAAGGGTTAAGCAGGACAGTTCAAGGGTTGGGAATAATGAAACATATTGCCTATCCTCTTTTAGGGCAGACAACTAATAAATATTTTTCAGAATCTATGGTCTGGGAGGATCTATCTGATGTAAAACCACCATGGTAACTGTGCTGTTTGGTCAGAGAGATCTGACCTGTCTGTATGATGTGGTTGTTGTGTCAGTGTTGTGTCCAGACGTGGGTAGAGAATAGATTTTGACACATGGCCCATACTTTGATTGCAGAGCTGCGAGTTTCTGTTGTAAACCAAGCAGTGACTATTCAGTTGGTGACTTACTCGAGTGTATCTGTGCAGTATTTGTGACAGAGACCACCATTGTTGCCCGCCAGCACGGAGAGGTGGGACCACCTGATTTCAGCACCAGAGCGACAACCACAAGATGAGTGAGCCTCTGGTCTGCTGGACTTTCACCAACGCCCCTTTAGTTACTAAGAACCCCATAAAGATTCCCACCATTTTCTGGACACTGTGTAGTCAATATAGACAGGTGTGATGAGGCCACCCCAACAGCACAAACAGTACTATCCTCCCAAGTAGATGAATACTAGAACATTTTAATAAAACTAACTAGTATAGTACATATATATGTACACTATTGCATTTATGATATAATATTCTATGCATTTCTTTTCATAATCTCTAAATCCTTTTAAGTTCTGGTCAACCTAAAAAATTGACACAGAACAAAATAAATGTAATATAATTTTATCAAAATTTTTACACACGTGAGTTAGTTCAGTGTATTTTAACAATTATTAATATTATTAGTCTTGTTACATATCTGTGGGTATATTTATAATCCATTACACCATACTACATAGCATAACCCTAGACACTTTACGTAGCCACATTCATTAAAAAAAAAATTAAGTGTGAGGTCGTAGTGGTAGCAAGAAAGGCCTTCTGACAATTCTCAACTACATTTTACCTCAGGAGCCTTCACAGCTGGCCTCATACAATTACATTTAGTAATATCATCATCATACAATACCATCAAACACCACTACAACTTTGTCGATGAAGACTGGGAGAAGGCCCTCACAAATTTTACGCAGTAATTTTTCTTTGAGATGTTTCTTGTTTATTTGTGTTATTTTATTTGTTATGTCAATGATTATCTGTTACTCTAATTCTATTCTTTTAAGAATGTTTGTTCATACCTGCTCTTAGTTCCGCTAAATTCGCCATGTTTCCTTATTTATTTTGTTGTATTTTTTTTATATCGTTTATCATTTTCTTCGTGCTTTCAAAGTACTCCGGTACTTCCCTGAATCTGACATTTGTGACTTTGTTGTTTGTGGAGTTATTGCTTCCTTTTTCAACACGTAGTTTTGATCACTCTCACTTCTGTAGTCAGTTGTCGGTTTTTGGCTGCTATGTTGAGTTTGTGTTTTCTTGTTAGTGTAGTTTTTATGTGTGAATCTTCGTTTTGTTTCTCTGTATGCGATGTTTTTCTCCCCGCGGACTCCTTCACTATTTGTTTAGTTTCTTCTTCTTCTTCTGTGTTCAGTTTGTAGTCATGCTAAATCTGCAGACCTGTCGCCAGGACGAAGTCCACAGTTTTTTCCAGGTCATCGCGGCAGCCCCATAGCTTCTGCTTGAGCTCAGCAGCCATTGGTCAGGTCATACGTCGAGGGTCATCATGGGATTTGTTTAGTTTATTGAAACACGTGACAACTGCGGTACCTTGTCCCGTCAGTCCCGAGACCGTTTGTGAAAGTTCTGTTTTTATTCAGGGCTTTACAGTTGTGATCTTCCTTCGCCCTGGGACAGTCACTGTACGCGAAACTTCCCTCACAGGCCTGCAGGCTAGCTCTTTTATGCCCGTATTCTTTGTGTGTGAGCGTCTCTGGCAGTTTGAACATTGTATTGCAAGGGGACATAGGCTTCTGTATTTTGATGTCAATCGTGTATGTTTGGTGTAGCTGTCCATTGGATTACCATTAGTATCAGGCTCGTCTCACTCTTGTTCCATGTTTTTAATCTTTCAGTATGTGTGATGATGATTTCTGGGTTTTCTTTCTGCAGGTGGCTGAGGACCTTTAACAACCAACTTCTTCGTTTCTTTCTGAATCTCAGCCTTGATTTTAATCTGATGGGGCAGCTGGGATTCTTCAGGACTCGACTCCACTTCGACCATAACAGAGTTTGTCTTCGCTTTGTTGTTCAGGGAGAGTACAACTCCCTTTTCGTGCCTTTTCACTTTTATGATGTTTTTCCTGCGCAGGGTGCCAATTACTTTGTCACCATAAAGGGCTCGCCTCCCGACATCTACGTGATTTTAATTTTTAGGGTTTTTTGCGCCTGCTGACGCTCTGATCCGCTTGGCCTCCTTAGGTGAAATTTCCTCACTCCCTTTACCTCTGTGAGCGTGTCTCTGCCGAGCTTCGGGTTCATTTTTTAAATGTGATGATTGCCTAAGGTCTCGACCCGATGATGCGTCGGCTCCTGTATTCTACATTACCTCAGTCGTTAATTCACAGATTGTGGATCATCTCTTCGACATAGGTTTTCTGTGGAGGTTATGTTAGTGGTTTATTGCTTTCCCTCGTCTTGGTGGTTCAATTTTTTCCCCTTGTCTAAGTGGTTCGTTGCTTTTCCTTGTCTGGGTAGATTTTTGGTGATACCCCTTTATAGGTGAGCCAGGTGGGATTCTCGGTGCAACTCGGTGTGGAGGATGCGATATGGCCATGATCTCGTATCTCGTTTCACGAACCCTCTTGAGTGTGCTCAAAAATCTCTCCGCAGTTTCAGCCGCGGAGTGGTTGTCATATAGAAGGTCTATCTTTATCACTCTATATCTTTTTCAACATCTTTCTTATTTTATTTTCTCTCTCATTTTGCTCTTTCAAGATTGTTAAAGTAATCTTTCTTAATCACGGCTCGTACCTAAGTTGACTTAACACGCCTTTGATTTATTTCACCACCTTGTGCTATCTTTACGAACCCACATGGCCTCGTTAGAATCGTGTAAACATACCTAGCCACATTAGACGAGTATTGTTTACTTTGGGAGACGCCCGCTTGGTAATAGGAAGAAGTCGTTTCATACCTAACCCGTTGTTTAAACAACACGACTGTCATCACCTTACGACACAATAGCACGTCGCGACAAAGAACTCGTGACGCGCACATAAATGAGTGTTGCAAGATGGTAAACTATGAGAACCAGTAAACTGATTAACTAGCGAGATAATGGGCCAAGGTTTAGTTTGATTTTGATTTTAAGGCTATCTTCATTGCACACGGACTACTCCATCAGTACTCCTATCTCCTCCATTAGCTCACAGATTGAGGGTCTCAGCACAGTGCACGAACTCCGTAGCACCGGCGAGAATCCCAATGTGTGTATATTGGAATCACACATTATATAAATATGTTTGTGGTCTAAGGAGAATAAGGAAACTGCCTTACGACAACGAGACAAATGATAGCATGCACTACATGCGAAGCGGCAAAAAATGACATACGACTTTGTGACAGAGGGGGCAGGGTGATTTCTGCATTTGGGTGGCCAATCCTAAACCATGAGAACCATCTAGTCTAGCAAACGAACCGCAGCACGGAACTGAAGAGTTGGTTGCGAGAACCCACCCAATTTAGTGACTGACGTGGATTGCGTACACCACAGCGTCACAATGCAAGATGGACACCTAGTTACTGGATTGAAGGGCGGAGTCCGACCAACAAGCGACGACTGCTGACATATGGCAACCAGAAATGTAACGAGATGTCCGCCAGAACGGCAGTACTAAGTTTTCAACATCGCGGCACATATGAATGTTTCCCACCGTATATCCTGAGTACAGCTTGTTCTAATATTTCATTCCTGTGTGGATATTTAATTCATGTCTGTGGAGTGTAATTGTATAGTGTTCTTAAGGAATTTGCGAAGGGAAAAGGAGTCCAGCAGGTCTGAGTCTGCACATTTTGTGTTTGGCGTCTACGGGAAAGAAGCTAGCAAAGCGTACGTCTGGATAGCAGAATTCACAATATAGGACATCCTGCACTTCCTACGTTACACGGAAGATTTCTACGCTCTCATTTGTAAACGTTGTTGGCGCAGCATTTTATTCACCTGTTATCAAGTGCTCACAAGGATATTCCATATACATATATCAAGTTCACCTCAATGGAAAGCTTACCGCCTGAGTTAGGCTAAAGCACATACGTTGATTCTCATATTTATATAGAGACCAAGTCACTCAAAAGAGTATTTTATGAATCAAGAGTACATACTCACAAATTGATGAGTCTACCTACCAAGATTACTTAGTCAAAAGTTGATTCGCCAAGATATCATGTTCAAATCACCAAGTTCAGCTACTCACTGCGTCAGTTCATGAAGGGAATTCATCTACTTTCATCGTATATTGCACGACGTACATTCATTCAGACCAGCTTCATTGCATGAAACTCACGCGTTACCAGAAGAGCATTTTGTGAAGAGCTCCAGTCTAGTCAGTGCCTTGTCATGATCAAACAGCAGACATTTTCTTGAGACAATTGGTCAACGGTTTATCAACGCTAGAGATATTAAAAAAAAATGAAGGACTGTATATCGCCCACGTTCTCATTACTACAAATGTTTTCATCAGTACGTCCTCGTCTTGGAGATTTCACATACAACATATCATACACCTACTTTGGACAGTCTATGAATCAATCAATCAATCAATACCCTTTAGCACCCCTAGGAGCATAGGCCTTCAACAAACACATACCAAGTCTTCCTGTTCTGTGCCATCCGCTCAAGTTGTTTCCATGTTTTCCTCATCATTTTCACCTCTGTTTCCAGTTCGCTTCTCCATGTGTTTTTTTAGTCTACCTCTGCCTCTCTTTCCCTGTGGATTCCAGAACAAGGACTGCCTTGCAGTGCTGTCAACAGGTCTCCTCAATGGGTGTCCTATCCATCGCCAGCGTCTTCTTCTCAACTCTTGTTCCACTGGCACTTGTCTGGTTCTTGTCATCAATTCCACATTTGTGACTTTGTCATACCATTTTAGTCCTTCTATTCTACGCATGCACCCGTTTATAAAAGTCTGTAGCTTTTTGGTTGTTGTTTTTTTTTTTGCTCTCCATGTCTCAGAGCCATACAATATGACTGACTTGACATTTGAGTTGAAGATTCTTATTTTCGTGTTGGACTTGATTTCTCTTGTTCTGTTAAAAAAACCACATTCTATGCACACCTGTGTATACAGAGAAGGAGCATTGAGAGACACATAGACAGTGTAGACTGAACATCAGTGTGGTAACACTTAATATATCACATCATTATTTCACTATTCACATAGGTTCACACTCATATTTAACTAACTACATTATTTATATCTCATCTGTGTGTGTGTAAATTGTCTTTCACCATCACCACTTTTTGTTTTCTACTAACCCTATATGTGTATAAATTTAATTAATAAACCCAATAATCGTTTTTTAATCATTATCTAGTTCGTTAATGTATCACTTGTGCTGTCGGTGTTAAATATTTACATATATGTAAAATTCTACATTTAGAAGTGGTTGGGGGTGTCGTGGTTGAGTTTGAGTGTAGAGTATTTGTCGAGTTGGACAATAGTAGTGAAATCGACAAGGGATAGTGGACTGACAGAGTTATAGATTACACTTTAGATAAGGTGTAAATAGGAGATGGACTTGAGACAACCTGGAAGAAGATTCATTCAAAGGATCTCTCTCTCCAGGCCTCAACTCACTTTTACTGTCTAAGCATCTCCGGCTCTCACTCTTTTCTCTTATCAAACATAGAGATTCTAGTAAAGAGCTAAAAATACAAATATGGATGGAAAGGTCGTGAACAGCGTATTAATAAAGGTGTAAACTTTATTAAAGAAGAAAAAGCATGGAATTAATGCATATCATCACAACAACATAAAATTACATCAATAATCATCAATAACCAAAATATGCAAAAATACACCAACAACCACACACACACCACCATTCATAAAACCTGTAGAACACAGAGAGATGAAATAACTGAGTGTCAGTCCGTCCGCTTTCGGGACCATATGAAATAGCTCCAGTAAGTGGGTTTTTCGTACATATCCTCCATCGGTGATGGAATTAACCTGAATAAAATCACTGTATAGGCGCTATCATTGGTGATTCCTCCCTACTGGCGCGAGGTGGGCTGGAAGACTCTATTTACCTTCTGTTTACCAAAATGAATAAACTGCGTGGCAGTCCGTCCGTTTTCGGGGACCAGATGAAATAGTCCAGACAGCGTGTTACTTGTAGATCCTTCGTGAGGGACTATGCCAACAAAACTGTCCTTGTTGGTACTATCATTGGTGACTCCCCCCTACTGGCGCGAGGTGGGCTGGGGGACGCTGTTTATCTCCTGCAGACCAACTGAATGAACTTAGCGACAGCCTGTCCGCTTTCGGGGACCAAGGGGAATAGCTCCAGTAAGTGGTTTTTTCGTATATATCCGCCATCGGTGATGGAATTAACCTGAATAAAATCACTGTACAGGCGCTATCGTTGGTGACCGCTGCTCGCGAGAGGGGGGCTGGAACTCTGTCCATAGATGGCTGCTCATACGTGCGAGGTTTTAAGTATCCAGAAAATACACCAGAAGAAGTCACTTGAGGACAAAGAGACCCAGGCGCGCTTATCCGGCGCAAGGCTCCGCTTGGCTGTAAATCCTGTTTAAACTGGTTTGGCTGTGGTTTGCTGAGTGCCCCGTTTAGGCACAAAAAAGACGGGTGATATGGAATTCTGCTATAGGCATGCTGGGCGGGTTTGATATTCTGGAAGCCGCGATGCTCTGGCTGGTAATCCAATAGGCGAGTAGAGAGCTACTACTGCATTTGGCGATTCCAGATTTTGCGTTGGCTCCGTTGCACTGCGTGAGCTTAACTTGGCGTTGACAAAAAAAGGGGTTTTGATTCAGGAACGGGGTTGACGATTCGTGACGCTAGCGGTATTCAGAAACCCTCTAGATCGAAGAGAATATTTCGTTCTTCGCCTGACTGGAGTCTGCTCTAGCGATTCGGTCTTCCTGAAACTGAGACCCAAAAAGAGACACCCTTTTACTTCAAGCAAATAATAAATCACACTAACTTTATACAGAAAGTTTCGCTCCACTATGGGATTAAATTTATTGTAGTTATTGCTATGATAGTTTAGGGCTGTCTTTAACCATGTCTCCTGTTCCTTAAAAATATCAATTATCAACACGCGCCCGCATAGTCTTAATATCTTTTGCACCCCCAGATACCTGTCAGTAAATGTTCTGACATCAAAAATCTACTCCTCTTCTCCCAATCTCAACATACAGGAAACCTAACCTGTAGTTACAGTTAAATGAATATGCTTATTCATCTTACAACATTAAATGAATTTACATAAACAGATTACAGCATTTGACATTACACAAATAAATCGTATGTCCCCTTTGGAAAATATATTAGCATTCCACAAAATGAGTACAAAGAAAATGCAATGTTCTTGCTATAATAATACAGTTGTGGCTAGATCATAAGATATAATTATATCTATGCCTGGTGACTGCTTTCAGTGAAAGTTATAGACTAGTGCCTAGCCACACAAGTAAGCATAAAATGATCCTCCCTTGCCACTAGCAATATCTATCCAAAGGAATAAGTGACTATCTCCTATAATCCAGAGTTATTACCTGCATCTCACTATTCAGTTTTAACGTGAAAAATCCACACCTGACATTATCTTACAGAAATGACAGTTAATTTTGCTGACTCTTAACCCAATGGTAAGCATTCGTGGACTGATTCTACGCCTAATATCTGTTATTGTAAGTTTAACATTTAACCCATGATAAACCGTAACAGTTTAAGCACCACTTAATAGGCCGTAGACAGCGCTACCTTATCACTGAATAAATTACTAGGAGAAGTCCTCAGAAATAAATTCACTTCCCTAACAGATATATATAAAAGCTAACATGAATCTAATATTATAATTATAAGATATGTCAACTCACCCCGAAAATGACTAGAACATAGGCAAACACATTCTAGTACTGTGTTAAAGTTTGCCTTATCTCATGATGGTCATCTACGGGCCAGGAAAATTTACGAATGTCTTTGTCTATTAAAACCAGTCTATTCTTATAGATCACAAGGGACGCTCCCCCCGGACACCTGGCGTGCGTATTTCTACAGAAGTTCGGCGAAAGACGTAATCTAGAGTAAGACAAAAGAAATCGTGCGAAAGTTCCCCAGGTAGAGAAATGCATAACATTATGCTCTATCTTGTCTAAGGGCAAAAACTCAAAGACTGACCGCGGGTTTGTCTCCCCCTGTTTCCAGGATGCATAATATTATGATCCGAAGCAACGTTCTGGAAGCCAAACACAGGGACCCTTTCGCTCGTGATCAAAGGCTTTAAACGTAAGAGATATTCCCCTGGTCAGACCAGGTACGGCTTAGATAATATTATCGTTCGCTGACCGCTACAGGCCGGAACGTAACCAAACCTCGGGTGGGGTTTGAGAAGGTGAAAAAGTTTGGCCACGAAGGTAGAAAATGAAAGAAAAAGAAAATACAAAATGACGAGGAAAACCAGGACATTTAAAAAATAATCAAATTATGGACAAGGTGGTAAAATAGATTATCGGTCACGTGACAAGTGCCCCCCCCCCCCCTTTTAAAGTTCGAGGAATACGGACAAAAATGACAGTAATTTATCCTTTCTATCGATGTCCGTTACATGTCGTAAGAACCTTCTATAATCATAACCAAAATCGTATCCAATTTCTGTCAGTACTGTATGACTAGCTCCGAGTTCATTTCTTTTCTTCCCTCTGTCTAATAGACGTTCAGCGAATGGGATTTTGCGAGGCCATTCGGCGCTGACGCCCTTCGTTTCCGTGTGAACCTGATCTTGGTTCCACCATTCGCTGTGCCTGTTTATGGTCCGGAAAATTATCCGCACCTGTTGTGGTTTTCGGCCCTGCCTGAACTCACTGGCCACTGCGTAGATAATCCGCCTGTTATGTGCAGTGTAATCATTGATGGACTCAGGCTGCTTACGTATATATTTACCTGTCACGGGCGTGGACTTGAATAACCCTCTATAGCTGCAGTCTATAGGTATTTTTCGCGCGCGTGTAACCCTAGTTGGCAAATAAAGCCGTTCGTTGGCCGAAGAAATGCTAGCATTTTTCTTCTGCCTCTCCACACCTACTTCCCTGTTTCGGTGGGAGCATTGATCAATCTTCAGACCTGTGCCGTCTAAAGGTGGATCTGGAGCTTTCCTTGCCTTGCCAGTCACAACTCTGGCTTGGTCAACGGAAATGATCAAGTTGCTCGGTAATGGCCTGGCGGAGGCGACTACTTTGCTGTCCATCAGTGGGGTTGAGACCACTGGAATAATGCGATTTGAATGAGAGAACTCAGCTGCCTGAAGCAGAGAGTAATCGATCGCATTCTGGGGTTCTACTAAATCATAACAGATCTCCGTAGCTTCTATCCGTGCAGAAAGATAGGCATTATCTGCGAGTTGCAGAGTTAGTTGAGTCGCTTTCCCGGTACTAGCATGACGTGAGCCAAGGCTCTCAACAATGGCTCCTTGTACAGTAGTAAGGCAGCTTTTCTCACTGTCTTCTGCCCTGAGAAGTGTGAGAGACTCAAATGGAATACCTGGGATCCCTTCGCCTGGAACCCTGTGTCCACCATAAACGTCAACTTTGCCCTCCCCTGAGGAAGTTACTGGCGTCAGTTGAACTTTGTCCTGCAATGCGAGATCCACTTCCTGGTTGACAGGCTCCGCAATCTGCATGCAACGGACTGGACGGTTGGAGATCCCGTTAGATCGCGAAGTGCCCGAGAAAAAACTCTCGGTGTGTTTTTCCAAAGTTCCTTGGAACGGTTTGGAAAGTTTACCCCTTTTAACAGGCGACTTATTCTTGCACCTTTTAAGCTCAGGGTGATAAGAGGAGCGGCACCTCCTTTCTCCGATCGTTGAGTTGGAGGGACGCGCCTCTGCATATGGTTTTTCGCTGTCCGGCCGGGAATCTTGCGAAATATAACGTGATAGGGTGTGGCTCCCTTTTCTCGACGTCACGTGTCGGTTAGGTGCTGCTCGGTCTGGAGTGTGAGAGGCTCGGGGTTCGCCGCTTGCCAGACGGGAACAATCCGTATTACAATGCTTGTTAGCACCTCTCTCACCTTTGTGCAGTTTCCATGCCTGGGAACGTTGCGTAATTTTCCCCGTGGCCTTAGGTCTGCTATCCCGACGTAAATTCTTTCCTTGTTTGGGCTTCGGATCCAAGTCCAAAGGAAAGTCAATTTTCTGGAGTTGGGGTTCGGTTTTAGCAGGCAAGTTTTCTTTCATGGGCGCAAGGTTTCCAGGGGCGTTGACCGTTAAGGGCACAGTAGAAGGGGAAGTAGAGTGACTACATTTAGTATCTGTTTCCACCCTCCGAATTTGGCTATCCAGTTCATCCATTCTGATTTGGTGTAGCCTGTCCCATTCTTGTCGCTCTATTTCCAATTGCTTGTCCCGTTCTTGTTTTTGCTTTTCCCTTTGCTTCTCATCTTCTATCACTTCTTCTACATACTGTCGGGTGAATGCTTCACTCTCCCCAGTTTGTTTACAGGACCATGCCAAGATTAAACGGTTGTCAAACCAATTGTCTACCTCGTATAGATCCTGCAGGCTTACTGCAAATTCTAGAAAAGGCTGGATTTCGCTATCCTTGTACTCCATGTACTTAGCTACCTCGAGGGCAATCCTATGCACTTTATCTAGATCAGCCATTATATCAGGGTGAGCAAACACTATAGAAGAATTCAACCTAGAGATCTTAGTTACCTAGTGCACTAGGTGCTGATTAACTTAATAATCAATAAAATCTAGGTGTTACGTACATTTATTACCTAAGGGGGTAGTCTTCGGTCCTGCCAAATGTACGCACCAGTTTTAATATAGTTATATTATTTGTGCGTTCGATTGATTCACGCACTGACGTGCACAATGCAGTGTGAGTTGCTTTGGACGCACGGGTAACCTAGTTTAGGGATTGTGACGTCATGTTTTGAACGGGGCAGTACGGACCATGTTTATGTCCGATATATATTTCTTGGATTTATCTGGCAAGTTTGAAGAAGCCATTATATTGTAATTATATCTACTGGGATTCATGGTGAAGCCAGTAGTGGAAGTATCAAGTAAGTGTCGCCCTACGTCATATCGAATGTTTATTGAATTAAATTAAAGTATCAGGCCGCTCCTAATCTTGGTCTAGCGGGAAGTCATCGCAGTATGTACTTCCTAGAATGGACAGACGGAGTCGTTAGCCTTTTTTTGAATTACCGTAGAGGGAGGATACCTACGAGTAACTGAAGTTAAATGATTTTGTATGCTTCATATGTTTTACATGCCGTATTTTGTCAATGCCAAAGTCGTGGCATGGATATAGAGAGGTTAGTCAACACAGAACTCTAACCTGGTCGTATTGTAGTGGATGACTTTGTTTGGATTTAATATATATATGTTACCTAAGTATCTAATGGAAAGTCTGGAATTGTTACAAGTATGATAAGAAGTATTGCTCCTTGAGAATGAATCCGTTGGGCCATGATATACGTCCTTGAAAGAAGGTCAACGGACTTGACTGCAATACATTTGATGTGGTAGAGGAAGTGATCCTTAGTCACTGGAATAAGAGGACTTTATTGTTAGAGAATCTTCATGAACTTGAAAAGTAATTATCAACATTTTGACGTATGACCTTTTTGCACCTGTAACTATGAACGTCTTGTTTCACTCCGTATGTGTCACGTTCAATAAACTATATGTACAGTCATCACAGACTTGTGTACTGCTAGTCAGGGACCAGTTAAACCCTACTTGTTGGAGTTCGTATTGAAGAACATTTTCTGACATTTTGTTCCATTACAACCATTCGCGTATTGAAGTTCTTTACCATTAGAATGAACGGACCCAACAGTAAATGGTATGCCAGTGTGGTCTGGAATAAATAATTTCACAGGAACGTACTCAATCCAAGTATCGGTTGAAAAGAAGATTTGAAATTTCAAGGCGACAACATCTCAAACTTGGAACCTAGTGTGACGATGATTCAGAATCAACTTACGGTTACCAAATGCTCAATGTCATCAATCAACCTCCACGTCAAGTTTTACAGTGACTGACTGCCTTGGGATCACCTATTCGTCATTATTACGTGCGAGCTGTTGTTATATACGCAGAGCGAAGTATTTTATCCTCAGACGTACATCCACGGAGACGAGGCACATTGTTTTTTCCCGGCACACGCGAGATGAGTATAACGTGCTTTCGTTGTACATTTTATTACTTTTAGCTGTGCCTTATATACTTATGTCCATCTCTAAATTTTCCATGTTATATGTTATATGTTGTACATTCGTCGTGGGAGGTAGGGAGGTTGATCTGACGAACGAGATCCATCTCGAAGCCAATTCGGGCTCTTCGTCAGACGTTCTGTAGGGCTCAATGTGTAAGTTTCAATTGAGCGATAATTCCGGTTCAAGGCTAGAAACCTTGCCGAAGTTCCGATCGCTAATTGTTCCTTATAATAGTATCTGTTTAGCTGTTCCGTCAAGTTGTAATTGTTGTTCTCGTAGTTATTTTTACTCGTATTTAGTTTTATGATGAATTTTGTTTGTATTATGCGTCCTTCTCACCTTTCCTGTCGTTCAGTTTTTTACAAAACCTATGTTTTTACACTGTGTTGTCAATTGTCCTGTTGAGTATCTGATCGTAGTTGTCATCGTAAATTTTTACGATATTCTATTTTAGTTACACATTTCTATTTTTGTTGATTTCTACGATTGTGTTCACTCGTCTTTGATTATCGTGTCTTGTCGGTAATGTTTCTATTGTCTTTCACGTTGTTGATTACATGACATTTCATTACATAAATTACTATATTGATTATTGATATATTTCATAACTATATGATAACATAAGATACCGTTCTAGGACAGGAACGAAGAACACTTGGCAAAGTAACAAGGTTAATTAATTTACATTGATTAATTATCATTTTATAAATCAAGAGTATTGTGACTACTTATAAAGCATAATGTATTCACTAGATTATTTCATTAAGCAAGCAAAAGCTCTTCAGATGGCTCCTGATGAAGCAAAAGCATTTGCAATTGCAGAATATAGGAAAGCTCAAGAAATAGAAGCCGAACAGAGAAAGTTAGAAACTTTAAGACTAGAAAAACTTCAATTTGAGGCAGATCAAAAACGGATTGAATCTGAGGAGAATGAGAATGTCGTGGAATATTCTAATCCACATATATAAATTATCAAGTAAATATAAAGCCTAATAAATACATATAATAAATAAAGGAAGAAGAATGGTAAAGAACAGTGCTGTCACAATGACTGTACTCGAAATCCCCTTGTTTTCTACTGCGTATGCAAATTGTAACGTTTCACGTTGATATTAAAGGCCTTCTGCAACATACACGCGTTTCCCAAACACACAATAAAATGTGCTGCCTTTCTAAGAAAAACCTTGAAATATGCAAGTTGACCTAAATTTTAAATTCCATTCATGTCTTTTTCTACACTATGTTACCAAGATCAAAAGACAGATGGACAAAAGGATAGCGAGAAGGGAGAGGCAGAAAGCCGAACACTAAACACGCTTCGCGCGATACACAAATGCTGCCATCACGCGTGTAAGACTACATGCACTAACTTTTTTTTCAGACGGACAGTGATAAAATACATTAACCATCCCAGAGTTAGGTTTATAAATCATAAAAAACGCTTATTAGGAAAGATAACAATAGATGGGTTTACGGTTGAAAACATAACAGTACCCAGACAGCACATCTTCGAAACAGGAGGTAGAAAATACATATTTTGAACGCAGCCACGTAGCTCTTTTAAATTTGGATATTTGGGTTACTTAGGGCTTGCTGACAAAGAATATGTAAAACGTTACGCAAATAGTCCAGGAATTAATAAATGAAGGCCCAAAATAAAATAGATCATGCCTGACAGCATGGAATCATTTCTGCTCATAAAATTTTTTTATAACGTGTTTGAAAAAAATCTTACGTTACAGAATTAGCCTACCATGTAAACTCCAAATTGATTGGAGCGCAACAAATGAAAGACTAACCACGATTGGTCGGGCTATAAATACTATCTTTCGTTGTTAGGGGAGACGTGAAAAGGTAACATTTTTTCAAACACTTGTCGAAACGTGGCCTCATTGGCTAGACTCGCTGATATACTCACTTAGGAGCGTTAGTTCGAGACCACTAGTGCAAATAATCTTGATAAAGCAACAGTGCGTTGAAGCCAGCTCATATTTGTGTTAAATAAAAGCCTGGAACATAAGCAGATGGGAATTTGTGCCAGTAATTGTGCCAGAATTCATTGCTAATCAACGTATCTGTGTTTATTTCCATGAAATTGTGGTAAGCTTGAACCATTCAGTATCTTTTAATGAAAATTGAATGTAAATTGTTAATTTATGCCTGTATATATATGTGTAGTTCAGTGGCAAACAGGAGATAAAGCCTATAATGCTCCAGCCTGAACAGAGGGTGTCGGAGGAAAGTAAAACGGCATGGAATGGCCAAATAGTACACTGACACCTGGATGATTGACTAGAAAGAAATAATGCTGGAATGGCAGAGGCGTGGTAACCATTAAGGAGGTAAATACTGGTATAAAGTATTTCAGATGAAGCTGACAGTTGGCCTAACGCTCTGAACTCAATGTTTGTGTTGTATTGTGCTCAGTGTAGAACTAGAGTATCAATTAGTTATGAAGTAGAAGGTACATCCTTCTTGTTTTCAGGGACCGTGGTCTTGATGGTACTGAGCAGCACCTGGTCAGAGCTTTGCTGAATTCAGAGTCGGACAGCATACTCCTTGGTCTTTTTAGCTATCAGTGAGGTGTCTCCAGAGCCCAGAGGAGAATTCGAGCAGAGGAGTCCTTCCCTGCCGCCATCACGCAAGATAAGCTGATTTGGCCAGCTGAGCTCAACATTATGTCCCCTCATCTTGAAATGACTTTGTAAAAATAACATTCAGAGGGGAATTTAATTGTCTTAATATCAGGAACTGAGAACATCTCCAATACTAGTCCCAAAAGACAAAATATTGAAGTCATGATGACAAATACCAACAGAGCTTGAACAAAACAAAACCAGTATTACCTCATATTACCACTACACAACTGACACACATAGGATATTTTAATAATATATGTCACTACAATATTCATATTGATAAAGTCTGTACATATACTTGTAATTAAAATTGATTGTGATTCCTGGTTCCTTTGTATTTGAATCAGGACACATATACCTTTATGATAACCATGAATACATATTGTTATTTGAAAAGTTATCAGTGACTCCTTAAGATATTCTCATAGAGTGTTATATGTATGTGAGTGTCACAGTGTTGTCAAGAGTAGTGGATTAAATTAAATTGTTTATCTGTCTGTTGTTGTGACTTACACTTCATCATACACAGACCCTAGACACATAACGTAGTCATCACACTATTCCAGAATAATTCTGACTGAGATATATAGATATGTGGTAGCAAGTAAGGTTATCTATAATACACTACTCTTAATAGATATAGATACCTTCACAGCTGATCTCAGTCAGTACACTAAGTCCCCTCTAAATATTTATAACATCCCACTTCACCACAGAGAAAAGAATGAGATTAGCCGCTGAATTAGAAGAGAAACGATTTCAGCGAGAGGCAGAACAGAAGCAAAGAGAGGCTGAAGAAAGACTTAAAATTGAGATGGAAATTAAACAAAAAGGAAATGGAAGAAAGAAGATTAATAGCTGAAAAAGAAATGGAAAATAAACAAAAAGAAATGGAAGAAAGAAGATTAATAGCTGAAAAAGAAATGGAAAATAAACAAAAGGAAATGGAAGTTAAACAAAAGGAAATGGAAGAAAGAAGATTAATAGCTGAACAAAACACAAAACGACTTCAGCTTGAGATGGAAAAGAATGATAAAAAACGACAGCATGAACTAAAATTAGCAGAGTCAGAATATGAGAGACTTAGGTTAACTCAGGAAGCTAATTCTCAGAGAACTTTTGAAAGCAAAACTTCATCCAGACATGATCATTTTAAGGAAATTAACCTTAAATTACCTAAATTTAATCCCCCGTCGGATGACGTAATATTTTTCCTAGATAGATTTGAGGCCACTTGTAGGTCTTATAACGTGGATAAAACACTGTATTGCACATATTTATCCAGGTTACTTACTGGGGATGCTTTAGCAGTTTATCATACTACCAGTAATAATGAGAAGAATGATTATAATGCTCTTAGAGCCGCACTTCTGAAGAAATTTCAAATGACAGAAGATGAATACCGATTAAGATTTCGTACATTGCTACCGCAATCAAGCAGAAATTTCAGTGATTTTCTGTCACAAATACGTCTAACCCTAGAAAGATGGATCGAATTATCCAAAATTGAAAAGTCGTATGAAGGTCTCTTCGATTTACTGATGCGCGATAAGGTACTATCGTCTGTAAATCCTACATTTCTCGCATTTTTACACGAACGGAAACCTTTATCAATGAAAAACTTAGAAGAACATGCAAAAAATTTTTGCACTGCTCACCCAACCATGGATCTAAGTAATGCACAGATTAAGAATGAATTACCTGTTGCTTTTGCAGCACAACAAAACAATTTTTCACGAAATCGTTCCTTTAGTGCTGACAGGTATGCCAATAAGGGAAATAATTACAATTTTAACAATGATCACTTTTACAAAGGGAAGCAATTTCAACAATCTGCTCCATTTAATGTTTCTTGGAACCAAGCTCACAGATCGCGAGATTTTGGTAACAATAATTTTAAAAATAATCAAGGACATTATAATAAACAAAACTGGAGATCAAGATCTCAGGGTCCGCAAAACAGACAAGGTTCTTGGAATAAAAATTTTAAAGAACATCATAACTTTAATTATACAAATTATCGGACTCATCCAAATTTTAACTCAAGCAGAAACGACAATTATGGCAATTTTAATGCAAATAATCAAAATCGATCGCGTCGCAGAGATAGATCGTCGCGTAATACGGGTAGACATTCTAATGTCTCTTTAATTGATACACAGGCTAACATTGAACAGGGTAAAGTAGCTGAAACTCACAATGCTATGTCTTGTTCTCTTGATTGTACCCAGGTGAAAGACTGTCCAGAATGCTCGACTCTTTTCCAGCCTAAGGCGATCACGACGCTGCGTTGCGGACATACCTTGCCTAGTCTACCTGCAGTCTGTACGGCCACTGCTGCGTCAGTACACCAGGGACAGGGCTCTCTTAAGTTTAACAAGGGATTTGTCAACAACATTTCATGCTCTCTCCTATTTGACTCAGGTTGTAGCACTGTGGGCGTCCGGACTTCGCTGATCAACCCAAGTTGTGCCACGGGCAGGGTTGTCAAGTGTGTGACTTTTGGTGGCACCGTTGAAACATTTCCCACTGCTATTATTGACCTTAATACACCATTTTTTTCAGGAAAGATCCAGGCATGTCTCCTTCCGAATCCAATTTGTGATTTAATACTTGGTCGCATACATGGTATTAAAGAGTGTACACCACAGCAAATAGCTGAATGGGAAGAGCGACATATTCAAACTGCAAATGCAGTAGTGACTAGAGCTCAAGCTACTAATATGTCGCATGATACACCTATTGAACCTACAGTTCATACCACTTGTGATGATGATGCTCCTATTTCACGGGAGTTGTTTGCAACATTGCAAAAGAATGATGATTCATTAAAAAAAAATTTTTCAGTATGTGAACAAAAAGAATACCAGCAACAAACTTGCAAAATCTAGACATGACTTTATACTTAAAAATGGGATTTTGGTTAGAGTAATACGGGAAAAGGATTCATCCTTATGTTATCAGATCTTAGTCCCATCCTCTATGAGATCTCGTATATTACGACATGCGCATGACTCGCAATGTGCGGGCCATATGGGTTTTTCGCGTACCAAATCCAGAGTGCTTTCGGCATTCTACTGGCCAGGCGTCCATAGGGACATCACTCTCTATTGTCGGTCCTGTTTGATATGTCAGGAAGTTAAGGTACGGGGTCCATTTCATGCGGCTCCTATTCAAGCTGCGGACATCCCGATTAGACCATTTGATAAAATGGCCATTGACATTATTGGTCCAATGCTTCCATCTGCTAGAGGGCATACGCATATTCTTACGTGCATTGATATGTGCACTCGTTGGCCTGAGGCCATCCCTCTCAAGAACACTTCATCTGCCAGTGTAGCAGAGGCATTGATGTTAATCTTCTCACGCATTGGTTTTCCACGGAAAATCTTGTCGGATCATGGGGTTCAGTTCATTTCTGAATCCATGTCTCAAGTTATAAAGACATTAGGTATAGACAGATCTCTTAGTTCTATTTATCATCCGATGTCAAATGGGTTAATTGAGCGTCTCAATAGGACACTCAAGCAGTTGTTGGGTAAGATGACCCAAGACCATCCCCAAGACTGGGATCGGGTCATACCCGCTGCTCTGTTCGCGTATCGCGAAGTACAAAATCAAGCCACGGGGTTTTCTCCATTCCAGCTAGTTTTTCACAACGGGCTGATCACCCGTTGCCAGTCACTTCGATTACGGAAACAACAGCAAATGGGTTGATTTGCCGTTGCCCTAAAGACGCCACTAGGCGTGATGGGAAACAATGGCAAAGAAAACCATTCCACTAGCCACTGACTGCTTTGACGTCTTTGGCTAAGGACATGCATACAACCACGCGGTCCGATATCGTTAATCCACGACTTATTGGTTGACGAGAATATTGAAGAGGAAACTCAATCCTCTTATGAGTATGTGATCTCTCTGAGAAAGAGAATCATAGATGCTTGTAGACTAGCTACTGCATCATCCGAACAAGCCAAAGAAAAAGCTCGTCTATTTGCAAACAAGTATAGACGTCTTCGCCAGCTTATTCCTGGTGACGAAGCTTTTGTATTACTCCCTGCGCATAACAATCGTCTTTTAATTACCTGGAGAGGTCCTTTTAGGATCATCTCAAGAATATCCGATGTCGACTACATCGTTGATGTTAATGGTAAACATAAAACCTTCCACATTAACATGTTGAAGGAGTATTACTCACGTCCTGATTATCTACAGTCAGTGTTCCAGGCAACTGACGATCCTACACCTCCTATTCAACACTATTCTAGTTTGTCAGTCATCCAAGAAGAAGAATCTTCTTTCGATGATGTACAACTACCAATACCAGTTGTACCACTCCATTCCACTGAGAAATGGAATGATGTTACAATCTCATCTACTCTTTCGGCTGATCAACGTCAGCAAGTCTCTAATATTCTACACTCGTATGAGGATGTTCTCACTGACATCCCAGGTCATACGTCAGTCATCCAACATGACATTATTCTGACTGACGATACGCCTATTCGAGTTCGCCCATATCCTATACCTTTACACTTTCGTGATAAGGTTGATAAGGAATTGGATGAGATGCTTCAATTAAATATAATTGAACCATCTTCATCACCATATTCTTCTTCTATGGTAATCATTAGGAAGAAGGACAACAATATACGTCTTTGCGTAGATTACAGGAAATTAAACAAAGTTACAAAATTCGATGCGGAACCGTTACCTCTTTTAGACGACTTATTGGAGAAATTATCTCATGCCACATTCTTTTCGAAATTTGACCTTTCAAAGGGCTATTGGCAAGTGCCACTCACTCCTAAAGCAAAGCCATTCACCGCTTTCTCGACGCCACGGGGTCTTTTTCAATGGAATTTTATGCCATTCGGATTAATGAATGCGCCAGCTACCTTTGTACGCATGATGCGCCGCATATTGTCTCATCGTCCCGATGTCATTACTTATATAGATGACATCTGTCTTTTCAGTGACTCTTGGGATGAACATATTCATGGATTAAAAGCTTTACTTTCTACCTTACGGGATTATAACTTAACAGCGAAACCTTCAAAGGCTTTTGTCGGTTTTCATGACATCTCATTTCTGGGTCACCGCATAGGTCATGGTTTCATGTATACAGAAGACAGTAACGTCTCTAAAATTTTAAACATCTCGGCACCTAAGACAAAAAAACAAGTTAGGTCGCTTTTAGGACTAATACAGTTCTATTCAAAATTCATCCCTCATTTGTCTACTATAACTGCACCTTTTTCGTCTCTACTGAAGAAAGGCACATCTAATGTAATAAAGTGGTCGCAGGATCACCAAACGGCGTTAGACTATATAAAACGATTTTTTTCAAATGAACCTTTTTTGAGGTTGCCTAACAAAAATCTCACTTTCATCCTTCGCAGTGATGCAAGTTCTTACGCTATTGCTGCAGTTTTGATGCAGGAATATAACGGCACCTTATTTCCGGTGATGTACGTGTCCAGAAAACTTACGGAGAACGAACTCAAATACTCCGTTCTGGATAGGGAGCTCCTCGCATTGGTGTGGGCAATCACAAAACTGGAACGTTACCTCCTCGGCTCACACTTTGTGGTGGAATCTGATCAAAAAGCTCTTACCGCACTGAACACGAAGAATGTTAAATCATCTAAGTCAGCGCGTTACGCTATAGCGCTTCAACCATTCAATTTTGAAATACGAGCTATTCCTGGAGTGAAGAATGTGTTCGCAGACTGTTTGTCTAGATGCCCAAGCGAACTTGTCGAAACTAAACCACTTCCAGATGTTGAAACATCCTCACCGATAACATGAATAACTTTGTACATTATCATTGATAGTACATCTATAAAGACTGGTTATATAACTGAAGTATTCGTATAAGTATAACTTTCAGGATATACTTACTTATAGATTATAACATTACTTCTTGTGTAGTAACGTTTTATTAGAACGGGAACAGTGGTATTAGAGTAACATTTTATTACTACGGGAACAGTGGTATTACAGTAACTTTTTATTAGAATGGAAACATTGTTAAGAGCGACAAATATACATTTGTTATTCCTATGGAACATATTACACTACATATCGTGTTCGAGAATATATTTTATCGTGTATGGAACATTGAGAACATCGTCTCGTCGATTACTAACTACTTGTAACTGAACATTGACAATGATTGATATTGGAATTACTTAGAATATATTAGTAACTGGTTATTTGTTAGTAATTAAGAAATATATAAATTAGAATAATTCAATTTAATCTATTTAATTGATTATGGATCACACACATACTAACTGTCTTAGTTGTCAAGTAATACCTGCATTCACGGGTCTTAGTTACGATATCTCACTGTTAGATCGCTAGTCAACCGTACTAGTGTTAGAAAACATTAAGGGTGTTGATTCTTAATGTGTTTAATTTTGCATTGCTTCATTTTTGCACATTGTATTTTCAATTTTTCTGTTCTTATTGATTCTCTTGTCATTGATCATCATCAGTGTTGCTGTTCATTTTCATTTTTGAAATCATATGTTTCAAATTTTTTTTGAAAACTTAGTTGAATTTTATTATCATCTTTTTTTAATGGTTTTTTTCATTTTTCATTTTCAACTTGTTTTTACTTCGAATATTACCACATCGTTCCAAAGTAGGTCGATAGTGGATGTGTGCTTTAATGCATACTATCATTTAGTTATGTTGATTTCGTTTAATATTCTTCTCTTAATATGGTATAACTTTATACATTTCATATATCTTGTTGTAGTTTTGACTCACCTCTCTCGGGTACTAAGTTCAAAAAAAGTAATATAATTAATTTTTTTAAGGGGAGGTAATAAGGGAGCTGTTACGTACATTTATTACCTAAGGGGGTAGTCTTCGGTCCTGCCAAATGTACGCACCAGTTTTAATATAGTTATATTATTTGTGCGTTCGATTGATTCACGCACTGACGTGCACAATGCAGTGTGAGTTGCTTTGGACGCACGGGTAACCTAGTTTAGGGATTGTGACGTCATGTTTTGAACGGGGCAGTACGGACCATGTTTATGTCCGATATATATTTCTTGGATTTATCTGGCAAGTTTGAAGAAGCCATTATATTGTAATTATATCTACTGGGATTCATGGTGAAGCCAGTAGTGGAAGTATCAAGTAAGTGTCGCCCTACGTCATATCGAATGTTTATTGAATTAAATTAAAGTATCAGGCCGCTCCTAATCTTGGTCTAGCGGGAAGTCATCGCAGTATGTCCTTCCTAGAATGGACAGACGGAGTCGTTAGCCTTTTTTTGAATTACCGTAGAGGGAGGATACCTACGAGTAACTGAAGTTAATTGATTTTGTATGCTTCATATGTTTTACATGCCGTATTTTGTCAATGCCAAAGTCGTGGCATGGATATAGAGAGGTTAGTCAACACAGAACTCTAACCTGGTCGTATTGTAGTGGATGACTTTGTTTGGATTTAATATATATATGCTACCTAAGTATCGTATGGAAAGTCTGGAATTGTTACAAGTATGATAAGAAGTATTGCTCCTTGAGAATGAATCCGTTGGGCCATGATATACGTCCTTGAAAGAAGTGTCACAGGAGCAGTGACATACAAGTTAATATGACGTAAAGTAGAGAATAATGAACTGACTGTAAGAAGTAAATAAATACTCTCGATGCGAGTTACGGAAAAAGGAAAGGAATTCGAGAGAAAGCTACGTCATATTACAACCACGTAGACGACACAAGCAGAGACGGAATCCATCAAGATGCAACGGAGAAGAAGACCCAACCCACAGACTGAGAATATCATTCTAGTTCAGTGAATGACAACCGATCGAAAGGAAGAGAGTAGCTCCCAGTAATACAAGACAGATTCCTGAAAAGGAAGTGAGCACCAAAAGGGTTTACGTCCCCACGGCAAGTAGACCAAACGAAAAGGAAGACAACGAAATAATGAAGGTCGTCAAGGATTCAGAAGTGATGACGGTTGACGGACGCTGTGAGACGGTGAGGTGGTGAGCTGGTTGCCAGTGACCAGGATTAGAATAACTCTGGGATTGTCGCGGATCGAGAAAATATCGATTGTTCAACGATTGTTCAACCCTGTGTGCTTGAACGTTACCGTCAACCTCATTTCAAATCGATTGTTCAACCCTGCGTGCTTGAACGTTACTGTCGAGGATCATCTCAAATCGATTGTTCAACCCTGCGTGCTTGAACGTTACTGTCGAGGATCATCTCAAATCGATTGTTCAACCCTGTGTGCTTGAACGTTACCGTCAACCTCATTTCAAATCGATTGTTCAACCCTGCGTGCTTGAACGGTACAGTCGGCTTCGTCACAGATCGATTGTTCAACCCTGCGTGCTTGAACGGTACAGTCAGCTTCGTCACAGATCTATTGTTCAACCCTGCTTGCTTGAACAATACAGTCAGCTTCAGCACAGATCGATTGTTCAACCCTGCGTGCTTGAACGTTACAGTCAGCTTCGTCAAATATCGATTGTTCAACCCTGCTTGCTTGAACATTACAGTAGACTTCGTCAAATATCGATTGTTCAACCCTGCGTGCTTGAACGTTACTGTCGAGGATCATCTCAAATCGATTGTTCAACCCTGTGTGCTTGAACGTTACCGTCAACCTCATTTCAAATCGATTGTTCAACCCTGCGTGCTTGAACGTTACTGTCGAGGATCATCTCAAATCGATTGTTCAACCCTGTGTGCTTGAACGTTACCGTCAACCTCATTTCAAATCGATTGTTCAACCCTGCGTGCTTGAACGGTACAGTCGGCTTCGTCACAGATCGATTGTTCAACCCTGCGTGCTTGAACGGTACAGTCAGCTTCGTCACAGATCTATTGTTCAACCCTGCTTGCTTGAACGATACAGTCAGCTTCAGCACAGATCGATTGTTCAACCCTGCGTGCTTGAACGTTACAGTCAGCTTCGTCAAATATCGATTGTTCAACCCTGCTTGCTTGAACATTACAGTAGACTTCGTCAAATATCGATTGTTCAACCCTGCGTGCTTGAACGTTACTGTCGAGGATCATCTCAAATCGATTGTTCAACCCTGTGTGCTTGAACGTTACCGTCAACCTCATTTCAAATCGATTGTTCAGCCCTGCGTGCTTGAACGTTGCTGTCGAGGATCATCTCAAATCGATTGTTCAACCCTGCGTGCTTGAACGTTACTGTCGAGGATCATCTCAAATCGATTGTTCAACCCTGCGTGATTGAACGGTACAGACGGCTTTGTCGCAAATCGATTGTTCGACCCTGTGTGCTTGAACGGTACAGCCAGCTTTGTCGCAGATCTATTGTTCAACCCTGCTTGCTTGAACGTTACGGTCAGCTTCGTCAAATATCGATTGTTCAACCCTGCGTGCTTGAACGGTGCAGTCGGCCTCCTCACAGATCGATTGTTCAACCCTGCGTGCTTGAACGTTACAGTCGGCTGCCTATCAAAACAATTGTTCAACCTTGCGTGTTTGAAATTTCCAGACGGCTGCCAAGGAAATGGATTGTTGAGCCCTGCTTCTCTGATTTTTACTGACGGCTGCATCGCAGAACTAGACAGATTGAGGATCGAACCTGCAGTAGACCTGGACTAGGACAAACATTGCTAAAGAGGAACTATTAACCCCTTAAGGCCCAAGAACTTCTATAATTGAAAGCTACATTTTATACTTAAATAATATTTCTAAGACTGAATACGCATTTTAGAATGTAACTTTCTATAAAAATTTGAAGGCCGTTCATTTGCTTATGAAATAACCCATATTTGACCAAGTGGGAATTAATACTTGTTTTGTTATAAAACTATTACAAAGTTATGTATGACGGGTCATATGTGGGCCGCTGGGCCTTAAGGGGTTTTAATACCATTGGTGTTTAGTTAGAATTAATTTATGACAGTTCATTATTTACGCGATTAGTAAATTGGTATCTTGTTTAGTCAAAATATAAGTTAAATTTAAGTTAACCGACTAAGAATACAAAGAAGAGCGAGTAGAAAATGGCGGAGGAACCTAGGATGGATCCAAATACAGTGGTCCTCCTACATATTACTAATGCCCTGGAAAGATGGAGCATCGAAAACCGACAAAGTAGTTTACGTCAAAATATCGAGACATATAGGGGAGAAGCTGGCAAGTGTAAAAAGTGGATCGCCAAAATAGAGAGGTACGCTTACTCCATAGGGGCAGGTGAGGAAGAAAAGAAGCGATTGGCCTTTTTAACCAGTGATGATCTAGTAAATGATTTTTTGAGGAGAAGGTTCGAAGAAGAGCCACATGAAACGTGGGAAGAACTGAAGAAGAGTTTGTTAAACAGTTACGGAGAGTCGGCGGATCAACATTACCTATGGGGATTACTTAGGAGAGTGAAGCAGGAAAGAGGAGAATCCATCCAGTTGTTTGGCGACAGATTGAAAAATCTAACAGAAGAAGTTTTTAGGGAACAAGATATTCGGAGTCCGGATATTGAGGGACAGCTGGTTGGGATGTTCATAGATGCCCTACATAAGGACGGCATGAGGCTACTTCTTCTAAGGAAGAATCCAAGGACCTTGAATGATGCTATACAGTTAACGACAGACAGGGAGGAAGGGAGTTAATTGGCTATCCGCACAGGCAGTACGGAGAAGGCTATAACAGAGAACCCAGGGGGGGAGTTATACCGGTGGCAGAGGAAAAACGCTGTTATTTGTGTCATGCCAGAGGACATCTAGCAGCTGTGTGCAAGAGGCGTAGAATGGAGAGTCATACCGGACCACGAAGTGGGATGAGTGAAGACAGAAATCATCGGAATACAAGTGAGAGATATACACCTGTGGAGTTTAGACAAGTATCAAGAGGTATGGAATGTAGACGTGGAAGGGTTGTAGGGGAAGAGCACGACCACAGGTCCCCGTATGGAGATAGAAAACCCGAATGGGATTTTAGTAGAGAAAATGTCCCACCTAAGGTAGATAGATGGAGACCTGAGGAGAGAAGAAGATTGGATAGACAAGGAATGGGAGAATTTACCTCGAGAAGAACTCAGCAGACTCATCGAGAAAACTATGCTCCGCAGAACCTCGTTAGACAACATAGAAGTATGGATATAGGAAGAATTTGTGGAATTAGAACCAGGTTTATGAACAGACGATGGGATAGAGAAAGAAACGTTAGAGAAAACGATTTTCGAAAACGTAGATTACCAAAGGAAGCTAACGGACCTAGAACTATTTACAAGGGCAGAGTGTGCAACATTTCGGAAGCACCTAGACACTGGGAAGGCTTAAATAAGAGACGAAATAGAATGGCCGTACGAAATTTTCTTCAAGAAATAAAAGGTGGAAGTTTCTTCGAAGTAAATGATTTAAATGTTAAGACAGAAAATGGACACTGTGCCAAGATACAACTGCGTAAAAAGGAAGGAACAGCAAACCGTAAGATTAAAAACGGAGCGGAGATCAATTGCATAAGAGAGAGACCAAAGTTGAACTTGAAGAGAAAACTTGATACGAATAAGATTAAGGTAGAAAAGAAAACAAACACTGTTGCAACGCAGACAGAAGGGACGGACTTAGTGTCTGAACTTATTAATAAACAGAATAACAAAAGATGTAAACATTTAGAGAAGGAGTTTGAGAGGCAAAAACGTTATGCGGATAAAAAGGCCAAGTTACAAGAATTTCAGCCAGGTGATAGAGTTTACAATAGGAAGCATGTGCGCCCCACTAAGTTTGATAACCAATGGATAAAAGGTTATGTTGTCCTGGAAAGAACAACATTTATTAATTATAGGATATGGAATGAGAAATTGAACCATACAACGAAAGCTCACGTTCAACAATTACGGAGAGATGACTATAGACCATGGATTGGAGAGCCCAGCATGAGAGAGAGAGAAAAGCAAGGAAGGAGAGCCACCCTTGTAACAACACCAGATATCGATATTGAAGTAAGGAATCCAGAAGATTATTCGTTGATGGAAAACCCTTTTTGTAGTGATCTAAATACTAAGGTAGGAATGGAAACTGGTAAGAACAAGACAAAAACCAATTCAGAAATGGAAAAGAGAAAAGAAAATAGAGAGCACCAGAATAGTGGTAGGGAGATCGATGGAAGAACAGATAATTGGGAAAGTGAGGATGATATTCCGTTGAACGAATATAAGAGGAGATTTCTGACAGATGATTGGAGAAGTCGATATAACGATAGAATTAAGAACGAAGAAGTTGAGAGGAATTCAGAAAATGGTAGTAGAAGAGAGGACGAGGAAGAGTTAACAGTACATTGTGCCTATAATGACGCAAAAATTAGAGAGCGGGAAGTAGAGAAGGGAGTACAGAGAGTTAACAGAAGCTTGGAAGAGAAGAAGAAAATTAGCAAGGTGGCTAAGCCAAGCATGGAGGAGATGAAGAAAGCGATAGGGGATGAACTGAGAGGTGCTAGACCCGACACCGTAGTACTAAAGTATGTGCAGAGATTTTTGGAGAGAAAATTTGATACAGAATTATCAGAAAGAAAAGAAGAAATTCGCAGGCTGGTAATGAGAGTAATGGAGGAACTTAATTACTGGGGAATCAAAATAGTGGATAGAGACGTGTTCTCTGATTCGGAGTCAAGTTATTCAGAGGAAGAAGATAATTTAGAATTTTCAGAGGACGAGGACACGGAAGAAAATGTAAGAGGTAGAAATAAGGAGAGTCACATGAGGGAAGTATGGTCCACGGAGAGATGCGAAATGGTGGAAAAATTGAGAGAAGAAGTGGGAGAAGAGGGAAATGACAAGAGGGAGAAAATAATTGAAGTGGATGAACCAGGTATGATGGAGCTGGAGAGGGTGATACAGGCCATCATAACATGGCCTGATTTTAACCTCTGTAGATCCGTAGTATGGCGGATGCTGGAAGGGAAGTATCATACACACTTTCCTAGAACAAGAGATGAAGTAGATATAGTTCTGACAAAAATGTTAGATGACGAAAGGATTGTGAGACGACAGAGAAGGATAGAGCAAGCAAATGGTGATCGAAGTCAGAGAAATAAAGGAAGAAGCAAATATAAAAATTGCTAAACAGATTTCGTGGGAAGGACATAGGGACAAGGAGGTCACTATAGCGAAATAGTGGAGTCATGAGTAGGTGAAGTAGAGAGGCGGAGATGATGAAAATATAGGAGATAATGATAAAAAGGTAGGTTAAGGCCAGGGAAGGTTGGCGAGGATTATTATGTGAGAAGAAGAAGAGCCATAAGAATTGGCGAAATCAAGAATAAGAAATTGAGAGATTAGACGGTGAGGTAGTAAGGCCATGAGAGTTGGCGAGCATAAAGGAATGGCTGAGGGGATCATGAGAAAGGAAATAGTTCCAGAAAAGGGAACAAGATTAAGAGGTAGTGCAGAGTGCAGAGATGATGCGGTGATTATTAAAGTCTGGTGGAGACTTGTTAGGAGATAAGTTTCTCCTAAAACCAGAAGATAAGGAAGAAATTGTAAGAGATAGTTCCAAAAGGGAACGAGTTTAAGAAGTAGTGCGGGGGCACCGAGATGTTGCGGAGAGTGATAGAGTCTTGTTGAGACTTGTGAGGCGAAGGCTTCTCCGAACCCAGGAAGTAAAGTAAAATTGTGGAAGAGACATAGAGAATGTAATGAGATAGCAGACAGGAGCAAGAAAGAAAAGAGGAAAACGGGAGAATCCGTGACGGCTGCTTATAGCAGTTATAAGTACAAGATGGAGGCGATAGCTAATTCTTGTATAAGGGAGTAAATAGAGTCCCAACGGACTTATGCGTGAGGCTGTAGTTGGGGAAAACTATAATGCATTACGACAGAACAAGGGGTGTGTCATGGATGCAGTGGCGGAACGACAGGTACTATGGAATTAAGAAGCAAGACGAGAGAGAAGACCTGCGAAGGTCTTGTTATTAGTAGCAACACCAGTCAGTAAGGGGGAAACGAGTATAAGTTGGAAGGCTGAGCCACGGTTATATGGAGAGACGAGAGTAAGCTGAGGGCTGAGCCGTGGGAGAGTGTTAAATGTTATATTAAATTTTAAGGTTAAATATTGTTGTAATCACATATATGTAAAGGAAATATTAGAAGTTAACATGTTGTTAGGAATTTTTAAGGATTTAGTTCAGTATTTTGGTTAGTTATGAGTTAGTTGGAAGGGGATCGTTTTATGGACCCGGGGAGAGAGAGATAGGACCTGGACTGGAGAGGAATGATGCTTTGGAGCATCATTTATTTTCTGAGGGACCCTGGGGTGAATATGTCACAGGAGCAGTGATATACAAGTTAATATGACGTAAAGTAGAGAATAATGAACTGACTGTAAGAAGTAAATAAATACTCTCGATGCGAGTTACGGAAAAAGGAAAGGAATTCGAGAGAAAGCTACGTCATATTACAACCACGTAGACGACACAAGCAGAGACGGAATCCATCAAGATGCAACGGAGAAGAAGACCCAACCACAGGTTGAGAATATCATTCTAGTTCAGTGAATGACAACCGATCGAAAGGAAGAGAGTAGCTCCCAGTAATACAAGACAGATTTCTGAAAAGGAAGGTGAGCACCAAAAGGGTTTACGTCCCCACGGCAAGTTAGGACAAACGAAAGGATAGACAACGAAATAATGAAGGTCGTCAAGGATAAAAGCCCCACCGATCAGTGTTCAACGAAGGACGGAAGAATCCAGAGAAGACGTGTGAATCCTTCAAGGTTGGGTCGAGTTATTAGACCTATTTTATTCCATTTCTTGGTAGAAAAGACAAGACGTTGTTAAGAGATTACGTTCGAGGAAGGGATCATGGAATATTAACGGAGAAATCTGAGGATGGAGATTTCGTAACGGTTGAACTTGAACATAAGGTCATAGGTTCCATTTACTTAGGTAAGTTGCCTCATTATTGTAACTAAACATCTGTACGTTCGAAACTGCATGGGAATTGAAATGTTATATTGACATATGAATGTATGTCCAAATGCCACCAGAAATCATTAAATTAATTGTTCAGTTTTATAATCGGCCTAAGACTTATATTGTGGATAGTTGAGAATAAGTGTTGTTGTGAGTTTCATTGGACCATTCAGAGTGTCTAGTTGTTGTGTTGATGACATTGTTCAGAGGGTGGGAGCCACTTTATAAAAGGTGACGATTAGGACTGATGACTGATTCCAAAACTAAAGGGGAATAATTAGGAGAACTGGGTGCGTCATGAGAATCGAAAGTAAATCTGAAAATAAGAACGTGAGGAAAGGACATAGCCCAAATAAACATTCAAAACTGAACAGTGTAACGTTGAGGAGATGCCATTGTCGGAGGTGAATATACATTCCCCCCCCCCCCCCCCCCCCACCCATGGTCCAGCGAATTGTTCACACTAACGTTCAGGAAAGTAAATACGAATCGGCATTAAGCAGGACCAGGGCGAGAAGGACAAATTGACAGCTCTATGGGGATACCAGATGGAGCCACAATACGCTGTGACAGTTGGGTGAGAGTAGGACTGGGGTGACCAGCCTCAAGTTGGGGGGGAGTTTGGGTTCTGATCCAGTTCTGTTATACTTCCTAGGTGAGGGGAGGGGGCCCTCAGATGGGGAAAACGTGAGGTATGAAGATGTCTGATGTGAGACGCTGGCACTGGTGGGGGATTTGGCGAATACGGTTGTGGACTTTCGAGATGTTATGGTGTCGATGTGTCACCCCGATCTCGGACCTGGCTCGACGTCATCATTGATAGGTTCTTTGTAAGTGCCTAGGAGGATGTGGGCCTTGTATGCTGTGACTGGAAGTTGTTAGGATCGAGGGATCTTTTTCTTGGTTTTTTTTACAGCTGGCGTCGGGTGGGTCAAAACCACTGACTATGTTGTAGTGCAGTCATGTCTGGGTGGTTCCGTCTAGATCTACTATTTGCCCTACCTGATCTGCAGCGTTGTATGTTTTTTGTTCTATTGCCATGTATGTTTAGTTCGGGTGTTTCTTGATGTGACCTGTGGGATTCCGTTTCGTCCGCGTGTGGGAGGGCGCCTGAAATCCTATGGTGCGTGAGATTTTCAGTAGCTGGTCTTCTAATGTGTATGGTTTTGGGTGAATTTCTGTCTGTATTTGTTTGTTTGGAATCTTCGAGCGTATTGGCATCCTCTTATTAACCTTTCTCTTGATTTAAAATATCCTTGTGATATCCATAGCTGACATTAACTGGGTTCGTTGAAAACGTATTGAATTTTTTTAGTATTTTCCCAGTGGTGGGATGTATGACTTTCTGTTTGCAACATCGGTTGTGTATGTAAGGGATTTTAAGTTGAGTCAATATGTTCCGTGGCGATGTCTTGTTTTTGGAGTAACGTGTTGGGGAAATTCCAGTGTGGAGAAAAGGGTTTAGAAATGCGGTGAACTTGCATGTAGTGAAGAACTTAAAGGCGGAATGAGTAATGCTTTGTGGGTCTGTAAATCTTTAGAGGTTTTCTGGGTTAAGTGTCCCTGGCCTGAAGTTATGTTGGTTGTTGATGATAAGAGATTTCTAGTCTAATCTTGAGGCTCTGTTGGGGGGAGTGTTTTGTTTGGGTGGTGTGTAGGGCTAGGAGGTGGGGTGCTTTGGGTTTGCTGGGATGGGGGTCTGGGATAGCATCTGTGTAGGGATCTCCTAATGGGGGGATCTTGTTATGGTTTTGAAATCCAGTGGGGGGGCTAGTTGGGGTGTCATGAGTCCTTCTCTGTTGAGTTCTTCCTGGGTCTGAGAACGTATGCCGACCTTCTGAACAGATCAATTTTTTGTGTGCAGGGTAACACCTAATTTTTAAATAACCCAGGGCGCGTCGTACTCCCCGCCTCCACCGGGATTTCCAACTGCCGTTGGGTGGCAAGTAATCAAGTTAGTCTGGATGGCAAGCGTGGATAGGTAGGTAAAAATTGCGGCTAAAAATGACGTGAAATAGGATGGCTAGGGGCGTGTATCTTAAAAGATAGTGGCGTAATGAATATAGTTTCTGGTTCCCTGGGTAGAACTATTCATAGGAGGGGACCCACGGGGTATCGGGGGTAGCTGACGGGGGGGGGGTGGTGGGGGAGTGGAGCGGGGGGGGGTATAGGGGGCCATACCTCTGAGCCACCCGTGTTTGAATTCTAGGTCTGGTGGGTTTTGAAATAATTCCTTGGTATAACTCGGGTGTGATCACGTGTGATGATGATGTTATATGGTGGCGTATGTTGGGGCTTGTTCACTGTTGGCAGCTTTTTAGTTTTACTGTAGTAGTGGTCTGGATGAGTTTGTCTAGTTTCTGCTCACCTTATCGGTCCCACTTTTACTATTATGGATGCGGTTCACACCACTCGCCCCTGGTCAAATTCTAAACAACAGTTGCCCCACCGGGGGCCTAAAGTGTGGGGGGGGGGGGGTTACCAGGTGGAGTGGCACCAAGCTACCCGTTACGCCTCTATCCCCCACTCCCTACCACGTAATATAGATGGTGTCTAGCTGACGACTTCAGCCACTTCTATACTCACTTGTGGGTAGACCCCCCTAGATCCCCCCTACAACCCTCAAGCCAAGGCCATGGGGGGATCTATTCCGTCACCACCAAAACCTGGCTATTAGAACTCAATAACCGTTGACCCACGTTTTTCCGACCAACCCATATGTTTTCCCGCACCAAACTTCCAGGGCCGGCCGAGAAGAAAATTCTTTTTACTATAAACAAGACACAGTTTACACATCGCTGGAGGAATTAATATTAAAAATTGCCAACGGAAAAAAAGTGAGATTCCATTCCATTTATTGAATAGTCTAATAGTTACCATCCGATAAGTTAAAAGGTAAATAAAAGTGTATGTATAAATGCATTTTTGTTTAAAAAAATAATTAATTAGGTTCCTTGTGAAATCGGAAAAGGAGACTTTCCCTAGACTTTGTTTGACACCTTACGAGGTTTGTAGACTATGAGTAAAAGATGTTAATTATGAATCTTTTGAAAATTAATAGAATAAAATTCTGACATATCGACATGGTCAAAACCTGACAAGAGCATGATTATAAGATCGGTTAAAGCGGGGTAGATTGTAGGTTGCATAGAAAGGGTACATTTTACTGTGATATGTATTTCTGGGTTGTATTTCACAATATAATATAATGGAAAAATGACTATACAAAAGGGACTTGGTCCTAGGGGAACCAATATATGTAATGCCGTCAAACACAGATACTTTTACTGTTAACCCAGCCCATGCCGAATTCTGCTCGTCCACCGGACCCTACCACGTACGTAATGTGGGTTTATCTCGAAGTGCACTGAAGAGCTTGTCCTATATCCGCCCCCTCACCCGGCTTACATTAATTTATTTTATTAGAATAGTAAGGGAAAGGTGATCTGTGAATTCACTAGTAGATGACTAAATAATAGTAGGATTCGACCTTGCCAAGTTAAAAGTTTCATGGATTCTACGCTCAAATATTAGATCTTGTTATTTTTATTCTATTTACAACCCTAGTGTCTACGGAGTAATGACCGGTCTTCAGTTTATTCTCAGCTGATTGACTTTTAGTGTCATTTTATGATTTTTAACGTAGTGTAGTTATCTTGCAGACAGACGTATCTTATTGCTATGGACCGTTGTCTGGACTGCGATGTGATATTTGATATGTCAATGAAACAAATCTGCAATCTTGTTCAACCTGATTTTGGTACCCATATCGAAGTGATATGCATCTGACTTCATCGTCTACACCTGGGAGATCATAGAGAGCAACTCTATCTAGCCTAATTGCTTTTCAAGTAGTATCTAGTCCAGGATTCGCAAAGGTTTCCCAGTCCGTGCAAAGTGTGTAGGTCTTTGAACGTTGAAGGATATAACCCAGGTTGGCTCAGGATGTAGGTCTAGTAATGAAATTACACATTCAGGGTCCCAGTTAGTATTGCAATCCTGTAGGGATGTCCTTGGCATTACAGCTGCGTTTCCCTTGTACGCCAATGATATCGCACCGAGAATGGGGCGGTTGGTCTAGTAGTAGGGCAATAGTAAAGAATTACAACCGGTGTAGAAGGCGTGAAGTAACGTCTCAAATCTTGCATGGTGAATGGTCTTGGCATACAGTGAGAGTTAGCTGTACAAAACCCGATGGATCAATTCACAAGTACACTAGGTCACGTGCGTTATCTGTGTAAGTGACGCCCCTGTCACAGGTATGTAACATGGGTTGTGACGGTGAGTGGGTTAGCATTTTGTGTAGGGAGTGGGAAGTGGGGACATACAAATGTACTACAAAAATCAATCGTTCTGAACAGACGGGTTAATTGCTATGATCCCCAAATTATTTCGCAGGTACCTACCAAGATGTTTATGAATTCCCATAAAACAAATATCAAGAGTTATGAGTGGTCTAGTTGTAGGTTAACCCTGGGGACAGTGTGCTGAGTAAGTCAGAGTAATAATGACTATGAGGGGTGTGGACTGTTTGGTTCGTTGGAGCCACAGTTACTGGGAGGTAAGGACAGACTATGTATTTGGTCATTTTAAATAGGTTTTCTTTATTCCCTATTGTAATTTATTTTTTTAAAGATCAAAAGTCAAATTTTAATAATCGCAAAAATAATTATAATACTTTGTTGTTCGCTGTCACTTGAATTGAGTAAGATTATTCGAAGTCTATAATATATAAAGTTTACGCTGTTCGGGGGTTGGTAATATTCTCCTTACTTTGAAAGGGGGGGTCAAATCACGATGATTAATTATTGCCTTCCCAATACCTCTTCTAGTCCACCCCCAAACTCTATACAATCAAATAATTTTATGAGTGGTACAGGTGTGATATCAGTTGTATCTTGTACACAATATATAGGTTGTTCTTCCTTCGCCATAAACATAACCGGGTGCTTCCCAACCCCCCCCAACCGCTTGCATCACATCACTTGTCCGTGCAAGAGTGTGCCCCGCCGTAAATGGGAAAACATCTTACCTTGAGCCACCATGAAATATAACGAGCGAGAATAATGTTAATTTTAGTCGCCAGATAAAGTGGACTTTGATTGGTGAAGGTCACGCACATAGGTTATCATTGAAATATGTTAAGACAAGAGGACGTAGTATTGTCAATAGACTATGTAGAGGTATAGAACCACAGTAGTGTTTCGACAAAACAGATCTGTAGGCAGGTTTGACTTTCAGGTGTTGTCCTGCCACCGGTGTTTCGAAAGGTATGAATCTTGAACAAGTGCCCCTGAAAGTATCTGAATTCACAGTATAACATCGGAGACTTAGAGGGGCAGAAGGATGCTGTACAGCGAGCCACGTTGTTCCACTGCTGGCAAGTCCATGAGCCGTGTAGGGACGGCCAGAAGCGTCAGTGGGATTTTCTGATTTTAGATAAGTGGCCTAATCTAGCACTGATCAGAGTTTCAATAAAAGATATCACCACAACTGAAAACATCATATATTAAAACATTAGGAACTTTAAGGACTTATGAATCCATCATTGAGACTTTCAATCTGGAGATCACTGCGGGGGCGGTTTGGGGGGCATTTGACGGTGTTCTTTGGAGGTTGATGCGGCATGTGGCGTTCCCATGAGGATCAGCATATAATAAAGAAAACATATGAGACATGACCTGCCGAGTTCTACATGAACGACAGATACGTTTGGGAGAAGGACATGGATGTGCGACAGGGTGATGCCTATTTGTACTCCTTTTTCTTGTTGCAGAGGCTAGCAATGGACTGGGTTTACGAGAACATCGACAACACACAACGGAAATGGAATCCAGTGGACTCTGACTAAAGCATGTTGGATGATCTGGATTTTGCTGATGACTTGGCTCTTCTGTCCCATAACCGTAATCAGATGCAGGACAAATTGAAAACACTCGATGAGAGGTCACAGCAATTGGGTCTGAAAATACACAGGGAAAAGACAAAGATAATGAGGAATAAAATGCAGGTAATGATAATAGGGTTTGAACTTGAAGAAGCACCAATACAAGATGTGGAATCGTAACACATATCTTGGCAGCAATATAGACAAAGTTGGAGGGACAGACAGTGATATCAAAATAAGAATACAAAAAGCAAGAGGAGCTTTCATTGCATTGGGAAATATATGGATATCAAGAGAAATCGGATCCAACACGAAAATAAGAATCTTCAACTCAAATGTGAAGTCAGTCCTATTGTATGGCTCTGAGACATGGAAGAACAACAAAGGACAACTACCAAAAAGCTACAGACTTTCATAAATGGGTGCTTGCGTAGAATAGAGGGATTAAAATGGTATGACAAGGTTACCAACGTGGAACTGATGACAAGAACTAGACAAGTGCCAGTGGAAACAAGAGATGAGAAGAAGACGATGGCGATGGATAGGACACACACTGAGGAAACCTGTTGATAGCATTACAAGGCAGTCCTTGTTCTGGAATCCCCAGGGCAAGAGAAGCAGAGGTAGACCAAGAAGCACATGGAGAAGAGAGCTGGAAACAGAGGTGAAATGATGAGGAGAACGTGGAAAGAACTTGAGATGATGGCACGTGACAAGAGGACTTGGCATGTATTTGTTGAAGGCCTATGCTCCTTTGGGAGTGGAGGGTTATGAATGAATGAATGAATGAATCCATCATACCTTCACCGTCAAAATCATTGACATTGTATTAAATTTAAAATTATTCATCAGTGTGGAAGACAATAGAAACTTCCATACAAGATTAAATGTTTTCATAAATTTAAGTTTCTAAGCTTATTTATTTCAAGCTGTAAATACCTTTTAGTTTTCCTACGTTACCTAACCAAAAGAGAACAGGGTTAGGTAAATAAATTGTAAATACATTTATATCAACAGACATGCTGAATTATTTGAATTAAAGTTTCAAGTTTGTGTTGATATTTATTTTAGATTGCTAGATAGAATAAATTATATACTCCTAGACCAACTTGTCAGCATACACAACATAAATAATAAACCAATACCGCATATTACCAAAGGAGAATCTACGAAAGGGACAAATAGATTTTTCAGGACATATCCCTTCAACACCTGGAGGTTTATACAGCTGGATTCTAACCTCTGATGTCGATACATTAACCCTATTCTTTTCAGAAAAAGGGTTATTTCTTGTAAGACCAGTCTCTAATCTGGCACTATCCTGGTATCATCTGATACATCTTTTTGTCCAGGATATCTTTCCATTATCTAACATCTCAAACCTTTTGTGACAATAATCCACTACTGCATGAGCAGCGGAGACAATCCTGCCAGACTTAAGGAGCGGTAAACCCTATTCTTTCTCCTCAGTAATTCTACGAGGCGACATCTAAATTACTTACTTAGTTGTTCCTCTTCTACCTTAGGGTATGTATAGAATGTTTGCCAAAGATAACGCCATACTATTCTATCGGCTGCCTTCGTGCCAGTTCGTTGCCTTTAAAGTTGGTCCGGATATCTCTCTATCGTTTCTTGTAATAAAATTGTAAGACAAACAGGTGTTTGGCCTGTTGCCCCTTTGTTGATGCCTCCCCTTACGGCCTCCATAAATGCATCTACAACCTGATTTCCATGGTTTTTACCCTTCACTTACGTAACACGCATCTAAGCACTCAGGTACATGTTCAGAATTCCCTCCTCACCTATTTCCAAACACGGGCTTTGGACCTGCCTAGGCAGAGTTGTATATCTAAATTAGAAATTCATTATATTTAAACTGGTGTTGAACTATTTTCTAGAGAACATCTTTACTCAACACTTTCCAACAGCTCACTAACAGCACGAGCTGGTTTGAAATTATTTAAACTTACGTTAACCCACCGTAACAATTATTTCCTCCTATTTGCTGTAAGAAGGCGTAAACATTAAGTCTACGTCCGATACGCGTAAACGAGTGCCAACCTATGTTTTAACTAATGGCTGACGCATTAGTTTTCTTCTTCTTATGCTCCCCTAGGCACCAAAACTCAAAGCTGTTTAGAGGGCATCACGCTGGAGGGATTTTGTAGGGCAATACCAACTGCTTCCACTTTGCTTCGTCGGCGGCAAACTTACGTACAATGCCCAGCTTGCCAATAGTCGGCTGCCACCTTCGTACATGCCCCACTCGGGTTCATTCTATTGCAACTCGACCACCACATTACCTCAAAGTTGTTTCTGGTCGGCCCTATCTTCCGCTTTATCTTCCTGATGTGATTAGAATATCTGTTCTTTTTAATGGCATCGTGGTCAGTCGTAAAGTCCCACGATATCCCCACAAGTCATTTCTACCACAACGGCATCACCATACTTTCTAAACAGTGAATAGCCTAGAACGGACCAATTAAAAGGCGGTCCATATTCGTTTGTGTTTACAATAGCATTTAGGCAACTCGACAAGGCTAGTCTCAACTCTGTGTAACCTTCTTGGAACTGAAAGTAAATTACTAGCTTTATGAGAGAAGTACGGCTTAGGCATAAGGTCAGTAATTTAATAATAGTAATTTTCCTTTTTATATGTTGAGTGTAAAGACTTCCAACGAAACGCATTATTCGACTGGAGAAATCTCGAGTGGAATGCATCCGAGATTATTAAGAAGTCAAAGAATTTTGCTGTATATTGTTTTACACCTAAGAAAAGAACGGACTTATTATCTAAACGAAAGTATGCAGTATTTGAGTATACAACACACCTTCAGCAGTTCTGCTTCTGTGTCGTCCGGCCATGACCTATATAAAGGACACGACACCTCGTAGGAAGGAAGTTACACAATTTTCAAACTACAGTAAAGCGCCAGGCTGTCAGTGAAATTTCCTTTGCCTTCTGCATCTGAGAACAGACTGTATGACCATTAACAGCTCGACTGTATGTACTTGAGGGGAAGAAAGAATGTATATATATATATATATATATATATATATATATATATATATATATATATATATATATATATATATATATATATATATATATATAGTACTTTGCAAAAAAAATGGAAGTCACACTGCTCAGCTAAATATGCTGAAATCTAAATAAATATGCATGTTCTGCCCAAAACATGCACTCCACTTAAGTGAGCAAACACTACCAACAGTAAAAAAAAATTTAGTGGAGAATAAAGTCCCTTGATAATAGAGCAGACGACAATTGCTAATGCTAGTGGCAGAAAATGGATACAAAGTCAAAGTGTATGTTAATTTCACAGCTTTGGAGTGAAGGAAATCAAACATGTTCCAACATTTCTGAAACCTTGAACATTCCTGAGCGACTGACTACAAAATTATGAGTAAATTTAAAGCAGGTAATGGAATCGAGCGAAAAGAAGGTAGTAGGAGGCCAGGAATTTAGGACACAAAGGAACATCGACGTCTCGCCCAAATCGTTCGGGCTGGGCCAATGAAGAGTGTTGAAAACATACGGCAGTGCATGATCGAGTTGGGAAGCCCAGAGGTATCTAATGCTACTGTCAACTGAGAGCTACACAGGATAAATTACACAAAAAAAGCGGGTAATTTCATCACCATTGCTCACAGAGACTCACAAATAGATGCGCTTGAACTGGTGCCACGAACACCAAAATTTGTCATGGGACAATGTGATTTTTTCAGATGAATGTTCTGTTTGGTCTTATCCTGCCCAAATAAATATTTGGACGAAAGACCCTGTAATGTCTGTGTACCAGCGACCGAAACATACCCAGAAATTCCATCTTTGGGGAGGGGTGTCAGCAAGAGGTGCTACCCCACTGTGTGTTTTCACATTAATTCTCACGACACACTAGAGGAATACCTTCTGCCATTTATGCAGGTCATGTACCCCGATGGGTGCACATTTCAACATAACAATGACCCAAAGCATACAGCCCATACCACCAAAGCATGGCTGCAAGAGAAGAATGTGAAAGTGCCGAAGTGGCCCAGCAACAGTCCCGACCTAAAACCAATTGAAAACGTTTGGGCACTACTCAAGAATCATTTTAAAAAATGTGGACTCAGAGACGTTGAACAATTGAAGAAGGTAGCTGAAAAATACTGGGACAGTCTGACTCACAATTACCTACAAACAGTTGTGGGAAGTATGCCTCGCCGCATCCAGGCTTGCCTTGCTGGAGAAGGCAACATTAGATTGTACTGAAACCACTGTTAATAGGGGAGATACCAATCTTCCTCTGAACATACAGCTTTTATTACTATTTGCTTCTATAAGTGTGCTGCGTTGCGAAAATATGACTGCCAATTTTTTTGCAAAGTACTGTATATATATATATATATATATATATATATATATATATATATATATATATATATATATATATATATATATATATATATATATATATATATATATCTATATATATATATATATATATATATATATATATATATATATATATATATATATATATATATATATATATATATATATATATATATATATATATATATATATATATATATATATATATATACTGAAGCACATTAAAAAACGCACCACCTGTATAATCCAGGAACAGAGTGTGAAATGTAAATATAAGTGTGTACAAGTTTACATATTTGGAATCTTTATTCATTTTCCTATGAAACCATGCTGGTCATTAATTTGTACATTTGATTGTTATGAAATTCATTGCATTCTGTGCAGGCAAGGGAGAAAACCAAAAATACAAAAAAATGCACGTGCGTTATCCTGCTGGAGAAGCTGCAAGTCTGGATAAATTGTGAACGCACGAGCAACCAGTGCATCTAGAACCTCATCTCGATATGTGTTGCTGTCATTTTTGACGGAGTCATCTGTCAAGTTATTTGCTTATGTTTTTATCATAAGAATAATTGTGTCTTTACCTGCGATGTCAGGTTGATTAGGGGTTGTCTTCCCTTGTTTATTCATTCATTGTGTTTGACCTTTAGGGTCAAAGGTAGACAGTTCGGGCGTATGCCCATGGGCATGTTTTTTTTAAGTGGGAGTTGAGTTAGACTGCCGGCAAGCCGGGAAGTGTCCTGGTTTCTGAAAGGACGAGAGTCCATTGTGTTTTTCGGGAAGAATCTTCGAAGTTTTCCCCAGTGAATCTCTGTGCGTTGGAATGACAGCAGAGTTCCTTGTTAAGTTCTGTGGACTCGGTTACAGGTAATACCGACTTTTTCCATTACTATGCTTTCGGTAGCAGAACATGTTAGAAGATTGCCTAGTCTGTGAACTGCAGCTCACCGGTCCTCCATTTCAGAACTTATATGTTGTGCTCAAGGTAGCCATCCAAGACTATTAGTCTTCATACCATCCAGAAATCCAGTGACGAAGATATATTGTGGGAGCCGCAGATTGGCGGCATATTTATGTCTACAATAAGCATTACTGCAGGGTTGATGGTAACCTGCTTATCAGAAGTACACAGCCGACGTCAGAACGAGGCCTGTGTTTTCGGCTATTATACTACAGCCTGATAATGTGCAATTGGCGGGGAATGCCAAGTTGCACCTATGTGTCAAAGTGATTAAGGTATCTGACGCGTTTAGTCAGTATTCCCAGGGGACGCCACGAACTGTCCTTATTGAAGAACATTGTATTGACCATGCACGAATATTCAAATGTTTACCAGCTTGCTGAATGCCTAATGTATACCTATCGATTTCCGGTCAGCATGACCTTGTTTACACTGACTGTTCCTGTTGATACCATGTGTGTTCTCGTCAATAAATGTTTTTGAAACGTGTCTGCAGTGTCCAAGCATCCTTGACTACTGCATGTGAGTGTATGGGTTGCAGGGTCTACATACATAAGAGCCTAAACACATTCGCGCCTTCATTCGCACCCACACTCAGTTCATCATCCGCTCGCACTACACACCTAACAACCTGTATACTGTCTTGGGCCAGTGATCACCTCAACAAGAGAAAAAAGTACAGTTACATTTTTGGTGGCCATTATGATACATTTCTGGTGGACAGAGCGAGCAATTAACATTATTGATGACATTAATGTGGTCCAGAAATTTACATTTCATGGGGCTATTTGCGTGAGAAGGACAAGTACACATTACATTTCTGATCTGTGGGTCTAAGCTACACACTGGACAGCTGTAACACACATCGCTAATTCTACACTTGCAAGTTTTGGCTACAACAGGACAGAAATAGGTCATCAACTGTTGACCCAGATAAACAGTGCTAGCATTTATGTTATAATGCTACATAAACCACAACAGGACAAGTAGTGAAGTTAACATCTAGGCATTTGCTTACGTGGACCACAACTGCAAGTCGAGTCCCTTTTTGTAAACGGTACCGCTGGTCATATACACGTTTCAGTCAACAACAGACTTTTCTACACTAGAGCATTCAAGCTATATTGTTCGAGGTAAAGTTCCTGTTTGTAAACAGTTCGCTTGACATTTTGTTTCTGTGTTCGCAAGGAGCAAGTTAGTTTACTTTAATATCATGTGTGACTAAGATTTATATTTGCAACAACATTGAATTGATTGCTATTTATGTTAATTGCTACTATATGTTGTTGTGTGTGTATTGTTTTCTTGGTGTTCTTTTGCGGGTTTTCGGTTGGTGGGGTTTACAGTAAATATGCCACATAATCGAGGGTTATTGTAAGCGTTCTGTAGGATTGCAATTTTCTTAATTGAAATTTGCTAGCGACTTTTGTTGCTATATTTTTTTTTAGCTGTGACGACATCAGTTATCTTGTAGTGTTGTTTTCGTTATTTTTCCGGTTCTTTTGATTTTCGATTAGTTTTGTTTGTATCTGTTCTTCTCTCATTCCTTCCATTATTTCTTTACACCTTTTCGTTTATAAAAG